>CM044907.1:11067637-11193568 GCA_024500145.1 Gentiana dahurica var. dahurica | reverse complement strand
AAAAAACCATTTTTTCTTCAAGGACAACTCGTTACCAGAGAAAAACACGAATTTGAACTCGTTAATATGAAGAAAACATGAATTCGAACTCGTTACCAAAGATAAAACACAAATTTCTACTCGTTATAAAGGGAAAACACAAATTTCCGGCGATGTCCACTCGTTATCAGAGAAAAAACCTTTTTTTCTTCAAGGACAACTCGTTACCAGAGAAAAACACGAATTTGAACTCGTTAATATGAAGAAAACATGAATTCGAACTCGTTACCAAAGATAAAACACAAATTTCTACTCGTTATAAAGGGAAAACACAAATTTCCGGCGATGTCCACTCGTTATCAGAGAAAAAACCTTTTTTCTTCAAGGACAACTCGTTACCAGAGAAAAACACGAATTTGAACTCGTTAATATGAAGAAAACATGAATTCGAACTCGTTACCAAAGATAAAACACAAATTTCTACTCGTTATAAAGGGAAAACACAAATTTCCGGCGATGTCCACTCGTTATCAGAGAAAAAACCTTTTTTTCTTCAAGGACAACTCGTTACCAGAGAAAAACATGAATTTGAACTCGTTAATATGAAGAAAACATGAATTCGAACTCGTTACCAAAGATAAAACACAAATTTCTACTCGTTATAAAGGGAAAACACAAATTTCCGGCGATGTCCACTCGTTATCAGAGAAAAAACCTTTTTTTCTTCAAGGACAACTCGTTACCAGAGAAAAACACGAATTTGAACTCGTTAATATGAAGAAAACATGAATTCGAACTCGTTACCAAAGATAAAACACAAATTTCTACTCGTTATAAAGGGAAAACACAAATTTCCGGCGATGTCCACTCGTTATCAGAGAAAAAACCTTTTTTTCTTCAAGGACAACTCGTTACCAGAGAAAAACACGAATTTGAACTCGTTAATATGAAGAAAACATGAATTCGAACTCGTTACCAAAGATAAAACACAAATTTCTACTCGTTATAAAGGGAAAACACAAATTTCCGGCGATGTCCACTCGTTATCAGAGAAAAAACCTTTTTTTCTTCAAGGACAACTCGTTACCAGAGAAAAACACGAATTTGAACTCGTTAATATGAAGAAAACATGAATTCGAACTCGTTACCAAAGATAAAACACAAATTTCTACTCGTTATAAAGGGAAAACACAAATTTCCGGCGATGTCCACTCGTTATCAGAGAAAAAACCTTTTTTTCTTCAAGGACAACTCGTTACCAGAGAAAAACATGAATTTGAACTCGTTAATATGAAGAAAACATGAATTCGAACTCGTTACCAAAGATAAAACACAAATTTCTACTCGTTATAAAGGGAAAACAAATTTCCGGCGATGTCCACTCGTTATCAGAGAAAAAACCTTTTTTCTTCAAGGACAACTCGTTACCAGAGAAAAACACGAATTTGAACTCGTTAATATGAAGAAAACATGAATTCGAACTCGTTACCAAAGATAAACACAAATTTCTACTCGTTATAAAGGGAAAACACAAATTTCCGGCGATGTCCACTCGTTATCAGAGAAATAACCTTTTTTTCTTCAAGGACAACTCGTTACCAGAGGTAAACATGAATTTGAACTCGTTAATATGAAGAAAACATGAATTCGAACTCGTTACCAAAGATAAAACACAAATTTCTACTCGTTATAAAGGGTAAACACAAATTTCGGCAATGTCCACTCGTTATCAGAGAAAAAAACCTTTTTTTCTTCAAGGACAACTCGTTACCAGAGAAAAACACGAATTTGAACTCGTTTATATGAAAAAAACATGAATTCGAACTCGTTACCAAAGATAAAACACAAATTTCTACTCGTTATAAAGGGAAATCACAAATTTCCGGCAATGTCCACTCGTTATCAGAGAAAAAAACCTTTTTTTCTTCAAGGACAACTCGTTACCAGAGAAAAACACGAATTTGAACTCGTTAATATGAAGAAAACATGAATTCGAACTCGTTATTGTCACGGAATTTATTAACACAAAACAAGTAATAATCCGTTAACCTCAAGTATAAGGATCGTAGTATAGAGGCTATGCCGGGTCGATCTTACGGGGAACTGGCGATTGTGAATTCTAGTTTTTTTATTCCTAACTAACCTAGGTCACGATTACTAAACTAAACAAAGGATAGAACTAAACAAAACCGAATAAAACTCAACTAAAACGTAAAACTGGACAGAAGATACGATCTAAAGCCAGGAAGGATCTGTTGCGAACCAATTTAAACTAAACTAAATCTAAGGTGGAAAGGGAAGAACTAACTAAACTCAAGTAATTCAAATTCAAGGGTTTTTACTCAATAATTTATGAAGGAACAAGCAATTGATCCACCTATCCTATCAATATTCAGTTTCAATTCAGATTATTTCGTGATTACTAATCAAGTTGTGATTCACGTATTCAAAGGTATGAACCCTAATTTCTCAGGCAAGTTCGTCTATCAATCTCTATCTTTCGATCTAAGGATTAACGCTCTCAAATCAAGGTGTGAAATCTCTCAATTTCTAACCTAGAGATCTAACCTAATAACTCTCGTTAATTAGATCAAATATCTATCCTTTATCGTGGTGATCTAAAGTCTAACTTGATTTTCATCAATTAAACAATCAATAACGCAAGCATCTTTCGATATGAATTTGCAACAACAATGTAAAACATGATAAAGGAACAACTCGTAATAGATACTCACAAAATAACCACGAAAAGAAACTGAATTGTTGAATCGGACGGCTTCACAACGCTTGTTCAATGGAGGCCTAGCCTCTTAGCATCCTCTTGAAGATCGAATTATTGAAGTAAAGAACATAAAAAGTGTTTAGAACAACTAGAAAACTAAGAACAATGAAATCTCAGCCGCCCCTAGGGTTTTTAGGGTTTTTAATATCGTATATTATGAGGAAAAACGCGCTGCCATTTATAGAAGATTAAGTCGGTTTCAAAGATGTCGGCCGACGGACGCGAGAAAGGGTGAACGCCCGTCCATCTTGTGTAATTTTCTTGAGTCGGGCCGAGTCGATCGACGCTTCCGTCCACTCTGCGTCCAAACTTCCCGAATCAACTTCCCAATCACCAACCCAAGAACGCCTCCACCATGAACGCAGATCGAATTTAATCTTGGATTTCTTGATCTTTATCTCTTTTTCTTGTCTCATTCCTTCATTATCTCTTTTATCTTCAATTACCTCGAACTTAATCAACTCTTGAGCATCTTTTGAGCCTTAAACATGTATCTATAACACATAAAAACATCGCAAAATGTAATAACGCTCAAATGATCATAAAATCATAATTAAAACACTTAAATCAACCTATTTTGCGATTATCTCTTTTAAAATACCATTTGCTCAATATTTCCATTAAACACTTGTTTCTTATACAAATTCATACAAATATGAGGAAATTTATCATAAAATATAGCGTTATAAATCGTATAAAATCACCCTTAACAGTTACCAAAGATAAAACACAAATTTCTACTCGTTATAAAGGGAAAACACAAATTTCCGGCGATGTCAACTCGTTATCAGGGAAAAAAACCTTTTTTCCTTCAAGGACAACTCGTTACCAGAGAAAAACACGAATTTGAACTCGTTAATATGAAGAAAACATGAATTCGAACTCGTTACCAAAGATAAAACACAAATTTCTACTCGTTATAAAGGGAAAACACAAATTTCCGGCGATGTCCACTCGTTATCAGAGAAAAAACCTTTTTTTCTTCATGGACAACTCGTTACCAGAGAAAAACGCGAATTTGAACTCGTTAATATGAAGAAAACATGAATTCGAACTTGTTACCAAAGTTAAAACACAAATTTCTACTCGTTATAAAGGGAAAACACAAATTTCTGGCGATGTCCACTCGTTATCAGAGAAAAAACATTTTTTTCTTCAAGGACAACTCGTTACCAGAGAAAAACACGAATTTGAACTCGTTAATATGAAGAAAACATGAATTCGAACTCGTTACCAAAGATAAAACACAAATTTCTACTCGTTATAAAGGGAAAACACAAATTTCCGGCGATGTCCACTCGTTATCAGGGAAAAAACCTTTTTTTCTTCAAGGACAACTCGTTACCAGAGAAAAACACGAATTTGAACTCGTTAATATGAAGAAAACATGAATTCGAACTCGTTACCAAAGATAAAACACAAATTTCTACTCGTTATAAAGGGAAAACACAAATTTCCGGCGATGTCAACTCGTTATCAGAGAAAAAACCTTTTTTTCTTCAAGGACAACTCGTTACCAGAGAAAAACACGAATTTGAACTCGTTAATATGAAGAAAACATGAATTCGAACTCGTTACCAAAGATAAAACACAAATTTCTACTCGTTATAAAGGGAAAACACAAATTTCCGGAGATGTCCACTCGTTATCGGAGAAATAACCTTTTTTTCTTCAAGGACTACTCGTTACCAGAGAAAAACACGAATTTGAACTCGTTAAATGAATAAAACATGAATTCGAACTCGTTACCAAAGATAAAACACAAATTTCTACTCGTTATAAAGGGTAAACACAAATTTCCGGGCAATGTCCACTCGTTATCAGAGAAAAAAACCTTTTTTCTTCATGGACAACTCGTTACCAGAGAAAAACACAAATTTGAACTCGTTAATATGAAAAAACATGAATTCGAACTCGTTACCAAAGATAAAACACAAATTTCTACTCGTTATAAAGGGAAAACACAAATTTCCGGCGATGTCCACTCGTTATCAGAGAAAAAACCTTTTTTCTTCAAGGACAACTCGTTACCAGAGAAAAACATGAATTTGAACTCGTTAATATGAAGAAAATATGAATTCGAACTCGTTACCAAAGAGAAAACATAAATTTCTACTCGTTATAAAGGGAAAACACAAATTTCCGGCGATGTCCACTCGTTATCAGAGAAAAAACCTTTTTTTCTTCAAGGACAACTCGTTACCTGTTGGGGAGATTTTGCATCATTAAAACAAAAGAAAATTTATAAACCTATACTACCATGCAAAACTACCTCCTAACCGGCCGAATACCGGGTAGTTGCTAGTAAAGTTGGATAAGTACGGGTATCGATCCTCGGGGAAAAGGGATGTTGAATCTAATCTATTTAATCCTCTCAATTGTTCACGAGAATCCCACCGTGTCGTCGGCATCGGAAAGAGCTTTCTAAAATGGGGTCTACACGTGTAACGGACACCGGAGCTGAAGGTAATGGGCAAAATACTATACGGGTGCACCAAACCTCCAAATGGGGTCTTGCACAAATCCACCGAAATCCCCGAGGTATGCACTGGTCCACGAAAAATCCCCGAGAAGCGCACCATGTCGTCCGTATCAGAAAGAACTTTTTGGAATGGGGTCCTGCACGTGAAATGGACACCAGAGCCGAAGGTTATGGCCAAAATACTAGTTCGGGTCCACCGGACCACAAAATGGGGTCCAACACAAATCCACCAAAATCCCCGATGTTTGCACCGATCCACAGAAAATATCCAAGAAGCACACCATGTCGTCAACATCGGAAAGAGCTTTTAGAAATGGGGTCATGCACGTGAAACGGACACCGGAGCCTAAAGGTTATGGCCATAATAGGTGCACCAAACCAACAAATTGGGTCCTGCACAAATCCACCGAAATCCCCGAGGTATGTACTGATCCACCGAAAATCCTAAGGAAGCACACCATGTCGTCCGCATCGGAAAGAGCTTTCCGAAATAGGTCCCTGCACGTAAAACGGACACCGGAGCCGAAGGTTATAGCAAAAATACTAGCACGGGTCCACCAAACCACCAAATAGGGTCCTGCACAAATCAACCGAAATCCCTGAGGTATGCAATGATCCACCGAAAATCCCCGAGGAGCGCACCATGTCGTCCGCATCGGAAAGGCCTTTCCGAAATAGAGTCTTGCACGTGAAACAGACATCGGAGCCGAAGGTTATGGCCAAAATACAAGCACGGGTCCACCAAATGGGGTCCTGCACAAATCCACCGAAATCCCCGACATATGCACTGATCCACCGAAAATCCCCGAGAAGCACACCCTGTCGTACGCATCGGAAAGAGCTTTCCGAAATGGGGTCCTGTACGTGAAACGGACACCATAGCCAAAGGTTATGGCCAAAATACTAGCACGGGTCCCCAAACCACCACATGGGGTCCTGCACAAATCCACCGAAATCCCGGAGGTATGCACTTATCCACCGAAAATCCCCGAGAAGTACACCATGTCGTCAGCATCGGAAAGAGCTTTCCGAAATAGGGTCCAGCACGTGAAACGGACACAGGAGCCGAAAGTTATGGCCAAAATACTAGCACGGGTCTACCAAACCAACAAATGGGGTCCTGCACAAATCCACCAAAATCCCCGAGGTATGTACTGATTCACCGAAAATCCCTAGGAAGCACACCATGTCATCCGCATCAGAAAGAGCTTTCCGAAATGGGGTCCTGCACGTGAAAAGGACACCGGAGCCGAAGGTTATGGCCAAAATACTATCACGGGTCCACCAAGCCACCAAATGTGGTCCTGCACAAATCCACCGAAATCCCCGAGGTATGCACTGATCCACCGAAAATCCCCGAGAATCGCACCATGTTGTCTGCATCGGAAAGTGCTTTCCGAAATGGGGTCTTGCACGTGAAACGGACACCGGAGCCGAAAGTTATGGCCAAAATACTAGTACGGGTCTACCAAACCAACAAATGGGGTCCTGCACAAATCCATCGAAAATCCTCGAGGTATTCAGTTAGCCACCGAAAATCCCCGAGAAGCACACCATGTCGTCAGCATCGTAAAGAGCTTTCCGAAATGGGGTCCAGCATGTGAAACGGACACCGGAGCCGAAGGTTATGGCCAAAATACGAGCATGGGTCTACCAAACCAACAAATGGGGTCCTTAAAAAATCCACCGAAATCCCCGAGGTTGGCAGGTCCACTGAAAATCCCCGAGAAGCCCACCATGTCGTCGGCATCGGAAAGAGCTTTCTGAAATGGGGTCCTACATGTGAAACGGACACCGAAGCTGAAGGTTATGCTCAAAATACTATACGGGCGCACCAAACCACCAAATGGGGTCCTGCACAAATCCACCAAAATCCCCGAGGTAGGCACTGGTCCACCGAAAATCCTCGAGAAGTGCACCATGTCATCCGCATCGGAAAGAACTTTCCGGAATGGGGTCCTGCACGTGAAACGGACACGAGCCGAAGGTTATGGCCAAAATACTAGCACGGGTCCACCAAACCACCAAATGGGGTCCGGTACAAATCCACCGAAATCCCCGATGTATGCACTGATCCACCAAAAATCCCCAAGAAGCACACCATGTCATCAACATCGGAAAGAGCTTTCCGAAATGGGGTCCTGCCTGTGAAACGGACACCGGAGCCTAAATGTTGTGGGCAAAATACTATACGGGTGCACCAAACCAACAAATGGGGTCCTGCACAAATTCACCAAAATCCCTGAGTTATGCACTGAAATCCCTGAGGTATGCACCGATCCACCGAAAATTCCCGTGAAGCACACCATGTCGTCCGTATCGGAAAGAGCTTTCTGAAATGGGGCCCTGCACGTGAAACGGACACCGAGCCGAAGGTTATGGCCAAAATACTAGCGCGGGTCCACCAAACCACCAAATGGGGTCCTGCACAAATCCACCGAAATCTCCGACGTATGCACTGATCCACCGAAAATCCTCGAGAAGCACACCCTGTCGTCAGCATTGGAAAGAGCTTTCCGAAATAGAATGCTGCACATGAAACGGACACCGGAGACGAAGGTTATGGCCAAAATACTAGCACGGGTCTACCAAACCAGCAAATGGGGTCCTTCACAAATCCACCGAAATCCTCGATGTTCGCAGTTCCACTGAAAATCCCCAAGAAGGCCACCATGTCGTCGGCATTGGAAAGAGATTTCTGAAATGGGGTCTTGCACGTGAATTGGACACCGGAGCTGAAGGTTATCGGCAAAATACTATACGGGTGCACCAAACCAACAAATGGGTTCCTGCACAAATCCACCAAAATCCCCGAGGTATGCACTTCAACCGAAATCCCCGAGGTATGCACTTATCCACATAAAATCCCCGAGAAGCACACCATGTCGTCAGCATCGGAAAGTGCATTCCGAAATGGGGTCCAGCATGTGAAACAGACACCGGAGCCGAAGGTTATGGCCAAAATACTAGCACGGGTCTACCAAACCAACAAATGGGGTCCTGCACAAATCCACCGAAATCCCCGAGGTTGGTAGGTCCACTGAAAATCCCCGAGAAGCCCAACATGTCGTCGGCATCGGAAAGAGCTTTCTGAAATGGGGTCCTACACGTGAAACGGACACCGAAGCTGAAGGTTATGCTCAAAATACAATACGGGTGCACCAAACCACCAAATGGGGTCTTTCAGAAATCCACCAAAATCCCCGAGGTATGCACTGGTCCACCGAAAATCCCCGAGAAGCACACCATGTCATCCGCATCGGAAAGAGCTTTCCGGAATGGGGTCCTGCACGTGAAACAGACACCAGAGCCGAAGGTTATGGCCAAAATACTAACACGGGTCCAGCAAACCCCCAAATGGGGTCTGGTACAAATCCACCGAAATCCCCGATGTATGCACCGATCCACCAAAAATCCCCAAGAAGCACACCATGTCATCAACATCGGAAAGAGCTTTCCGAAATGGGGTCTTGCATGTGAAACGGACACCGGAGCCTAAATGTTATGGCCAAAATACTATACGGGTGCACCAAACCAACAAATGGGGTCCTACACAAATTCACCGAAATCCTCGAGTTATGCACTGATCCACCAAAAATCCCCGAGAAGCACACCATGTCGTCTGCATCGGAAAGAGCTTTCCGAAATGGGGTCCTGCACATGAAACGGACACCGGAGCCGAAGGTTATGGCCAAAATACTACCATATGTCCACCAAACCACCAAATGGGGTCGTGCACAAATCCACCGAAATCCCCGAGGTTTGCACTGATCCACCGAAAATCCCCGAGAAGCACACCATGTTGTCCGCATCGGAAAGAGCTTTCCGAAATGGGGTCCTTCACATGAAACAGACACCGGAGCCGAAGGTTATGGCCAAAATACTAGACGGGTCCACCAAACCACTAAATGGGGTCCTGCACAAATCCACCGAAATCCCCGACGTATGCACTGATCCACCGAAAATCCCCGAGAAGCACACCATGTCGTCAGCATCGAAAAGGGCTTTCTGAAATAGGGTCCTACACATGAATCGGTCACCGGATCCGAAGGTTATGGCCAAAATACTAGCACGGGTCTACCAAACCAACAAATGGGGTCCTGCACAAATCCACCGAAATTCCCGAGTTTGGTAGTCCACTGAAAATCCCTGAGAAGCCCACCATGTCGTCGGCATCAGAAAGAGCTTTCTGAAATGAGGTCCTGCATGTGAAACGGACACCGAAGCTGAAGGCTATGCTCAAAATACTATACGGGTGCACCAAACCACCAAATGGGGTCTTGCACCAAAATCCCCGAGGTATGCACTGGTCCACCGAAAATCCCCGAGAAGCACACCATGTCATCCGCATCGGAAAGAGCTTTCCGGAATGGGGTCCTGCACGTGAAACAGACACGAGCCGAAGGTTATGGCCAAAATACTAACACGGGTCCAGCAAACCCCCAAATGGGGTCTGGTACAAATCCACCGAAATCCCCGATGTATGCACCGATCCACCAAAAATCCCCAAGAAGCACACCATGTCATCAACATCGGAAAGAGCTTTCCGAAATAGGGTCCTGCATGTGAAACGTACACCGGAGCTTAAATGTTATGGCCAAAATACTATACGGGTGCACAATACCTACAAATGGGGTCCTACACAAATTCACCGAAATCCCCGAGGTATGCACTGATCCACCAAAATCCCCGAGAAGCACACCATGTCGTTTGTATCGGAAAGAGCTTTCCGAAATGGGGTCCTGCACGTGAAACGGACACCAGAACCGAATGTTATGGCCAAAATACTAGCACAGGTCCACCAAACCACCAAATGGGGTCCTGCACAAATCCACCGAAATCCCCGAGGTTTGTACTGATCCACCGAAAATCCCCGAGAAGCGTACCATGTCGTCCACATCTCAAAGAGCTTTCCGAAATGGGGTCCTTCACGTGAAACAGACACCGGAGCCAAAGGTTATGGCCAAAATACTAGACGGGTCCATCAAACCACCAAATGGGGTCCTGCACAAATCCACCAAAATCCCCAACGTATGCACTGATCCACCGAAAATCCCCAAGAAGCACACCATGTCATTAGCATCGGAAAGAGCTTTCTGAAATAGGGTCCTACACGTGAAACGGACACCGGAGCCGAAGGTTATGGCCAAAATACTAGCACGGGTCTACCAAACCAACAAATGGGGTCCTGTAAAAATCCACGAAATCCCCGATGTTGGCGGTTCCACTGAAAATCCCCAAGAAGCCCACCATGTCGCCGGCATCGGAAAGAGATTTCCGAAATGGGGTCCTGCACATGAAACGGACACCGGAGCTGAAGGTTATGGGCAAAATACTATACGGGTGCACCAAACCACCAAATGGGGTCCTGCACAAATCCACGAAATCCCCGAGGTATGCATTGATCCCCCAAAAATCCCCAAGAAGCACACCATGTCGTCATCAACGGAAAGAGCATTCCGAAATGGTGTCCTGCACGTGAAACGGACACCGGAGGCGAAGG
Source organism: Gentiana dahurica var. dahurica (assembly GCA_024500145.1). NCBI lineage: Eukaryota > Viridiplantae > Streptophyta > Magnoliopsida > Gentianales > Gentianaceae > Gentiana > Gentiana dahurica. Next base: position 11,182,822 of record CM044907.1, on the reverse strand, counting down.
TTATGGCCAAAATACAAGCACGGGTCTACCAAACCAACAAATTGGGTCTTGTACAAATCCACCGAAATCCCCGAGGTTGGCAGGTCCACTGAAAATCCACGAGAAGCCCACCATGTCGTCGGCATCGGAAAGAGCTTTCTAAAATGGGGTCTACACGTGAAACGGACACCGGAGCTGAAGGTAATGGGCAAAATACTATACGGGTGCACCAAACCTCCAAATGGGGTCTTGCACAAATCCACCGAAATCCCCGAGGTATGCACTGGTCCACTAAAAATCCCCGAGAAGCACACCATGTCATCCGCATCAGAAAGAACTTTTTGGAATGGGGTCCTGCACGTGAAATGGACACCGAGCCAAAGGTTATGGCCAAATTACTAGTACGGGTCCACCAAACCACAAAATGGGGTCCAGCACAAATCCACCGAAATCCCCGATGTTTGCACTGATCCACAGAAAATATCCAAGAAGCACACCATGTCGTCAACATCGGAAAGAGCTTTCAGAAATGGGGTCATGCATGTGAAACGGACACCGGAGCCTAAAGGTTATGGCCAAAATAGGTGCACCAAACCAACAAATTGGGTCCTGCACAAATCCACCGAAATCCCCGAGGTATGTACTGATCCACCGGAAATCCCAAGGAAGCACACCATGTCGTCCGCATCGGAAAGATCTTTCCGAAATAGGGTCCTGCACCTGAAACGGACACCGGAGCCAAAGGTTGTGGCCAAAATACTAGCACGGGTCCACCAAACCACCAAATAGGGTCCTACACAAATCCACCGAAATCCCCGAGGTATGCACTGATCCACCGAAAATCCCCGAGAAGCACACCATGTCGTCCCCATCGGAAAGGCCTTTCCGAAATAAGGTCTTGCACGTGAAACGGACATCGGAGCCGAAGGTTATGGACAAAATACAAGCACGGGTCCACCAAACCACCAAATGAGGTCCTGCACAAATCCACCGAAATCCCCTACGAATGCACTGATCCACCGAAAATCCCCGAGAAGCACACCTTGTCGTCCGCATTGGAAAGAGCTTTCCGAAATGGGGTCCTGTACGTGACGCGAAGACCGGAGCCAAAGGTTATGGCCAAAATACTAGCACGGGTCCCCAAACCACCACATGGGGTCCTGCACAAATCCACCGAAATCCCTGAGGTAAGCACTTATCCACCGAAAATCCCCGAGAAGTACACCATGTCGTCAGCATCGGAAAGAGCTTTCCGAAATAGGGTCCAGCACGTGAAACGGACACAGGAGCCGAAAGTTATGGCCAAAATACTAGCACGGATCTACCAAACCAACAAATGGGGTCCTGTACAAATCCACCGAAATCCCCGAGGTATGTACCGATTCACCGAAAATCCCTAGGAAGCACACCATGTCATCCGCATCGGAAAGAGCTTTCCGAAATAGGGTCCTGCACGTGAAACGGACACCGGAGCCGAAGGTTATGGCCAAAATACTAGCATGGGTCCACAAAACCACCAAATGAGGTCCTGCACAAATCCACCGAAATCCCCGAGGTATGCACTGATCCACCAAAAATCCCCGAGAATCGCACCATGTCGTCCGCATCGGAAAGTGCTTTCCGAAATGGGGTCTTACACGTGAAACGGACACCGGAGCCGAAAGTTATGGCCAAAATACTAGTACGGGTCTACCAAACCAACAAATGGGGTCCTGCACAAATCCACCGAAAATCCCCGAGGTATGCACTTAGCCACCGAAAATCCCCGAGAAGCACACCATGTCGTCAGCATCGTAAAGAACTTTCCGAAATGGGTTCCAGCACGTGAAACGGACACCGGAGCCGAAGGTTATGGCCAAAATACTAGCATGGGTCTACCAAACCAACAAATGGGGTCCTTAAAAAACCCACCGAAATCCCCGAGGTTGGCAGGTCTACTGAAAATCCCCGAGAAGCCCACCATGTCGTCGGCATCGGAAAGAGCTTTCTGAAATGGGGTCCTGCACGTGAAACGGACACCGAAGCTGAAGGTTATGCTCAAAATACTATACGGGCGCACCAAACCACAAAATATGGTCCTGCACAACTCCACCAAAAACCCCGAGGTATGCATTGGTCCACCGAAAATCCCCGAGAAGCGCACCATGTCATCCGCATCGGAAAGAACTTTCCGGAATGGGGTCCTGCACGTGAAACGGACACCAGAGCCGAAGGTTATGGCCAAAATACTAGCGCGGGTCCACCAAACAACCAAATGGGGTCCGGCACAAATCCACCGAAATCCCCGATGTATGCACTGATCCACCAAAAATCCCCAAGAAGCACACCATGTCATCAACATCGGAAAGAGCTTTCCGAAATGGGGTCCTGCATGTGAAACGGACACCGGAGCCTAAATGTTATGGGCAAAATACTATACGGGTGCACCAAACCAACAAATGGGGTCCTGCACAAATTCACCGAAATCCCAGAGGTATGCACTGATCCACCGAAAATTCCCGTGAAGCACACCATGTTGTCCGCATAGGAAAGAGCTTTCCGAAATGGGGTCCTGCACGTGAAACGGACACCAGAGCCGAAGGTTATGGCCAAAACACTAGCACGGGTCCTCCAAACCACCAAATGGGGTCCTGCACAAATCCACCGAAATCCGCGACGTATGCATTGATCCACCGAAAATCCTCGAGAAGCACACCCTGTCGTCAGCATCGGAAAGAGCTTTCCGAAATAGAATCCTGCACATGAAATGGACACCGGAGCCGAAGGTTATGGCCAAAATACTAGCACGGGTCTACCAAACCAGCAAATGGGGTCCTGCATAAATCCACCGAAATCCCCGATGTTCGCAGTTCCACTGAAAATCCCCAAGAAGCCCACCATGTCGTCGGCATTGGAAAGAGATTTCCGAAATGGGGTCTTGCACGTGAATTGGTCACCGGAGCTGAAGGTTATGGGCAAAATACTATACGGGTGCACCAAACCACCAAATGGGGTCTGCACAAACCCACGAAATCCCCGAGGTATGCACTTCCACCGAAATCCCCGAGGTATGCACTTATCCACATAAAATCCCCGAGAGCACACCATGTCGTCAGCATCGGAAAGTGCTTTCGAAATGGGGTCTAGCACGTGAAACAGACACCGGAGCCGAAGGTTATGGCCAAAATACTAGCACGGGTCTACCAAACCAACAAATGAGGTCCTACACAAATCCACCGAAATCCTCGAGGTTGTCAGTCCACTGAAAATCCCTGAGAAGCCCACCATGTCGTCGGCATCGGAAAGAGCTTTCTGAAATGGGGTCCTGCATGTGAAACGGACACCGAAGCTGAAGGTTATGCTCAAAATACTATACGGGTGCACCAAACCACCAAATGGGGTCTTTCTGAAATCCACCAAAATCCCCGAGGTATACACTGGTCCACCGAAAATCCCCGAGAAGCGCACCATGTCATCTACATCGGAAAGAGCTGTCCGGAATGGGGTCCTGCACGTGAAACGGACACTAGACACGAAGGTTATGGCCAAAATACTAACACGGGTCCAGCAAACCGCCAAATGGTGTCTGGCACAAATCCACCGAAATCCCCGATGTATGCACTTATCCACCGAAAATCCCCAAGAAGCACACCATGTCATCAACATCGGAAAGAGCTTTCCGAAATGGGGTCTTGCATGTGAAACGGACACCGGAGCCTATATGTTATGGCCAAAATACTATACGGGTGCACCAAACCAACAAATAGGGTCCTACACAAATTCACCGAAATCCTCGAGGTATGCACTCTTCCACCAAAATCCCCGAGAAGCACACCATGTCGTCTGCATCGGAAAGAGCTTTCCGAAATGGGGTCCTGCACGTGAAACGGACACCGGAGCCGAAGGTTATGGCCAAAATACTACCACGGGTCCACCAAACCACCAAATGGGGTCGTGCACAAATCCACCGAAATCCCCGAGGTTTGAACTGATCCACCGAAAATACCCGAAAAGCGCACCATGTTGTCCGCATCGGAAAGAGTTTTCCGGAATAGGGTCCTTCACATGAAACAGACACCGGAGCCGAAGGTTATGGCCAAAATACTAGACGGGTCCACCAAACCACAAAATAGGGTCCTGCACAAGTCCACCGAAATCCCCGACGTATGCACTGATCCACCGAAAATCCCCGAGAAGCACACCCTGTCGTCAGCATCGAAAAGGGCTTTCTGAAATAGGGTCCTACACAAGAATCGGTCACCGGATCCGAAGGTTATGGCCAAAATACTAGCACGGGTCTACCAAACCAACAAATGAGGTCCTACACAAATCCACCGAAATCCTCGAGGTTGTCAGTCCACTGAAAATCCCTGAGAAGCCCACCATGTCGTCGGCATCGGAAAGAGCTTTCCGAAATGGGGTCCTGCATGTGAAACGGACACCGAAGCTGAAGGTTATGCTCAAAATACTATACGGGTGCACCAAACCACCAAATGGGGTCTTGCAGAAATCCACCAAAATCCCCGAGGTATGCACTGGTCCACCGAAAATCCCCGAGAAGCACACCATGTCATCCGCATCGGAAAGAGCTTTCCGGAATGGGGTCCTGCACGTGAAACGGACACCGAGCCGAAGGTTATGGCCAAAATACTAACACGGGTCCAGCAAACCACCAAATGGGGTCTGGCACAAATCCACCGAAATCCCCGATGTATGCACTGATCCACCGAAAATCCCCAAGAAGCACACCATGTCATCAACATCGGAAAGAGCTTTCCGAAATAGAGTCCTGCATGTGAAACGTATACCGGAGCCTAAATGTTATGGCGAAAATACTATACGGGTGCACCAAACCTACAAATGGGGTCCTACACAAATTCACCGAAATCCCCGAGGTATGCACTGATCCACCGAAAATCCCCGAGAAGCACACCTTGTCGTTTGCATCGGAAAGAGCTTTCCGAAATGGGGTCCTGCACGTGAAACAGACACCGGAACCGAAGGTTATAGCCAAAATACTAGCACAGGTCCACCAAACCACCAAATGGGGTCCTGCACAAATCCACCGAAATCCCCGAGGTTTGCACTGATCCACCGAAAATCCCCGAGAAGCGCACCATGTCGTCCGCATCTCAAAGAGCTTTCCGAAATAGGGTCCTTCACGTGAAACAGACACCGGAGCCGAAGGTTATGGCCAAAATACTAGACGGATCCACCAAACCACCAAATGGGGTCCTGCACAAATCCACCGAAATCCCCGACGTATGCACTGATCCACCGAAAATCACCAAGAAGCACACCCTGTCATTAGCATCGCAAAGAGCTTTCTGAAATAGGGTCCTACACATGAAACGGACACCGGAGCCGAAGGTTATGGCCAAAATACTAGCACGGGTCTACAAAACCAACAAATGGGGTCCTGTAAAAATCCACCGAAATCCCCGATGTTGGCGGTTCCACTGAAAATCCCCAAGAAGCCCACCATGTCGCCGGCATCGGAAAGAGATTTATGAAATGGGGTCCTGCACATGAAACGGACACAGGAGCTGAAGGTTATGGGCAAAATACTATACGGGTGCACTAAACCACCAAATGGGGTCCTGCACAAATCCACCGAAATCCCCGAGTTATGCACTTCCACCAAAAATCCCCGAGAAGTGCACCATGTCGTCCGTATCGGAAAGAGCTTTCCGTAATGGGGTCTTGCACGTGAAACGGACACCAGAGCCGAAGGTTATAGCCAAAATACTAGCACGGGTCCACCAAACCACCAAATGGGGTCTGGCACAAATCCACCGAAATCCCTGATGTATGCACTGATCCACCGAAAATCCCCAAGAAGCACACCATGTCATCAACATCGGAAAGAGCTTTCTGAAATAGGGGTCCTGCACGTGAAACGGACACCGGAGCCTAAAGGTTATGGCCAAAATACTATACGGGTGCCCTAAACCAACAAATGGGGTCCTGCACAAATCCACCGAAATCCCCGAGGTATGCCCCGATCAACCGAAAATCCCCAAGAATCACACCATGTCATCCACACCGAAATGGCTTTCCAAAATGGGGTCCTGCACGTGAAACGGACACCGGAGCCGAAGGTTATGGCCAAAATACTAGCACGGGTCCACTAAACCGCCAAATGATGTCCTACACAAATCCACCAAAATCCCCGAGGCATGCATTGATCCACCGAAAATACCAGAGAAGAACACCATGTCGTCAGCATCGGAAAGAGCTTTCCGAAATGGGGTCCTGCACGTGAAACGGACACCCGAGCCGAAGGTAATGGCCAAAATACTATACGGGTGCACCAAACCACCAAATGGGGTCCTACACAAGTGCACCGAAATCCCCGACGTATGTGTTGATCCACCGAAAATCCCCGATAAGAGCACCATGTCGTCCGCATCGGAAAGAGCTTTCGAAATAGGTTCCTGCATGTGAAACGGACACCGGAGCCTATGGTTATGGCCAAAATACTAGCACGGGTCCAACAAACCACCAAATGGGGTCCTGCACAAATCCACCAAATCCCCGAGGTATGCAATGATCCACCGAAAATCCCCGAGAATCACACCATTTCGTCAGCATCGGAAAAAGCTTTCCGAAATGGGATCCTGCACGTGAAACGGATACCGGAGCCAAAGGTTATGGCCAAAATACTAGCACGGGTCCTGTTAAGGGTCAAATTGTATGATTTTTATAGATATATTTTACATCAATTTCCCCCGTATATGGATGTTTTTCATAGAAATCGAGCTTATAATCGATTAATTGAGTAAATAGTGTTTTTAAGAGGTTAATTGCAAAACGTAACGAATTATGTGCTTAAATGATGATTTTATGTTATTTTGGAAATACGTTACGCTTTGGTATGTTTTCCTATTGTTGTAGATACTCATTGATGATGGAAGAGAGGATTTTAGAGAGCCAAATTCGTGCTTGGAAAGGATCAATCAAAGTTATGGAAGATTGAAAGATATAAGGAAAGAAATCAAGCAAGATAAATGTCGGAAAATCAGGATTCCGGGTAGTGACGACCTTGCAACGCAGTTCTTGATATGATAACAACCGATTTTACTCTGGACCTCAAGAGAAGAGTTGTAGGGCTTGAAGAGAGGATTCTACAGGATTTTGAATCACTCCATTCCGACTTACGAGGCCCGAGATATGAGCGTTACAAGTTTGGATGCTGTTGCTGAAAATAGTGGACGGGCGTCCGGATCTTCAAACGGGCGTCCGGAACCGTTACTGTAGCAACCGCCTCTGATTTTCTATAAATACAGCAGCTCTCTTCGACCCTAATCATTATGAAATACGCCCCAGCTTCTCTTGAACCCTAAATTTCGAGCAGAGGGCAGCCCGGCCGGCCAAGCTCTTTGCTTGGTCGGCCGGTGGTTAGATTAGGTGTTCGTTTCTTTTCGTTTTCTTCTTCTATCTTCTTGTTGCCGCCATGAGACAGCCATGGATGAGCCTTGAAGCTCCTTTTTTCCAGCTGCAACTTTAATTCTCTTTCGATGGATGTTTTGTAAGTTTTTATTTAAATTGTTTCTTTCCTATGTTTATTTGTATCGTGCAATTTTATAAATCGAAAGATGATTGCATGATTTGATTTCTACCGTATGACGAGAGTCGGTGTAGATTAGATCACCGTAGGAAAGTTTGGATTTTTAATCTATACATAACGGAAGTTCGTAGATTAATTATCTAGGTTTACGAGAGAACCACAATTTGAATTAATTCGTTGCAAAATTATCCTAGGGAGATATTGAGTATCATTATCACCGGAAAGATGAGATTTTTCATGTGTTTATTTGGTGAGTTAACTTGTTCTTTTTCATGCTTTGAGATGCCGTATGTTAATCGAATTTAGATAACGGAAGTTAATAAATTCGTTAGATTGCCATGATAGAGATTAACAATTATTATTCCAACAAACGGAAGTTGAGGGATAAGGTTGTTAGATTAGGATTTAATCCGTATCTTTGCTTCGTATAGATGTTAGTTAAGACCGGAAGGCAAACTAATGAATGGCGTGATAAATCGGAAGAGGAAACGCTTCTTTAGATAAGATAATAATCCAAGATAACTTGTGAATGAATATGTGTTAATCTTATTTCTTTCGGTGAGGTGATGGTTGTTGGGAAGAGGTTGATCATGGTTTGTTTATGGTTGTTCAGTAGATAGATTTACCGCTTTCGTAGATGTAGTTTTATTTATGTTTTTATCGCTTTTATCCTTCCTGGCTTTGGATTAACAATCCTCTGTCCAGTTTACTTTTCCGTTTTAGTTTAGGTTTAGGTTTTAGTTAATAAAGGAGGAATTAATGAAGTTAGATTCGACATCCCAATTCCCTGAGGATCGATACCCGTACTTATCCAACTTTACTAGCAACTACCCGGTATTCGGCCGGTTAGGAGGTAGTTTTGCATGGTAGTATAGGTTTATAAATTTTCTTTTGTTTTAATGATGCAAAATCTCCCCAACAAAAGTGGCGCCGTTGCCGGGGAATAGGTGTCATGTTGAATCTAGTTTTGTTAGTTCTCGATTTTGTTACGTTTTATTTTTGTTTTTAATAAAAGTAGCGTATACCAAGTTGAGAGTTTTTATTTTGCCGTGTTTCGATGACCGTTAGGTTAAGAATGTGCAAAAGTTTTTTACTCAACTTGTTTTACGTGAAGTTTATATGTTTATGTGTTACCTAGTCTAACCCCTGTGCTTAATTTGATAAGGCTGCTGTGCTGTGATCTGTGTTGCTGTGTTGTGTTCATAAGTATTTAGGGTTTTGCTATGTTTTTCCTGCTGTCTGTGCATTCTTGTTGTATGGACGAGCGTCTGTTCTGTTGGACGCCCGTCCAGTTCTTCATCTGCAGGTGAACGAGCGTTGGGAAGTATTGGACGCTCGTCCGTTCAAATATTTTCAATCCTGTTCTGATTTAGAGGACCAGACGAGCGTCTATACTTTCTGAACGCCCGTCCGGTCGGTTTTCAAGGCAGACGAGCGTCTGCAAGGTGGAACGCCCGTCCAGTTCTGAACGCTAAGTGAACGTTCGTCCGGGGTTCAGTCCAGGTTCTAAATTTCTTGATTTTATTTTCAATGCTTTTATTTGATGTGGATTTTTCATTCGAGCTTCTGTGGCTAATTGATTTTTACATAGATGCCCTGAACTTATATGTTTTTACCTTTCCATCTATGAATCCATGTTAGATAATTGATCAATTCCTTATATATGATTCATCTAGGCATGTTATAGTGACTGTCGGTTCTCGTAAGCTATAACTGTTCTTATGGTTAATTAGTAGCTAATGTCGGTTCCCGTATGCTACATACCGCTCCGATGAATCTTTTAAGCTTTTAAGACTTACGTGCTTCCTTTGTTTTTATAGTTCATATGGGTAGCTACTGTCGGTTTTCCGTATGCTACGTCCTTTCTCCATATGAGTTATACCTGTTTAGATAGATGACTGTTGGTTTCCATAAGTCTATCACTTTCGATAAGTCTTAAGGCGCGTCGGCACTAGTGACAGCACTGTCGTTTATCGTAACCTGTCATTATTTGGTAGACGTTTATTTTATACATGTCGTGTTGCATATAGTGGGCTAGTTTTCTTTCTTTTATTTTCTTTTATTTCTGCATATCACTTAGATGCATATCATTTAGTTGCATGTCATCTAGTTGCCTTGTTTTTCTATTTTTCTTTTATTTTTCCTGAGTGTAGTTAACTGTCGGTTTCCGTAATACTACCTCGTTTTTTTTAGTTTCTGCATAGGCCGTAGTCACTGTAGGGTTGTCCTCGGAACCTGCTCAGCCTGAGCCTGTCAGAATTTATTTTTATTTATTTTATTTTTAGGATTGCATATCATGTAGATTGCAATGTAATATATTTTCATATAGTTGCACCTAGCCCTACTATTTTGTAATATTCCATGTATATGTCCATCTTTATATGAGCTTAATCTAAAAATTCTCTAGACTTCCTTTCCTGTGCTTTATATGTTATCTTCCCCCTATCCCCGAGGTATTTCATGTTTGTCAAGTGTGCAGGGTATTTGCATTAGCTATTGTGAGTTTTCAGATGATATCAGTTTTCCGGTGGATGGTCCACAGTCTACTGAGTTCGTCGGGAATTTTTGGATTTGGTTCGAAACACTTCCAGAATAGCTCCCTTTCGGCATACAATCAGCTAAGTTTTCTTTTTCTTTTTCATTCTGCACAACTTGAGGACAAGTTGCAATTTAAGTGTGGGGGAGGGGATGGTTTATGTGTATCTACTTTCATTTGCTCATATTAGTTATAATTTTCTATGAAAAGTGCAAAATTTTCAAAATTTTGTTTCGTCCCGAGTAACATTTCAATTGCATGCTAGTTTTATAATCTGGCACCCTTTAGTTGTTATCAGTAGTCATATCATGTTCTGAGAATAGGTTTAGTAAGTCGATACTCACTTGAACTTCATTTCACGAACCTATTAGATGAAGAGCCAAATATAGAATAGTTTCCGGTTAGTTAAAAGAAAGTTAATTCTCGATGCAGATAACACTTATTTAGCATTAATGAAAGTTAAGAACTTGTGCTATACTCACAGTTAGAATCTCAGTACCTTAGTGTTCTCGAGAACTTTGAGAGTCTTGAATGTGTTAGAAATATATTTGACCGAGAGTTTCCAAAGAGTTTGAAATATAAAAATATATATATCTATAAATAGAAATAAATGAATAAAATTTCTTTGCGGGAATTTTGTTTGTAACTATCACCTCGAGTCCATTTGGATACTGCCCCAAATGGGGAGTGTGGTTTACCTTGGACAGTATGGGTTCGAGTGATCTCAGGGTGACTGCCTCTAATGTAGGGGAGTGTGTTATACTTTTGAGACGCGACGATAGGAAATATAAAATATAAAATATACGCTTTTTGGAACACTAAGTCAAGTTGATCTAAACCCAGTAGAGACCCGAGAGGTATTTTCTTGGCACTAAGTAAAGGAGTTTAATTGTGAGTTGGTTACTATGTTCTTGGTAATTAGTTTTTGTTAGGTAAGTGCTGTAGATAGAATGAAGTTTTCGTTTAGTTGACCGGATAACTGTTAGTGCTTGATGTATTATATCAAGAGAGGATCGGTGGAAGTTTAGTAGGTTCTGCACACACATCACCGAGTGAGGTCGATTTGCTGAATACTAGCTTGTCATGATTTTGACTATATCTCGTGTCAGGTTATGTGGATTCTTGATGGTATGTTCTTGTTTTGTTTTACTCGAGGACGAGCAAAAGTTTAAGTGTGGGGGTGTTGTTCAGGGTCAAATTGTATGATTTTTATAGATATATTTTACATCAATTTCCCCCGTATATGGATGTTTTTCATAGAAATCGAGCTTATAATCGATTAATTGAGTAAATAGTGTTTTTAAGAGGTTAATTGCAAAACGTAACGAATTATGTGCTTAAATGATGATTTTATGTTATTTTGGAAATACGTTACGCTTTGGTATGTTTTCCTATTGTTGTAGATACTCATTGATGATGGAAGAGAGGATTTTAGAGAGCCAAATTCGTGCTTGGAAAGGATCAATCAAAGTTATGGAAGATTGAAAGATATAAGGAAAGAAATCAAGCAAGATAAATGTCGGAAAATCAGGATTCCGAGTAGTGACGACCTTGCAACGCAGTTCTTGATATGATAACAACCGATTTTACTCTGGACCTCAAGAGAAGAGTTGTAGGGCTTGAAGAGAGGATTCTACAGGATTTTGAATCACTCCATTCCGACTTACGAGGCCCGAGATATGAGCGTTACAAGTTTGGATGCTGTTGCTGAAAATAGTGGACGGGCGTCCGGATCTTCAAACGGGCGTCCGGAACCGTTACTGTAGCAACCGCCTCGATTTTCTATAAATACAGCAGCTCTCTTCGACCCTAATCATTATGAAATACGCCCCAGCTTCTCTTGAACCCTAAATTTCGAGCAGAGGGCAGCCCGGCCGGCCAAGCTCTTTGCTTGGTCGGCCGGTGGTTAGATTAGGTGTTCGTTTCTTTTCGTTTCTTCTTCTATCTTCTTGTTGCCGCCATGAGACAGCCATGGATGAGCCTTGAAGCTCCCTTTTTCCAGCTGCAACTTTAATTCTCTTTCGATGGATGTTTTGTAAGTTTTTATTTAAATTGTTTCTTTCCTATGTTTATTTGTATCGTGCAATTTTATAAATCGAAAGATGATTGCATGATTTGATTTCTACCGTATGACGAGAGTCGGTGTAGATTAGATCACCGTAGGAAAGTTTGGATTTTTAATCTATACATAACGGAAGTTCGTAGATTAATTATCTAGGTTTACGAGAGAACCACAATTTGAATTAATTCGTTGCAAAATTATCCTAGGGAGATATTGAGTATCATTATCACCGGAAAGATGAGATTTTTCATGTGTTTATTTGGTGAGTTAACTTGTTCTTTTTCATGCTTTGAGATGCCGTATGTTAATCGAATTTAGATAACGGAAGTTAATAAATTCGTTAGATTGCCATGATAGAGATTAACAATTATTATTCCAACAAACGGAAGTTGAGGGATAAGGTTGTTAGATTAGGATTTAATCCGTATCTTTGCTTCGTATAGATGTTAGTTAAGACCGGAAGGCAAACTAATGAATGGCGTGATAAATCGGAAGAGGAAACGCTTCTTTAGATAAGATAATAATCCAAGATAACTTGTGAATGAATATGTGTTAATCTTATTTCTTTCGGTGAGGTGATGGTTGTTGGGAAGAGGTTGATCATGGTTTGTTTATGGTTGTTCAGTAGATAGATTTACCGCTTTCGTAGATGTAGTTTTATTTATGTTTTTATCGCTTTTATCCTTCCTGGCTTTGGATTAACAATCCTCTGTCCGTTTATTTTCCGTTTTAGTTTAGGTTTAGGTTAATAAAGAAGGATTAATTAGATTAGATTCAATATCCCTTTTCCCTGAGGATCGATACCCGTACTTATCCAACTTTACTAGCAACTACCCGGTATTCGGCCGGTTAGGAGGTAGTTTTGCATGGTAGTATAGGTTTTATAAATTTTCTTTTGTTTTAATGATGCAAAATCTCCCCAACACACATAGTCGAACAGAGCGTACCTGGAGGCTTGAAGCCGGATTTTTCTGGCTTGAGATTTATCGGAGGGGAGAATTCCATCTTTCAAATATAGGGCTATAGGGTCCATCCATGTCGACCCCTGAACCACCGGTTGCACGTCGACTTCATTATAGCTTCGCTCGGCTAACATTTCTACCAGGACTTTCCTTTTCGACCTAAAGTTCGATGCGAGTTTAGACAACGAATCGGCCCGCTTATTCTCACTTCGGGGTACCTGCTCGACACGTACCGTCTTGAACTTCGTCATCAGTCCCTGAACCACTCTCAGATAATTCTTCATAGATTCTTCTTTGGCCTCATACTCGCCTCGTATGTGGTTCACTACGAGCTGAGAGTCATTGTATACTAGGAGGTTCTCGACCCCCAACTTCAATGCCAGCTTTAAACCAGTGATCATTGCTTCATACTCGGCTTCGTTATTTGTAGCCTTGAACTCGAATCGCAACGCATTAGGGAATTCTTCTCCCTTAGGACTGACCAATAATAAACCTGCCCCAGCTCCTTCTCTATTCGAGGCACCATCAACATGGATGGTCCACTGCTCACCTGATGACTGCTTATCTTGTTCCAACTGAATTGACAATCCTTCTGCTATGAAGTCTGCCAGAGCTTGACCCTTAATGGCTGTACGAGGTAGAAACTCGATATCATAATCGGCTAGCTCGACCACCCATTTAACCAATCGACCCGATGTCTCGGGCTTTGCCAAAATCTGTTTCAGGGGCTGGTCGGTGACCACAGAGATGGGGTGTGCTTGAAAGTAGGGTTTCAATTTCCTCGATGCATGAACTAGACTTAATGCCAATTTTTCAGCTGGCGTGTATCTGGTCTCTGGTCCATGCAATGCCTTGCTTAGGAAATACACTGGGGTCTGTCCCTGGTCTCCATCTCGAACTAATACGGCACTCACTGCCTCTTCACAGATTGCTAGGTAAACCAGAAGTTTCTCTCCTTCTCGAGGTGAAGACAATGTCGGTAAATCAGATAGATACTCCTTCAAATCATCGAATGCTTTTTGGCACTTCTCGTCCCACTGGAATGGACTCGCTTTCTTTAATATCTTGAAGAATGGTAGGGCCCTTTGCGCTGATATCGACAAGAAACGATTGAGGGCCGCCATCCGACCTGTCAACCGTTGCACTTCCTTTACGTTACGAGGCGTAGGCATGCTCTTCAGGGCCTCGATCTTATCCGGATTAGCTCTAATCCCATCTCTCGATATCATATACCCTAGAAACTTTCCCGATCGGACTCCAAACGTGCATTTCTTCGGATTGAGCTTCATGTTTGCGGCCCGCAGCACCTCGAAGACCTCTCTGACATCGACAAGAAACTGTCCCGTGGACTTGCTCTTGATCAATAAATCATCCATATAAACCTCCAAGTTTCGACCTCTCTGCCTCTAGAAAATTTTGTTGACCGCCCGCTGATAGGTAGCCCCTGCATTCTTAAGCCCGAATGGCATCGTCACGAAGCAAAACGTGCCAAACTCTGTGATAAAGGCGGTTTTTTCTGAGTCTTGGGGGTCCATAAAGATCTGATAATACCCCCTGTACGCATCGAGAAACCCGAATACTTCGAAGCCTAGTGTCGAGTCGACTAACTGGTCGATCTTTGGTAGCGGGTAAGAATCCTTGGGGTATGCTTTGTTAAGTGATCGGGGTCAATCAGGTTATAATATACTTGACCACCATAAATCAATACTAGCAAGAGGACTAGGCCCATCGTAGTATAGCTATAGTGAATCAAGGTCGATCCCACAGGGAACCAATTGCGGATCATCTTATATACAAACAATTAATTATACATGTCAAGGACATAGAGGCGGTCTACGACCAACATAGGACAAGAAAAGGTAAAGGACACGACTCGACACAACGTAATTAACCTCCCCAATTATAGTCTTTATCGTTTGGACCTAGATAATTTATATAATAAACTGAACTTATTAACTGTCAATCCGTTTGTATCTATCTTAGATTGGCTACGGGAGTCATCCTCTTTAACTTGACTTAGCACCGGTAAGTCACTAAATCACTGTGATATTGTTACGTGACTTCGCCTTTTAGTGCCTCCATCTCATATAACTCACACGCTTACGACTCTAAGGATGCCGATATTAATCGTACACCTCGTCTAGGCAACATTCCTGTGGTTAGGCGTACTTCCTAAACGATCGCATCAGTCTCTGTCCTATTAACAATTACCTGAGCAGTCTCATGTTAATCTACGATTTACGTATAACTAGGTGAGCTCAATTCTCAAATACAAAACCTACCTAGATCTCGCTGAAAGTCCCGGAAGATCATTCATGAGCCAACCTAGGAGCCCTATATTGGTATTTCATAATCATACGCTAATTAAAACAGACGAGCAACGTAGCCGTAGCCATACCTACTGAGATGAAAAATTCTATTAAGTTAACCTAACCATAAAGACGTGGCTATTTAACGGATAAAACAGGGCTCGGTCGACCGAATAGGTGGGCTCGGTCGACCGAGTGAACTCGTTCGGTCACCCGAATCAATTTCGTCCCCAGATTACATCCCTGAACATATCTCTCAGCGTTTCATCATACAGAACAGATTAAACAGTAATTCGCACAGTATTCATATAAACTAACATAGATACGCATTAATTAAATCAAGTAGATTCATGAATAAATACTAAGTGTATGACGTAGGTTATGGGATCCCCATAGACAAGGAGTCGCCACATCCTTAACGCCATAGCCTAGATCTACATCATCTAGCTATGATTAACTAATTCAAACGATAAAGCATAATTGGGAGGGATTAATTACTTAAAAGAAAGAAACAGAAAATAAAGGCTTACATATTGCAGCCCTTAAATTGCTGGAAACCCTCAAATTATTCTACATTGTATCAAAGTTGTATTATGAATTGTAAGATTAAAGAAAGAATGAAGGGATGATGGGATATGTTGGTGTGTTTTACAATTTCTCGTAGCTGCTGCTTATATAGGGGTTTCTGCCGACTTATGAAGGATCTAGAAGGTAAATACGAAAAAATCCGAAAAGTGACCGAGCCGACATACTCGGTCGACCGAATGATAGGGCTCGGTCGACCGAGCCTTTTTCTGCACGTGTTAAACGCGTCTCTTTGTCTGACTTGTTCCCCACTGCACGCTTGCGTGTTGATCTGATTAATCTTTCATTTAATGCTCCGATTTTCTTCCTCTATTATCTTGAGACCATTGATTGAATGACATTAATCCTCTCGATTTGTCGTGATCTACAAAATCAGCATTTATCGCACAATAAATCGGCTTTTAATAATGAAAATGGCTAAAATACCAAATATCATATTAATAATCACTTAACATTAAATAATAAATATAAACATGTGATTTAATATGAAATATATATTATTAATCTCGATTTAAGGTCAACGTTGATGACTTTTACGGGTATAATTTGACCGTCATCATTAAGATCCGTAAAGTCGACGCACATTCGCCAGGTTTGATCTGGCTTTTTAACCAACACTGGATTGGCTAACCAATCCGGATAAAATACTTCTTTCACGATCCCAGCAATTAACAACTTGTCAACTTCTTTCCTTACGGCTTCCTTCCTCTCAGGAGCCAGGTTTATCTTCTTTTGCCGTATCGGCCTCTTTTTGGGATCGACGTTGAGTCGATGTACTGCTATGTCCGCCGATAGGCCAGGCATGTCATCTGCCTTCCACGCAAAAACGTCTCGAAACTCAACTAGGAGATCGACCAAGGCTCTCATATCGGGGTGTGGCATCCACTTCCCGATCTGGACCCCTTGACCTTCTTCCTCTTTCCACACTCGAACTTCCTCTGTCGGGTCGGCGGAGACCCAGCTCCGATCTTCCTCTTCCTCAGGTATCAATTCCTCAACTAGCACCTGCCCAACCCCTTTTCCTTTAATCGTAACCAGACTACAATTCCTGGCTACCTCGACGTCTCCTTTGACTTCATGGGTACCGTACCAGGTGGGGAACTTCATGCTGTTGTGGAATGTCGAGATGATGGCTCTGAGATCATATAAAGCTGGTCGACCTAATATCGCGTTGTACCCTGAAGGGGCCTTAACTACGACATAGGTCATTTCCATTGTTCGACCCTTTTCACCGTCTCCAACCGTAGTTAACAAACCGATCGACCCGACAGGGTGGATGGCTTGCCCTGTAAACCCAAATAGAGGGGTAGATAACGGAACAATGTCTTCATCCTTCAACCTCATGGCTATGAAGGCTGAGTAGTAAAGGATATTAACGGCGCTCCCACTGTCGACACAAACTCTTTTTATTCGACCTCGGCTTATCACCGCCTCGATCACCGATCATTCGCTATGACTGTGGGAACTCGGAACGTCATCCTTGGGGCCATAACCCACTTCCGTCGTAAACCTGATCTTCTTTGACTCCCTTGATCTGTCCAATGAGTGCCGACTGGATCGAGGTCGATCCGACTCGTGTTCTGCAACAATTGTGTTAACGTCGTACCCGACGCGATTATCTCAATGCGGATCTCGGTTCTGATCTTCCTGACGGTCATCCCGCCGGTTGTCCCTGTACGTCGGGTCGGATGACTTTTCTCGACGATTCCGATTGTCCCGACGCGGAGATCGGTCCTTCTTTCCATTATAGCTTTTTCTCTTATACTCCCGACGGCCCTTTGGCTCGTCCTTTTCTGACCTGTCTATCACTTCATCCAATCGACCCTCTCGAATACAGGCGTTATCTCTCTTCAAATCGAAGCATTCCTCCGCGTCGTGCCCCACATCTCTGTGATAGTCGCAATACTTGTGAGTATTTTTTCTTTTCTCTGGGTCCTTGGACATCGGCTTAGGTGTCCGAGCAATGTTCTTTTTGATCATAATCGCCAACACCTCCCCCCGAGACCGGTTGAGGGGTATAAAATCTCGATCTTTCAAATTCTCTTTCTTTCCAAGCCGATCCGATATCGGAGCTGTCAGTCGATCAAAAACGTTGGACTTGCTTTCTTCATTCTGACCCCTAGGCTGACCCTTGGTCTGGCTTCGGGAGTCGTTCCTCGAGTTGAGGCCAAGTGAAATGGTGTGCAGACACACTGCCTTTTCACCTTGGCAGAACCTATGGACTATGTTCACACATTCATCCATATCGTTTGGCATCTTCTTGGATAACTTATCATACAACTTCATATTTCTCAGGCCTCCCACAAAAGCATTAACTTGCAGTGCATCACTGGCGTTATGCACTTTCATGGCCTCAAGATTGAAGCGTCTCATGAAGTCGATAGTCGACTCCCCTTTCTCTTGCTTGATATTCATGAGGTGTGTAGCACTAAGGTGGAACTTCTTATTCCCAATGAAGGCATCTCGGAATTTTTGTCCCAACTATAAAAAACTCGAGATCGACCCGGGACGTAGCTTGTGAAACCACTCTCGAGCTCGACCTGTGAGCAGCGTGTCGAAGGCACGGCACTTCATGGCATCATTTGCGTTCCTCAACCTCATCAACGATATATATCGATACAGATGGTCCTCTGGGTCCGTGGTACCGTCATAAGGTTCCATCTTGGGTGGTTTGAACGATTCAGGCATTGTGTATATCTCTATCTCTGGACTAAATGGCGATTCGAGCCATTCTGTGACCTGCTCCTTTCCTACGATGCGATTGAACTCATTTTGAATGCTGTCCTCGACCTGCCGCTGATGCTTTTCTTGTTCAGGACGTTTGTGGGCGTTTGTCACGCTGATTTCAATTGCGCCTTCCTCACATTCTTCTTGAGGTTCGATAGGCTTCTTCCCCCTTGCATTATCAATTTCTCTACGACCTAGTGGGTCTAACAGGCGTTCTTCTGGGGGATTACAGATTCCCTTGCCTATGAACGCCGAAGCCACCACCCTCTTCAGGGCGTCTTCATCTAAAGACGCTAAGTGATCTGCCATATCTTGCAGCTGGGAGGAAGTTGAGGCCTGGGTGGATCTGCAACTGCGGGTCTAGATCCAGTGGGGACTTCTGGAATCTGGGATGGAACCCCTGATGGATCTATATCCGTGTGTTCTTCGATCTGCGCGTTCTTACTACTCGTCGGTTTTTTCCTTGCTGGTGGCGCCATTGCGATTTCCTCACCAACTCACCGGTAGAAGGCCCTCCTTCTAGCGCCAAAATGACGATGTTAAATAATGCACCACCGATGAAATGTGGCCTCGTGTAATCTAAGGATGAGTTGTAAGTGATCGAATGGCTATTGCTTGTTGGAAAGGTAATGTTTTTGGGTGTCTTATGGCTGAGTCCAAGAAGGTATCTTGGATTGCCTACGCATCCTGTGTGAAAGTTCAGGAATCAAGCCTTACGTAGTTCCTGGAGCCGTGTATTTATAGGCACATGCCCTTCCTCTGCCCTAAACTTGGGGCGGTTCGGTCTATTGACATAAATACCCTTAAATGGGCCTTGCCTCCTTGCCCAAGTAACCTGTTGGATGTGGGCCTAGGAGCCTAGGCTAAAGTACGTGATATCGACTCGAAGGGCATCGATGTCGATGTTCGAGTTCGGACACTTGGTGAATTTTCCCCGAGCCGCGGTCTTCACTAGTACATCTCGTATCGACTCGATGTGGATAATTAACACAGACTTTTCCACATGCCAGCTGGACCACTCAAATAATTCCACGTGGAGGAGTGAATTCCCGTATCATCAACCGGTTTCAATCTATTGACGACAACTCTAGAGATTGAGCAGGTTGTAGATTGAATTACATAAGCTAATAGGTCGGTAATCCTTCATCGTCTCAGCCATTTTTACTTTGGAAGCCAGAACAATAAGTGTGCGGTTGAAGCCCCCTCATGCTTTCCACCATTGTTTAGACAATTCAGGATAGCACTACTAACAGAAGGGCCAAAGATGTTCCAATGCTTTTGTTAAAAAAAAGCATCAATTTGGATTGCTTTACACTTACCTGTAAACGTCCTTTTCCCTCAACGACCTCTCCCCAGAATCTCTAATCCGTCTATGATATTCCCTTCTGACTTGAGCCATTCGAGACTTAGATCGATTAAAGAGACCAATTTGATTTTTTTTTTATTTTGTACACCTCACATGACAAATATTGAAAACTTACATGAGGGAGCGTGTTAAAATGTGTAAATTAATTATTTGTATCCTCGTCTAGTTGGCACAGACTTGTTGTGTGTCTAGTTGACTTAGCTTTGTTATAGACCCACATTTAATGGAATGTGTTAAAATATGTAAAATGTTAATTATCTAGTTGGCTCAGCTTTGTTATAGGCACACATTTATAGAGACGTGTTAAAGTTTGTAAAATGTTAATTACATGTATCTTTATCAACTTATGCTTTTGAAAGATTTTGGAAGAGATAATAGTTCAACATTATTTGTTTTAGTATATATATGAGAGTTTATACCTCCCTAGTGGACCATTTTCTTTCCAATTGGCTTAGTGAAATTTGTAATATACATAATATCTTAATTATGCTACACTTGTAGGGTATAAAATTCGTATTGCTACCGTCTATTTTACGTTGTAGAAACAAATTCTTAAAAATGACATATAAAAAGCGGAGGGAGTACTATCTATTTTATGGTGTAGAGATTTTGCATTCCACCCCGAATAATGATTCTCTAAAATATTCGGTGAGAAAAACTGATAAAAGTGTTTTAAATAAAACAGTAGGAAAAAAAACGGATGGACTCTCAATCACAACACAATTGCATTACATGAATGATACTATTACAAATTAAATTTATAGATTTTAACTAAGCAGGTATAGAAAAACATATTCGACAAATTTATGGTGGTTATATAGTAATATTATTGTTATCAAAGACCATGGTTTTCAATGGGAGTAAAATCTTTGGGACAACAAAATGGGTGTATGTGTGGAGGGAAGCCTTTTATAGGATTTGGATGTGGGGAAATAAGCTAAAGCATAGACATGATGAAGACAGACCCATGTTGTATGTTTTAATTTTTAATATAGTTGAACGAGCAAGGAATCTTAGACTTTCTTGGTGTATAGATTACGCTCACGATTTACTTTAATTTTAAAACATGGTTGTACTCTGGTTTTTAAAAGTATGAAGAACACGAATGAATTTTGCAGAAAATGCAGAAAACTTAAAGGAAGAAGATGAAGTTCATCTTCATCAATTGAATTCAAGAAAGGCGGGAAAACTTAGTTATGATGATTACACTCAATTGATTGAACCTAACCGTAATTGAACTTCCTAATTACATAACGGAACTGCTAATTACTGTTTATATAGAGCAAGGATGCTGAATTCCGTTGTAACCGCTCTAACCGACTTTAACAGCTTACTGTTAGATGTGATGCCAATAAGAGCAAAACACCATCTCTCACTTGATGCATTGGCTTCAACACCCGCCTCAAGCTGGAAATGGCTGAAGCCATGAACAACTTGCAAAACACCATCTTTAGCTTGATGCATTGGCTTCAAACAAGTCTTTTAAAGGAAATGCCTTAAACAATGTGTTAAGAAATTGCTTCTTGACTAACTTTTGTTATAATATCTGTTGGTTGTTGATATGTGTGTATAGGCAAGGGTTTTGGTACTTTGGCTAAGTATTTTTCTCTTACAAAGTGACAATCAATCTCTATATGATTAATCCTTTCATGAAATACATAATTTTCAACTATGTGTAAAGCACACAATACAGAGGAACATAAGCTGTGTAAGTAATTATCTGGAAATCTTTTAAGAGATATAGCAGCCATTGGATCTCACAAGGTAATAGCCATGGCCATATACTTTGCTTCACTAGAGCTTCTTGATACAGTAGGTTGCTTTTTAGATTTCCAAGAAATGAAAGCTTTGCCTAGGTAGACCAAGAGACCTGTGACTAATCTTCCGGTTTTTGTACAAGCAGCCCAATACGAGTCACTAAATGCCTTAAGACCGATAGAGCCTTCACTAGGGAAAAATAACCCTTTACTAGGTGCTGCTTTTAAGAATCTGAGCAACCTATGTGCAGCTTTCATATGTGATTCATTTGGCTTGTCCAAAAACTGGCTTATTTGTTGAGTGGCAAAAGTTATATAAGGCCATGTATTTCCTAAATATAGCAGTTTCCCAACAAGACTTATGTACTCAGTATTTGATGGCAAAAGTGGTGCATGAACTTCAGTTAAGTTCTGGGATGAATCCATAGGTGTTGATGCAGATTTGCATTCTAGAAAACCACATTCTCTTAACAAACCCGATAATATTTCCCCTGATTTATCACTATGCCAGCTTTTTTCCTTGCTACCTCAAAACCTAAGAAATTTTTGAGCTCCCCAAGATCCTTTATTGTGAATGCAGCATGTAGAAGATCTTTCAATTGTTGAATTGCCTTCACATTTAGGCTTCCTACCACAATGTCATCCACATAGACAAGTAATGCAATAAATTCCGATACCGTGCCTTTGGTAAACAGACTATGGTCATTTTGAGACTGTTTGTAGCCATGATCTAGTAGTTTATGTGTTAACTTTGCATTCCATTGTCTGCTGGCCTGTCTAAGTCCATATAAAAACCTATTTAACTTGAAGATCTTGCCATGTGTTTGTAATCCTTGGGGAGGTCTCATATAAACCACTTCATCTAGATCCCCATGCAAAAATGCAGTGTTGACATCCATTTGATGTATATGCCACCCCTCAAGTGCTGCCAAGGCCATGAATAACCTAATGGTTGTTTGTTTGGCTACTGGTGAGAAAGTTTCAAGGTAATCTATCCCCGCTGTCTGTGTATATCCTTTAGCCACAAGTCCGGCTTTATATTTCGTAATGCTGCCATCGGACTTCCTTTTTATTCTGTACACCCATTTACAACTAATAGATTTGATGCCTTTTGGTAAATCTACCAATGTCCATGTATTTGTGCTGTCCAAAGCTTTAAACTCGATACCATGTTAAAAGTATGAAGAACACGAATGAATTTTGCGTAAAACGTAGAAAACTTAAAGGAAGAAGATGAAGTTCATCTTCATCAATTTGAATTCAAGAAAGGCAGGTAAACTTAGTTATGATGATTACACTCAATTGATTGATCCTAAGTGTAATTGAACTTCCTAATCACATAATGGAACTGCTAATTGTTGTTTATATAGAGCAAGGATGTTGAATTCTGTTGTAATCGTTCTAACCGACTGTAACAATTTGGTGTTCGCCAATAAGAGCAAAACACCATCTTTCACATGATGTATTGGCTTCAACATTGGTTTTTGCTTATTTGAAGACTTGTTAATCAAATGACCGCTTTTACAAAATAAAATAAAAAGACCATGGTTTTCTCTTATTTGATAAAATATAGTTATCCATTAATATACTGGATTTTATGTTTCGTTTCGTTTTGTTTTGTTTTTGTTTTTTTTTTCTTTCTAAAAATGCAGATACCGTCGTCCCCTAAAAAAAGCGAGGAAAAATATTGCCATAAATGCATGTCTAAAGGATAAGATTGGTGGAAATAGTCTGACCTTTACATTGGGTACGTAAATAACAACATATGCTGCTAGTAGTATTTTTTTTAAAACATTTTGCTTGGAACTACTATGATACGTAATTTTTTTAATTTATGTAAAATGATATGTACAATATATATTTATCCACAACATTTTTCAAACACATATTATTATCATTGATTAAATTGTAGCTTTGCTACCTTATGTAATGTTTAGAACATTGCAATCGAATGGCGTTAATTAAGTAGCTCAAAACTCAAAACTAACTACGCTATCGTAATCTAGGTCTAAACGACACAATTTAAGTCTGGGTGTTAATTAAGTAGCTCACCGTAGAAAAACTGATTTCGAAGGAAATAAATGGGTTTATTTTATTTATTTTCGCACTGCATTGAATATGGCCAAAGCGTACATATTTATAGTTACAAAAGCTTGGTGGATAAAGCTGTTGGAAAAAATTAGTATTTAAGAATTTGAATGACTAGACAAAACTCCAAGGCACGTAAAGATGTTGTCTATTAAAAGATGTTTCGTTCCACACGATTTGTCACTTAGGGATTCAACCGAAAATCTCTCTCAGGATACAATGGAGGGTGTTTGATCGGACGATGACTCGTCTGACCAAACCAGAGGACACTCGAAATTAGTACTGATGATGCTTATGTGTTGTATGTGTATCAATTTGTCTGCATATGTTGTGCCTTTTATAGGCTGAAAGTAACCCTTAAACGAAGTTATGTACCTCTACACGAACAGGAATGATCATATCAGTTCGTCCAAACACTGTACCTCATGATTTCATGAGGCGTGTCTCTTTGCATGCAACAATTCCGAATTGAAGCATGAAAAGTTCGAAAAATCATTGAATCCCTTCATGAACTGATACATACATTCGTTTAGTTGCGATATCATTAGTTCGTACGACAGCTCGTATGCAAACAAAAATTAAAATATTTATTTATGAAAAAATATCTAACAATTTCCCCATATTTTTTCGGAAAACATTTTATGTGTAAAAAACCAAATGAATGAAGCGGCTACATCACCTAATGTGATTGCCTACGTACCCTTTAGGGGATCAAGCCAATGTAGTTCATGCAGACACGGACTAAGTATCATCATAGGAAATCGTACATAAATGAAAGTAGCTTTTGGCTTTGAACTTCCACTTAGTGTAAAAAACTCAAAGTTTCATCATAGTGCTATGGTGAACGCATCTTGAACCAAGGACCCCATCGTGTGTAACCGGAGTTATCACACATACTATTATGATAAAAGAGTGTCTCTGTGTTCCAACGCATTAATGGCCATGCGTTTTATCCTGATATTCATGAGTGCTCTAGAGACGGTCTGTATCTCATAGAAAGCGGTCTGACTTCCACACTCACATAGGTAAGTCCATTCAAAGTGATACCGCATGTCACTTTCTCCAATAATATGTAGGACTTTTTAAGAACTATATTCAACCTTTACCATGCGGTATTTACTCACACTAGAGATTTCATGAATGAGATTTATTAAATACCCTAGTGGCTCTTTTAGTTAGACATTAACTTGTTTGTACCCTTTGAACTTTGCTTATATTTCAAAACATAAGTAGGGTTCCCGTCAAGGCTAACTAATGTTTCATAGACCTTAATCCCATTCCTTTCGTTGTTTTGGAAATCATATCTCTAGTCAGTCCCTTCGTCAAAGGATCTGCTAGGTTATTCTTTGATTCTACATAGTCAACAGAGATTACTCATTGTTTAAGTAATCCACTAAGAGACTGATGTCTCAAACTAAGATGTCGTTGCTTACCATTGTAAGTCTTACTTGCTACTGAAAACAAAGTGGCTTTATTATCACAATGTATCATTACTGCTGGAGATGGTTTTTCCCACAAAGGAATATCAATCAATAAATTTCTCAACCATTCCGCTTCTTTACTTGCATCTTCTAATGCAATAAATTCTGCTAACATAGTCGAATCTGAAACACACGTTTGTTTCTTCGAACATAAAGATACGGTTGCATCTCCTAAGGTAAAAATCCATCCAGTGGTGGACTTAGAATTTATACGTTATTCCAACTTGCATCACTGTACCCTTCAAGTACAGCAGGAAAACCACAATATTGTAATCCGTAATCAATTGTTCCTTTCAAGTATCTTAAAAGTCTTGAAATCGTATTCCAATGCATTTTCCCTGGATTACTAGTGAAACGGCACAAAATACCAACTGCATATTTAATGTCGGGTCTTGTGCAATGCATATCATACATAAGACTTCCTATCACACTAGCATACTGTAATTGGTCATAGCATCTACCGGTATTTTTTATTAACTTGATACTAGGATCCATGGGTGTAGATGCTGGCTTATGGTCCATATGACCATACATTTTAAGGATATTTTCAATATAATGAGATTGATTTAATAACATACATCCATATTTTCTCATTATTTTGATCCCTTAGATCGCGTTCTCTTTCCTCAAATCCTTCATATCAAAGTTAGCTTCCAATAATTGCTTGGTCTCCTTTATGGATTCCAAGTTCGGACCAAAGATGAGAATATCATCCACATATAGATAAACAATGATGCATGCACCATTTCTATATGTAGAGTAGATACATTTATTAGATTCATTGACTCTGAATCCGTTTTGCAGCATTACTTTATTAAACTTTTCATGCCATTGCATATGGGCTTGCTTGAGACCATAAAGAGATTTTACCAATTTGCAAACCTTCTTTTCTTGTCCCGGTAAAACAAATCCCTCAGGTTGTTCCATATATACTTCTTCCTCTAAATCACCATTTAGAAAAGACGTTTTCACATCCATTTGATGGACAACTAAATTGTGAATCAAGGCAAGAGATAGCAACACACAGATAGGTGATATTTGTGCCACTGGGGCATATGTATCAAAATAATCCATGCCATGACGTTGTTTAAAGCCTTTAGCCACAAGGCGGGCTTTGTATTTGTTAATGGATCCATCTGCATTTAACTTCTTCTTGAAGATCCATTTACAACCGATTGGTTTAGAACCACGAGGTAAATCTACTAATTTCCATATCTGATTTGACATGATCGATCTCATTTCATCATTGATTGCTTCTTTCCAAAAAACAGCATCACGCGATGAAATGGCTTCTGAATATGTGACATGATCATTATCCTCATTGATCATTAACTTGGTTTGGTGTGTAATATTATTTACATCACCTTCCAGTAAGTATGTCACAAATTCAGGACCAAAGGATTTTTCTGTCCTTTGTCTTTTACTTCTCCTTGGTTCTAAATCAAATTGTGGTTCTGCTGATGTATCATCAAGTGATTCATGATGAACTCTCTTGGAAATGTTATTATTATTTCCAGATTGCACAAAAGACGACTTGTACAAATGTTCAAAAAATTCAGCATCATTTGATTCAATAATGTCATAAGATTCTAATTTCGGAAATCTATAAGCGGTACTATTCTTTGCATAACCCATAAAAACACATTTATAAGTTTTACTACCTAACTTAGTAATCTCCGGTTTTGGTGTTCTTACATAAGCAATACACCCCCAAACTTTTAGACGACTAATATTAGGTTTTCGATTAAACCACAACTCATAAGGTGTTTTACTAATCTTTTTCTTGGGAATCCTATTAATAATATAACATGTGCTTAAAAGTGCTTCACCCCACCATTGATCGGATAAACCGGAACTTATTAGCATGCAATTTACCATATCTATTAAGGTTCGGTTTTTCCGTTCTGCCACTCCATTTGATTCTGGTGAATACGATGGAGTAAACTCATGGACAATACCATTTTCTTCACAAAATTTTATTAATTCTATTACTTGGTATTCTCCACCTCTATCGGAACGCAAAACCTTGATTTCCGGTTCAATTGATTTTCAACTTCAGGTCGAACCCCGTTTCGTTGCGATAACATTAATTTGTACGGCAGCTCATATGCAAACGACAATTAAAATATTTATTTATGAAAAAATATCTAACAAAAGCTAAATGGCGGAAGTTAATCTTAAAAACAGCTAAACATGGCTTGACCTAAAACACATGTAGCTAGACATAAAAATAGCAAAGAAAACTAGATAAATCCTCGGGCAATTAGCCTCTTAATCAAATCCTAGTTTGTGCGGCACATGACTCCAATTTGACAAGTTCTTTGTTGGATTAACATGTTATTTAACAATCCTTATCCCTCCAATCAACCTTATCTTTCCAATCATGGGTAGTTCACAACTTTATCTTGAACTTATTTGAATCTATCTTGAATAATATCGCCCAAAAGATAAAGCCTTGAAACAGTTTGATGAAATGCTTAACCGAATCTGTAATTTCTTGTCTGGATGCCTTAGTTTGAGTCTTGATTTTTTTTTTTGAGGAAGAGTCTTGATTTATTTAATTGGCTAATACCCCCCTCAAACGAGGCTAGGGTTGGAGACCAAGACGAGTTTGGGCCCGATGTGCTGAAACAGAAGTTTGGGGAGACACTTTGTAAGTCGGCTATTTATGCATGAGCTGGGATATGCTTAGTGATTAAGTGCCTTCGGGCAACCTGTTTCCTTACATAATGATAGTCTAGCTCTATGTGTTTGCTTCTGGCATGGAACACTGGATTAATAGTCAAGTACTGTGCACTTAAATGATCACAATACAGAACTAGTGTAGATGAACTAAGTACTCTCAATTCTGTGAGGATATAAGTGAGCCAAGTCAATTCAACTGCAGTGTGGGCCATGGCTTTATATTCATCTTCCGAACTGGATCTGGATACAATGGGCTGATTTTCGGCACACCAAGAAATGATATTGGGGACAAGAAAAGTACAGTAGCCAGTTATTGATCTTCCGGTGAGCTGGTAATTAGCCCAATCAGGATCTTAGAAGGTGATTGCGTGTAAGTCACTAATGTCGATATTACTAGCAAGAATACTAGGTACATCGCAGTATAGTAAATGCGAGTCAAGGTCGATCCCACAGAGACAATGCAACTTATACATATGAACGATTCTAACCTAATTAAGAAGCAACATAAAGGCGGTCATTGACCAACAATAACATAAAAAGAAAACAAACATGGTATACCTCTCTCTCACCTCACCGATCTACTAACTTGGTTTAGTTAATCGTTATGTTGACTTCCCCACATAATTTCCTTAGATTAATCGTGAGCGTTTTATCATATTTATCACCTACGGGTGAAATTCCTACTCCTATCTACTCCGACAATGGCAGTAGACAATCTATACGCAAGCTACCCTCCTTAATTGGTCCGTAATAGCCCTTACACATAAAGAACTAGAACTGCCGATATTGACCATTACCTCATACCGCTAACCCGCCTAGACAGCCGTCGACACTGACCAGCATGTTCCTAGGGTCCATCAAGGCGATGTGTTAATTAACACTTCACTTGCGGTCCTTCATGTTAATTTACGAATTATGAATACTAGATTGGCGAGACCTATTACTTGTTTTAATTATTACTGCCGATCAACGTAGCTGTAGTGAATCCCAGTTTAGGTTTTCTAAAATATGCCTCAGTAAACCGGTATAGACCGCCGGGTTACCGAGGGTGGCTTTTCCTAATTTTTGGATCTACATTGCTCAATACGATTAAAATAAGTAAATTATGGGGTTGTTAAACATGCAGATTAACTAAAACACATAAATATGAACAGATCTACCATATTGAAGACAATAAAGGAACGTTCAAAGCTTCATACCTTCAACAATGGAGATCTAGCTCGATCTACTCAAGCTAGAGATGATGGAAGAATGGAGGAAACCAAATACAACTCTCCAAAGCTCAAGAAAACTTTATTTCATCAAAATATATAATGTATTTGTAATACTAATGAATCATATGAAGAACTCTGTTAATGCGGCCTTATATAGATACAATGACCGGCTTAAGACTCTCTAAAACCCTAACCGACTTAGACAATGCGGCAGAATTAATTTCGTGTTGAATAAGTCACCGGTTTACCGGGCCTCACCCTCGGGTTACCGGGCCTTCTACTCTTGTTTTTCTTCAGCAGGCTTCTTCTTGGACTTCAATCACTCAGCTTAATGCATTCCTTTTGGTCCAGATCCATTCTCCAATGCTCCAGATTCGGTACATCCTATAAAATACACAAAACGAGACAAAACAGTACCAAAACATCGGGAAAATAGCATAGATGCAGAATTACGATCCTGGAAACACCCACATAGCATTTAACACATATTCTAAGCAATAACGAGCCTATCTATCCCCTCTTGAGCAGAATTTGGGGTGAATATAGGTATAATTATTGGTACCATTTAGAGTGTCATCAGAAGGCGGTGAGTCTGAGGTCTAAGGAAGCTGTAAATGAGATACCAAGTGAGAGATAACCCCTTAACATATCCGAGAAGCATGTGTGCTCTCTTCATGTGAGATTGAGTAAGGAACCGCATAAATTAGGACATATGATTGATTGCATATAAGATGTCCGGCCTTGTAAATGTCGGATATAGCATGGCCCTTATGAGACTTCTGAAAAATATGACATCTGAAATTGGAGGGGAGTCTACAATGTCTTTGAGCTTGGCGTTCAGAGGGGTTCTCATAGGCTTACAATCTGTCATGTCTGTTTTTTCAAGGATAGTTGTTGCATAGTGTACCTGACTCAGATGAAGTCCAGTGGTGGTCTGATGAATCTGCATACCTAAAAGTGATGAACTAGTCCCGGATGCTTCAAAGAAAACTCCTGACTAAGAAGATGCATTAAGGGCTGCAGGAGCTGAGCATTAGACCATGTAAGAAACATATCATCCACATAAAAAAATAAGCACTAAGGTGCCTTTGTTGGATTGGAAATAGAATAATATGTGAAACTAGGCCCTGGGCGCCTGTTTTAACCCATACACTGCCTTAGTGAGCTTACATACATGATAAGGATCCTGAGTGTATGTCATACCTAGAGGTTGCTCCATATAGACGACTTGAAATATAACCATGCAAAAAGGATTTTTAACATCTAATTGTTTGATGGGACAATGGTAGGCTAGTGCAATGCATAAGATCATTCCGATGGTACTAGGTCCGACAATATGAGAGAATGTTCTTGTGTAGTAAAGGCCATCGATCTAACTATATCCTTTGGCAACCAAGCGTGCCTTCCGGTGTGAGTTTGGATTTAAACACCAACTTGCACCTTATGAAATCATGTTGGGGTCCCAGGGACCAACTCTCGGGTCTAGTTGTGAAAGAGGGCATCTAATTCTTCTTGCATAACAACTCTCCAACCTTCATGTTTGAGAACCGATTTAACACACATAGGTTCTTTATGAATGGTGAAGTAAGAGACTGTAAGGGCATATTTGGGGTTAGATTTAAAGATACCATGTTGGGATCTGGTGGCCATATGATGGGCATAGAATGATGTTGAAGTATCTGTGAGGTCAGTACTATCAGGTGTACTAGTGTCAGTGGTTGAATGGATATGAGATTCTGAGGAGAAGCTATGTTCATCAATGGAAGGATACCAAGTCTCTATAAGAGCATGGAAATAGATGGGGAGTCTAGAGATTTTGATGGGACATCGGAGATAGAATTAGACACATGAGAGATAGGTAGAGGAATAGTAGGGCTAGGTATGGGAATATGGGAACTTGGCTTCTCTAGTGGAGGTATGGAAGATGAAGATAGGATGTGGTCATGAGTTGAGGTAGTACATGAACAACCAGTGTCATTTCTTGCGAGGGAAGCCATGAATCAAAGATGTTGATGGCATATGTTGTGTTACTAGGGGTGGGGTTGTTGTGGTAAGGGAATTGTGTCTCATCAAAGGCTACATGTCCGGAAATGATTTTTTTTAGGAAGGATGAAAGTACTTGTATCCTTTATGTTGGTTGTTGTATCCAACAAAGACACAAAGTAAATGTCTTGGGATCAAACTTGTGCTTCTTAGTGTCCCAAGTGAAAGCATAACACTTGGAGCCAAAAACCCTAAAATGGGAAAAGTCAGGTTGTTTGTTAAAAACTTTATAATATGAAGAGTTTATTTGAAGGTCAATATGAGGGACTCTGTTAATGACATATACATTAGTAGAGAAAGCTTCTACCCATAGGGACAACGGGGTTCTTGGTTATATTGAGAGAAAAGGTTGTCATGGTGGTTTATGGTGATTTATGGTGGTTATTTATTGTGGTTAAACACCAATTGGCTCTGCTACAATGTAGAAAAAACTGAACTCGAAGGAAATAAATGTGTTAATCTTAACTTAAGAACAGATAAACATGGCTTGGCCTAAAACGCATGTAGCTAGACATAAGAAAATGCAAAGAAAACTACTCCCTCCGTTCCAAAATAACAGTTGCAGTTGTCAAAATCATTTGTTTCATTTTATATGAGGCAGTTACATTTCCAATGCAGTTTTTATTGTGTTTTTCTTATATTTACCCTTATTTATTAAGGAGTGTAAAAATAAAAATAATATTGCATTAATTATGACTAGAGTTTGATTAGTCATTTTGACATTCAAATTGAAGCATTAACTCACCTTCTTAACATGTGATTTTTGTCAACTGCATCAGTTATTTTGAAACGTAGGGAGTAGATAAATCAACAGGCATTTAACCTCCTAATCGAACCCCGGTTTGTGTAGCACATGACTCCAATTTGACAAGTTCTTTGTTGGATAAACATGTTATTCAACAATCTTTATCCCTCCAATCAACCTTATCTTTCCAATCACGGGTAATTCACAACTCTCTCTTGAATTATTTGAATTTATCTTGAATAATATCGGCCAAAAAATAAAGCCTTGAAACTGTTTGATGAAATGCTTGACCGAATCTGTAATTGCTTGTCTGAAGTCTGAGTCTGAGTCGTGATTTATTTTAATTGGCTAATAGAGATAAGGATGATTGGAGGTATAAGAATTGTTGAATCACATGTAATTCACAACTTTATCTTAAATTATCTTGAATAATATCGGCTAAAAGATAAAGCCTTGAAATTGTTTGATGAATGCTCGACCGAATCTGCAATTGCTTCTCCGAATGTTTGAGTTTGAGTCTTGTTTTATTTTAATTGGTTAACACTCACAACTTTGACTTAGAGACGCTTGGTAAGTCTTGTAAAACTCGGGTCTAAAATGTAACTTAAATCTTAATAGATTTTTATTACTCAAGTTTATCCTCTTTGCTTAAAGTGTATGTAACGCCCCCAGACGTCGGACCTGGTAGCGCTAAATAGTCATAAATGATCCGGTCAATTACTTAGACCGCCATCCTCGCTTAGTCAAAATGAGCTAACCGAGTTGATAAGACCTTTAAGTCTCACACTTACATGTGGGTGAGCAGGACATTACTTTACCGATGTGGGAATTTACATTCTCCCCCCTTATAAGGGACTGACGTCCTCGCCACTCGCCAGGACGGCCGAGACTTGTCCCAATTCGTCCCTACCATATGATTCTAGATGTGGCCCCCACCGCCTCTCATGGAGTGGCACATAGGTCCGTATGGCGATCGGCTTTAAATGTCCTGAAAATGATTTAAAATGGGAACGATACAAGGTGCATTATCCTGGATTGGAATTAATAGAAGTTTTGGAGTTCAAATGTTGACCGGCCAGAATGGCCCGGAAGGCATCTTGGCAAACGACTATCATCTGCCTTAAACTGGTTTAGCATATATTGCCGGAAGGTTAAGGGTAAGTAAATGAAAATGGATTTCATAGTAGGTTTAAAGATCTAACCGGTAAAAATAAGCATACCTTGAAAGAACATGCAACATTAGGTGGAAAAAGTTACAACACCAACACCACACTTATGAGGGAAGCCGAGAATGAACACAAGTAAGAATAATGTTTTGACATTATAGGGTTCAATCAAATTTGAACTTGAAAGGAAGAATGAGAGTGCAACAAGGGCGGAGAGGGAATGTAAAGTCCCACACCGGTAAAATAATTTCCTGCTCACTCTCATATAAGTATGAGACATAAAGGTCTTGTCAACTTGAGTTAGCCCTTTTAGACCAAGCGATGACGGCTGTCTAAGCAGTTGACCGGACCATTTATGACTCATTTAGCGCTACCAGGCCTGGGGTCTGGAGGCGTTACTGTATACTTGTTAACTTTAGTGGTTAAACCCTAACCACGATGGTCCGCACTCCCCTGTCCCACAGATTGAGTGTAGATGTTAATCAGGTAACCTAATGACTCAGAGTCATGGACTTGCTATTATACCAAAGAACTTAAAGAAGTTCCTACAATATACTTGTTAACTTTATTGGTTAAACCCTAACCACAAGGGTCCTCACTCCCCTGTCCCACAGAATGAGTGTAGATATTAATTAGGCAACCTAATGACTCAGAGTCGTGAACTTGCTATTATAATAAAGAACCGAAAGAAGGTTCTCTTTACGGGGTTCAAATCTACACACTACAACTGCCGTTTTAAGACACCCGAACCTTTTACCCCTAGGTCATGCCCTTTTAGTTACTAAGCTATTATTTATCAAATTTATATCAGCATTTCACTATAACCTTTTCGAATAAGGAAAAAAGAAAGAAAAAGAGATCACTATTACAAAAAGGTTTTATTCTTCCTTCTTGGGTTTTGGTAAAAAACAAAAAGAAAATGTAGAGTATCATTAAAGTTGGAATAGACAAAACACAAGGAGACTTTTTTTCCCCTCACCGTTGTTGTTGCTTGTGGAGAATCTAAGGCGTTTTGTGCAACATTTTTATTTCAACCTTTAACGAATAAAGGAGCACCAAAGATGCCAATGATATGCTTTTGCTAATTTTTACGTTCTACCAATAGAATGTTATATCAACTGATATGTATTATATTCATATGTTCTCATTCCTCCTCTTTTACATAGTAGATGTGTATACAACAAAAAAGAATAATAACACGTGGTCAAAAGCGAACACATGGTCCTAGGCAGGGCCGTCCTGACTGTTTATAGACCCTAAACCAATTTATCAAAACTGGGCCTTCAAAAAAAAAAAAACAAACGGTTTTTAAAATATGTCATGTGTTTAAAATAATAAACTCATTGGATCAAAAGAAAAAAAACCAAGGCCCTATATTTTGATCATTTTTCCGAGACCTAAGCGGTGGCATTGTTGACCTATTCCTAGGGAGATGTTTGATCCCGAGTAAGGGGTACAATAGTACTAGAGATTTGTCATTATAATATAAATAAATACTTTACATAAACAAAAGTTTCGACATTGCAATACAAAATTTTAAAATTACCGTAGCTAAAAATTTCGAAAGTAATTTACATAAAAAAAAAAAATAATAAAAAAAATAAAAAAAAAGAGAGAGACTAATGTAACAACTATTTTCGCATTGTCTTGAATAACTGAGTCGTCCTCCATAAGACTCAAAATTTTATTCTCAATGTATGTCACAAGACAATTATTCAAAAAATCATCTCATGTTTGATTTCTTTAGTGTTTTTTTTTTTCTTTGGCAGAGTGAAGTTAGCATCTTCCGTTAAAACAGTCGTAATTTTTTATTTATTAGACACGAATTAAACATATTTTGTATCAAAGCCACACACATTAACCATACTTTGAATGAAAATTTTACACACCTCAAACATTTCAATCAATATCAGACAAGAAAAAAAAAACCTTTCTTAAAATATGCAGCGAAATATAAATTTTAATAAAAACCAATGTTACATGTGATGCATCCGGAATTGAAAGCACACAACACGGAGGAAAGTCACGTAGGAGAGAGAGCCAGATACGGAGGGAGAGCAGCTGCGCATTCGAGGAGACGAGTCACAGAGTACATACTACACACGTGAGGTTTTTGTGTTGTATATCCACATGTATCTAATTGACTGGTAAACAAATCAAGGTTGAATTCTATTTAAAAATGAAAGGCGTACAGTTTGCCATACGTGTGCACTCCGTATATGGCGGGTGCATCTAATAACTTCCTACTACACGTGTCTGTAATCAGAAAAAAAAAAAAAAAAAGAAAAAAAAAGGCTAGCGAACCTCAAGGCTGAAGTTAGTGCTAGGTACGAGTAACGTACGACCCTATTTTGTAGTTGTTATTGGTGTTTTGTTTATGATATTTCTATTTTGCAACCACCATTTCAATGATTTTGTTGTTTTCGACATAAATAACATATTGTTTTATGAGAGTTTGAGAATGAGATTTTTATTATAGTGAGGGAGTAGATAGGGATCTGAACCTTCCAACCATCGTTACAGCCTCCTACCCTTTTTTTTAATTTTTTTTTTTAAATTTTTATTTTTAACCACAACAAGATATCAACCCATAGACGAAGCATTTATAAGAAAAAGCTCTTATAAAGCGAGTCGAGCTAGACCAACTTGAAGAGAAAAGCTCTTATAAAGGTTATTTTTCTTCTATTTTCCTTAACATGCCATATATATTATGAGTCTTTAAGGATACCACACTAAATCTAAATATCGCACCACAACAAGGTTGAAAAATCGATATGTATTGGAGTGTCCTTAAAGGCAACGCTAAATTTAGTATAGGGCCTTAAAAACCTTTATTTATTTCCGTTTTCAAAAAATAAAATTTTTCTCTAATGGGCCTGATGCTTATGCAAGCCTGTCAGATGATACATCTTTGTGTTTTTTTTTTCCCTTTCATGAACTGGAACCACCAACTGCGCTTTGGGTCTTCAATAGAGTGCAGTCTGACCGAATCAAGCCCATCCGGAAAATGATCCAATATGTTGGGTTTTCAGTGAGATCCAATGAGCCTTAATACAAAATCAGTTTCGTGAAAATGAATTAGCCGGTGGTAATTACCTGTGACCCTTAACCCCGATGTCTCCCGATGGAGACAAAAAAGAAGACAAAAATTGTGTGTGCGTATATTTCGTTCCCGACAAAAAAAAAGTATTATCCATTATAAAAAAATATTAATCTATCAGCTCCACCAATTTGCTTCGGACACTATATTCTATGATTTTTTTTTGCATGCCACTTAATGTTCGAACTTTATGGTGTTTTAGCTCCGAAAAGGGTTTAAGTGTAAGTGACGAACAATCAACTTCAGGCCCGGATTTGAATGAGTTACGGAATTAATTTCCAGGAACTAAAAACAGTTTTGGAAACTACTATGATAGTAGTTGATGTTATGTTTTTTAATTACTCGAATCCGATATCGTGTGAATTGAATGAGAAATTAATGTCTAAAAATAGAGTAAAATGTGTGGAGTGGTAATGAACAATGTATGTTCATTTGTCCCCCACATGAGACTTTACTTTAACTTTCTTTGCATATAAGGTGGAGAGTTAGAGTAAGAAGCAAGCCCCAAGGGGCAACATAATTTTGTGAAGGAGGGAAGACATAGATGCTTGTCGATTCATAACCCCACACGCGACACCGCAGTCGGGGCTCGGGGCTCAGGGCTGGAGGCTAGAGGCTTGGCCCAGCCCAATATTAATATTTTTGTGGCGACTCAACATTGGATTATTTGAATCAAATTACTGAATAGAAGCATATGTTGAACCAAGTTCATGCATCTATTTCGAAAATGCATGTGCCTGTTCGAAAATGACTAGAATAAACTACCATCTAACTGAATTCTGAACAGTTTTCTCTACCAAAGGCTATCATCTATGCCTAGATAAACTCCACAACACGGAATGGAAATTAGTCAGAAAGTTTGTATGCATAACACATTAACGAAACTCTGCAGAATTAAAAGCAGAAAATTCCTGCATTCTTTTCCTGTATATTCATAAGTCTGAGATAACAAGGCTGAATCAGTTCGACCGCATATTCGCATTGAAGTGCCGCAATCAGAACAAGGTAATATCTTGGAAGACTGTTGTATCTTGGGAGACTTCTTGCCATAACCGTGGACATTTAATCGGGGCAATAAAGTCTTAAGGACAGCGTTTTACGCACATCAGTCTAACGAATAAATTTCCGTTTTACTTTCGTTTTCTGCAATTTTTGTTCCATGTGTGCAGTATATTTTTTATGGACATAAATGGTGCAGATTTATGTTTTCCTAATGTGCAATTGCTTCATGTGATTTTTTCAAAATAAACGAACGGTACTATTTTTCCAACAATCTTAATACTTTATATTGTTCCTGCTAAAATCTGAACATGTATGTGCAAACTGCTTTCTATAAATTGTTTGTCAAATTTTTTACATTGAATTTGCATTTTGAAACATGTTCATCATAGTACTGGTTTAATGTTTCTTGATTAGAATCAGAAAACAAATTTAGAAAATGTTGAAGCAGAAAATTTGTTTTGAACGAAATGCTTATGTGTTAGTGTGTACAACATCATGTTTATGTGTGAATCTTTCTGGAAATTTATTTTACATGATATGTGCGGTCTTAAACATCTTCCAAATTGTGTTGCTATCAATTCTGGAGATGTGAAGTGGCTATAAAAAATCTGCAACATGAAATTGTTGAAAAATATGATGTTTTTGTGTAAAAATGCAACTTGTGCCTTGTAAGAGATTTTGAAAAATTATGACAACATGATTTTTGTGTTAATATGATTCTACAAGCATGTGAGTATAATTTACTTGTAACAAAAATCTAAAATTTAGTTGAAATTTTTTTGTTGTGCCGAAAAATATAAAAATAGTCACGACTTTTTGGAAAAATTCCCTACCATGCGTTGTAATCCAAAATACTTTGTAAATACTCGCTCGTTTTCAAAAAGTTAATGAGCGAAAGTTGTTTATTTGGTGCTGTAGATTACAGAAATGTTCATATTATGTGTTTAAAATGTTCGTGAATTTTTAAAACCTCGATATACCAATATCGGGAAAAGTGTGCATTACAGATTTTGTATTGCAAACTTTGATTGTTGATCCTCTGTTTGTAGAGAAAACAGAAATGGAATGAACATTGAATTTAACAACTCCTGTGTCATTTGTGCAACCTGTTGTTGTGCAAAAAAAACAATTCGTCTCACCACGAAAAACCAGAGAAGTTCAACGGGCAGAACTTCAAGACATGTCATCAAAAAATGCTATTCTATCTGACAACTTTGAGTGACAAAATGGCTAACCGAGGATCCTCCCGCGGTGCAAGAGGGTGAAACAATAAAGCCTTTGTGACAACATTGGATGCATGGAAATCCTCAGATTTCCTCTGCAAAAAATTATATCCTTAATTGTCTTGACAATAATTTATATACAATGTTATGTATGTTTAAAAGTGCTAAAGAATTATGCCAGGCACTTGAAATTAAGTAAAAGACGGAAGATGCTGGCAAGAGAAAATATATTGTTGACCGATTTATGGAATACAAAATGGTGGAATCCAAACCGTTGTTAGCCAAATGGAAGAGTTGTAGATAATTATCTTCGAGTGTCCCGGGGAAGGATTGGTTATTAATGAACCATTCCAACTTGCTGCAATAATTGGGAAACTTCCACCTTCGTGGAGAGATTTCGAAAATTATTGAAGCACAAGATAACTATGAACAAGTTGGTGGTGAAACTAAGGGTTGAAGAGAACAATCGACAACTTGACAGAGGAGGGCACTTTGGACAATCCAAGGCAAACTTGGTGGTGTCCAGTTCCGGTGCAATTAATGACAAAGGTCAGAAAAGAAAGTTTGAGGGTGAAAGTTCTAAGGGCAATCAAGAGGTTAAGCCATTTAATGGTAGGTTCTTTAATTGCGGCTAACAAGGACACCACAAGAATGAATGCCAAAAGCCTCGGAAGATTGAACTGTCAAACGTGGTAGAAATAGTCACCGAGACTATGGATGAATTGAATCTGTCCGCGTAGTGATTGCGAGAACTTGATGGTTGAACTTTTTCTGATGAATTTCAGTTTAGTTCATGGCTTGTATTAAACAATTAATTTAAGCATTATTATCTTGTGTAATATTTGTATGAATTTGTATGTAGGCGTTTGAGTTAACAGCTTAATATTGTACATGTATGATGACA
Source organism: Gentiana dahurica var. dahurica (assembly GCA_024500145.1). Lineage (NCBI taxonomy): Eukaryota > Viridiplantae > Streptophyta > Magnoliopsida > Gentianales > Gentianaceae > Gentiana > Gentiana dahurica. The sequence goes on along the minus strand of CM044907.1, from coordinate 11,143,339 downwards.
TGTTATTATTATGAATATATATACAATATGTTTGTTTAAATTCATATTAATTAAAGATTTGCTTTCGGTATTATGATGAACATTTCAAGATGTAATGATGAAGTTGTTGATGCATTTGTTGATGTGGTTAAATCAACGTAATAAATAAGTTAATCAACTTGTGGTGATCAAGGTGAAAAAGTGTCACTCAAAGTTTAATGAATTTTGTTTTGGTACCAATAGCATTCATCAAATCGTTGAATGACACTTACCTTAATCAATTAATGTTGCGAAATGATGATTAACTTGAGGTTTACCCAAAACCTGTGAGGGAAGAATATCTTCTTCACTTAAACTTCATCAGATTCTTGGAAATGTGGGGGCGATTGGTAAAGGAAATTTACCTAAATAAAGTGATGTAACGAAACTAAAGCAAGAGATGAAACGGAATTTGAATTATTTCAGAATTCATTGGAAAGATATTGGGTGTGGCTCAAAATCTATCAATATTATTAGCATGCAATAGTCGATTAGTGATAGAACAAACACACAGTAATATGGAAAATACTAAGTCACGATTAATACATTGTAGACACAATACCATTTATTAATTGATCTCTAATGGTTTGATTTCCTTGATTGTATAAAGTTGAAGGAGAATCTTGCGGATCCGCTTATAAAAAAGGTTTAGCTAGAGAGCGGGTGTCAAAATTTTTTTTTTTGACAAGCGGAATGTGAATGAAGTCTATAATGCATGATCCCTTATAATAGCAACCCAACCATAAGTGATCCCAATATCATGGTTCAAAAGGGACAACTAAGTTATGAGGGACAATTAGCACTCACCCATTCTATTAAAACAAAAGTGATGTGTGCTGAAGGGTTCAGGTTAAGCATAACGATTTTAATGATTCTTATATCTTGGTAAAGCTAAGTGGGGTATTGCAGAGTACTCTTTATAGGAGGTCACATGTGTAAGTGGAAGTGGGGCCGTTTCTGTGAGAATTTGTGGGCTGAATTCTCTAACAGACTTTCTGTAACCAGGTTGTTTCAGGGCCAAAATGGACACAACCATGAGAACTTCGAGAAGGCCAGGGGGTTTATTGGGTGGGTATCATTGTCTAGGCTTGCATCAAAGCCTGAACAGTTCACGACCTAGTTCACTGCTTAGCCGAGTATGTCCGATGGTATTCTACTAGGGAAGGTTCAATGCAGCAAACTACCTCGCCCGATGCAATAGAGCTCCGTTTGTTATCTCTACAGTGTCTGCATAGCATATGCATTACTTTTAATTCATGTGGAGGATTGCTGAACTTTATGGTGTTTTATCTCCAAAATGGGTTTAAGTGTAAGTAACGAACAATTAACTTCAGGCCCGGATTTGAATGATTTACGGGAATGAATTTTTGGGAGCAAAAAACAATTTTAGAAACTACTAAGATAGTAGTTGATGTTAGGCTTTTGAATCACTTGATTCCAATATCGGGTGAATGAGAAATTAATGCATAAAGGTAGAGTAAAATGTGTGGAGTGGTAATGAACAATGTATGTTCATTTGTCCCACACATGAGACTTTACTTTAACTTTCTCTACATATAAGGTGGAGAGTTAGAGTAAGAGGCAAGCCCCAAGGGGCAAGATAATTTTGTGAAGTAGGGAAGACGTAGATGCTTGTCGATTCAGAACCCCACACACGCCGCCGCCGTCCGGCTCGGCTCTGGCTTGTGGCTTGGCCCGGCCAATATTAATATTTTTGGGGCAGCCCAACTTTGGATTATCTGAGTCAAATCAAACTGCAATTGTTCAGTTCGAAATTACTGAATAGAAGCATCTGTTGAACCAGGCTCATGCATCTATTTCGAAAATGCATGTGCATGTTCGAAAAAATGAACAGAATAAACTACCCTCCAACCGAATTCTGAACAATTTTCTCTACCAAAGGTTATCATCTATGCCTATATAAACTCCACAACACAGAATGGAAATTAGTCAGAAAGTTTTTCTGCATAACACATTAACGAAACTCTGCAGAATTAAAAGCACAAAATTCCTGCATTGTTTTCCTGTATTTTCATAAGTCTGAGATAACAAGGCTGAATCAGTTCAGCCGCATGTTCGCATTGAAGTGCCCAATCAGAACAAGGTAAAGGCTGTTGTATCTTGGGAGACTTCTTGCCATAACCGTGGGCATTTAATCTGGGCAATAAAGTCTTAAGGACAGCATTCTACGCGCCTCAATCTAACGAATAAGTTTTTGTTTTACTTTCGTTTTATGCAATTTTTGTTCCATGTGTGCAGTATATTTTTTATGGGCATAAATGGTGCAGATTTATGTTTTCCTAATGTGCAATTGCTTCATGTGATTTTTTCAGAATAAACAAACCGGTACTATTTTTCCAACACTTAAATTTACCACCTTACATGCTAAATTATTGTTGGGTAGAAACATCACTACCACTCAAGAGCGGACCGACATTAAGAAGGGTGGGGGCCAGTGCCCCCACTGAGATCAGAAAAATATTTTTTTTGTATTAAACTAATATAGTTTTATTGCTAAAGAATGTAAAAACAACATTAATGTCCTTATTGAATCTTTGAATTTGCTCCGGTACCCCCACTGAGAAAGTTCTCTAGGTCGGCCAGTGCTGCTACTCATTCTTGTTATACACGAAAATGTCATCACCACTTATGTTTCTCACTCCCATGACTGATGTTCCTCCGAGGTACGGAGGAACATCATTATGAATGACTATTTTTCCGGGAATATGATCGTAGTGCTCTATTTATTTTCACGATGCAATATGAACCCGAGAAAAAAACATCGAGAATTTTTTTCCGTGTACCATCATATCATTTCAATGACAAAAGTCGCAAAATAGCCTTTGATTATTGTTAATATAATAGTTGTAAAATTAATGAAAAGTGGTTGCATTTATATTCCCTTCGTTCCTATTTAAGTGTCGCAGTTTCCAAATACACAAATATTAAAGAGAGTAGTTAATGTTTTGACTTAACATCAAAATGACAATAATACCCCTTGAATATAATTAATGATGTGTTGTTTTCAATCTATCACCCTTTAGTAAATAAGGGTAGATGTAGAAAAATACAACGAATAATGCTTTGAAAATGTAACTACGACAGATAAAAAGGAAATTTTGTTTTTGACAACTGCGTCAGTTAAATAGGAACGGAAGGAGTAATAAATTATGAGTAAAATTGAGAAAAATATAATTAATTCTTTATTGATATTATAAATTAGAATTATGTTTTGAGACAAAACTAAAAACTACTACCTCCGCCCACTTTATGTGGGACATGCAGATTAAAAAACTCAATTGATGTGTTTTTTTTGTAGCAAATGGACGCATATACCTTTATTAATGAGTTTTTTTCGGTTAATGTATGTGTATTGAAATCAACATGCATTTATTATAATAAAGACTTTTCATTGGAATTTAATTTTTTTTTTGGAGGTACTGTGCTTCTAGCCATAAGTAGTACTACTTAGGAGTGGCATCGGGTCGGGTCTCATCCCATAACCCTTCAACCCAAATCCCAACCCGATAAGATTTGGGGAACCATTTTGCTCCCCGTTCCCAAACCCAATAGGTGTCGGGACCCGACGATAGGGACTCCCGGATATTCGGGGTCGGGTCGGGTAGGGAATACATATCCCCGCAAAATGTTAGTTAACAAACAATTTGATTTAAATTTAAATTTCTAGATGCAAGACCTAATTCCATTCAAGATGATCACAGTAGCAAGTTCAGTCCCATAAACTTGAGCAATGCGATTTCACTTTCTAGAAAAAACAAATTCTCAAAACCAGACTCTAATCCAGAATGTCTATTAACAGAAGCAAAACTGATGCAATATTGAACTCAAAAATCACATAGTAACAATTATGCTTTCTAGATAAAATCACACAAACAATTCATGCAAGATTCGAATCACAAACAAATCTGAGGAGGAGGCATGATTTCCAACGCTTTAATCTCCGATCAATACAAGCTTGAACAAGTAGTTACTACAATGGGGAACAGTAACATGCATATCAATGTTACTACTTGTGCGTCAGAATGAAGAAAACACTAATATAAACAATAAAATTCCAAAATCACTAGGGATAATATCCAATATGATATTAGATTAAGCCAAGAAATTACCACCAAGCAGAGGGGTAGGATACAAGGTTGATCATAGTGTTTTTTTTTTATTATAATGAATATAGGTTGAAAGCTTGTCTGCAGAAAAGGTTTTGCATTTTTGATGGTAATAGAATAGATGCAGAAAGTATAAATAAAATGAAACAGTTTGAAAGATAGTAAAACATTATCAAAGGAATTGAATTACTCTCACAAATCAAAGAGAATTTAAGACAAGAATCAAACAAATTTTCTATATTTTGCAATAAATGTGTATCAATACATAAATAAAGAATAAATATTTTTAGGAAAAAATAATAAATAAATATGTAAAAAAAACAATTAATTTAGTCGGGTCGGGATCGGGACCCGTCTGGATTCAAAAATCATACCCGGATATATTCTCGGCCTCGTTCGGGAAGGGAGAAAACTCGACAAATTCGGATCGAGAAAAACACGGGTCGGGAAAAATCGGGTTGGGAGAGGGATGGGAACCGGGTAGGGTCGGGTTTTAAGGGATTTTTTGCCAGCCCTAGTACTAGCATTAAATTATTGCTTGGGGATCAGAAAAGGTCAACAATGAGTAATTTTAAGAGAAGAGTATATTTGGAAAAGAAATCATTAAATAATGTATTGGTATTGAAAAATGACACTTTCTTTGGGACAATTTATTTCTTTCAAATATGGATATTTTTTATGGAACGGAATAGTATATATTTTGGAATAAATGGAGTGTTTAGTTATTGTCAAGATGATTATTTTTCTCAACTTGGTCAATTACAAATCGACACTAGTTTGTTTTTTTTTTTTTTTGAAAATCGACACTAGTTTGTTCGGAAAACAAACTTTGAACTCTAGTTTTTAATGACAATAACAGAAAAAAATGAAGGAAGAGGGAAAAAAAATGAGACGTGGTCGGTTTAATTGACATAAGGAAACAAATGTAACATTAGTGAAATAATATTTTGCAAAAATAATATAATATAATAATACCAAAAACTCTTCTAGTAGTAAATCCTAATTGACAAAAGCTAATAAAGGATAACTTTAATTGATGTATCAAGTGCATTTACTATCTGTTCTTTTATAAATCCTCGTGTCCGAGGCTAATTAGTCCGACTAATCCTATATTTAGTTTGACCAGTTGGTATATAATCCGGCATTTGATCACGTTGCTCCCATCTAATTGATAACCGTAGAGTCTCGTTATTATTTAGAAATAAAAGAGCTTTAATTGATAACCGTAGAGTCTCGTTATTATTTAGAAATAAAAGAGCTTTTTAATATTCCTTCTGTTTAGTTTTATTTATCTCGTTTAACTTTTCGCACATATTATAAAAATTGCAGTTAATGTTTTGAATCAAATTAAATGATTCAACAGTTTACATATATACCCTTTAAAAAGCTGTTGGAACATTTAATTCCATATTTTTTATTGTAAATAATGTAAAGATGGAAAGACATTCAAAAAAATTAACAATTAATGCTTAAAATGAACATCTATTTTGGGACAAATCAAAAAAACTTGGACAAATAAAATGAAACGGATGGAGTATTATTTTAAACTGAAGACGGTAGAGTTACTCCAAAAACTATACGTAAAATCTACATCCAATACTATCTCAATACACATATTTTATTCGAAAGGAAAAGTTGCAAAACTAGAAACACCAGCAACCTCTAGATAATATCCTCAATGTTTAAAGACCGTGTTGGCGTAAAGTGTTATAAAAATATGGGCAATTTATTTAAAAGGACTAATTTTCAACTTATTGGGGGTAATAGGACACTAATAAAACTTATTATGTTATAAGGACAATCTATTTTTCACTCCTATCTTAGCACATTGCAAACAAAAGGCTCGGAAAATCAGAAAGAGGAAAGTAGATCAAAGCAGATCCACTCTCTCAACCTCCAAGAAATCAGTCTTCACGTTGTGAAAAGCAGATCAAAAGTTCTATTTTAGGTTAAATTCCAGTATTAATTTGAAGAAATCGCACAGAATCAACCGTAACAAAGAAGAAAGCGGACAAAAAAAATGACGAGGAAAAAAAAAGTTGTTACAGCAGAGGAAAGAAGAGCAACAAAGAGGAAGACGAAGTCAATGAACAATCCAACAGATTCTCCGGGTGGATCACAGTAAGTACATTGTAGATATATCAAATCATATCACAACTTATTTCTGGAAAAAAATTATTGAGATTACATAATTTAGGGCTGAAATATTGCAATAAAACATAGTTAAAAAATCATGTCACTGCATATTTGACAAAAATCATAGTTCGGTTTACTTAATTAGCGGTTATATTGAAGAACAAAACAGAATGTCACTGCATATTTTGCTAAAATATTCAGTTATATTTATTTTAAAATCATGTCACTGAATAATTTACCTATTTTGACATCATATCACTGCATATCTTAGAAGTATAGTATTATGTAAATGAATATGGGGGTAAATTGCAGTAAAACAGAGTTTAAAAAATGATGTCACTGCATATTTCAGAAGAATCATTGTTCAGTTTACATAATGTGGGATTATATTAACCTCCTACATACTTAAAAAATCATGTCACCGCATAATCTAGGCAAGCATATGGATTTTGTTGAATAATAAAACAGAATATCACTGCATTTTTTGGTCAAATATTAAAGTAATATTTACTTTAAAATCATGTCACTTCATATTTTGGGAACAATAATTGGATGATTAACATGATTAACATCATATCACTGCATGTATGAGAAGTATAATAGTATGTAAAAGAATTTGAGGTTATATTGCAGTAAAACAAAGTTTAAAAAATCATGTCAGTGCATTTTTAACCAATGTCACTACAATTTTAGCAATGTCACTGCAATTTTAACCATGTCACTGCAATTTTAGCAAATGTCACTGCAATTTTAAGCATGTCACTGCATTTTTAGCAAATGTCACTGCATATTTTCACCATCTCACTGCAATTTATGTTTAACAAAAAATATTTTTTGCGGGACAAGAGAACAGTATAGATCCACACTCAACAGCATTGTCCAAATATTCCAAAAAATAAATGGGCAACTAACAACGGAACATTGGACAATGATTAGAGATACACCATTCAAACATATGTTTGAAGCATGCCACCATAAGAAGATTAGAAATGATAAAAAAAAGCAACAAAATACTCGACGACCTCATCAGCACATACAACAAACATAAGGCTGGATTCAAGATTGGAAAGAGCTATCACTTTCCAACAGCAAGAGATGTAAAATTGTTATTTGCAATAGAAGATGGCAAAGAACATGTGCCAAAAATGAAGTATAATAAAACAAAGGAGGTATCAATCAAAACTAAACTGTTTGATAAGGTTGACAGGATCAGCATCAGTAGCTTAAAAGAGCTCATAAAGTTGAAAGTGAAAGACACAGATACAACATCAATTGAAGACACAGGAAAACTATTGTGTCTTCTATTGATTGCAACAGTTTTTTGCGCAACATCAGGCCAAAAAGTACCATGGTCATTCCTAAACTATGTGGATGACATGAGTACACTGAAATCATTCAACTGGTCATCCCATATACTGAATGAACTGAAGAAAGGGCTTGACAAAAGTTCATTTCAACCAAGAAAAGTAAATGGATGCACTATCATGCTGTTGGTATGTTTCATACAAAAACATTTCATTCTATTTGTACCGTGCTACATATACTGTTTTAAAGTGACATGAATGCATTCAAATACAAAATATATACTTTTATGTTACAATACTGGTTCTGCGAGCACACAGATATGATAACAGATCTTGCACAAGAGGAAAAGGAAAAAAAATCAGCAGGAGGGGACAAAAGAAAGCGAAAGCTATGGATACCAAGGTTATCAAAATGGGATGTGAGGCAACCGAAGAATGTTCTGACAGTAGAAAAGCTTAAAAAAATGCAAGAACATGAGGTAAATATTGAACTGATAAATTAAAAGTGACATAATTCATGGTCAATGAATTTTTAATGAACGTGAATGCACTTTACAGCAATGTCAATGCACTTTTAAACAATGTCACTGCATTTTTAGCCAATGTCACCGCAATTTTAGACAATGTCACCGCAATTTTAACCATGTCAACGCAATTTCAGAAATGTCACTGCAATTTTAACCATGTCACTGCAATTTCATTCCATGTCACCGCAATTTAGCACATGTCAATTCACTTTCATCACATTTAACCTCAATTTTCCAGATATCACTACACTTTCAACACATAACAATGAACTAATAACGTTACTAATAACGTTTGGTTATCCAACACATATCAAAAAAAAAATACTAATAATGTTTGGTTATCCAACATGAAACAGTTCAAGGTTGGAGATTTGAAAGCAACATTACCTGAAATCATGAGAATAAAAGGATGCACAGAGGATAAAAACAAACATGATCGGAATGAATTGGAAGACAATGAGGATGAAGATGAAGAGCATGATAGTGAGAATGAAGAAGAAGAAGGAGATTATGATAGTGAGGATGAACAAGAAGAGGATCATATTGACAATGTTGAAGTTCACAATGATGAAGAAGAAATTGGAGGTGAAGATGTTGATGATAATGATGATGAAAGCGGAAAGAGTGAAGGAGGAGATGAAGATGATAATCAAGACGAAACCGAGCCTGCAGATGTGCATCATGATCATGGTGAAGAACAAGAAATTGAGAATGATGATGATCATCACCAGCAAGATGTGGAGTATGAACAAGGGAAAGAGAAAGAATTAGAAACAGCAGGGCAAGAGAAAGATGAGCAAATATTGGGAGGAACTCCATCATTCACATTGCTCACACCTACACCAACACCACCAAAGGTATAACTACTACTTCCATTTTTCAAAAACACAAAAAAATGCAAAATAAATTAGTTCATGGCACCCAAACTCACATTAAATAAACATGATGCAGGATTTGGAAGAGAAAAAAATCCAGGAAGAAAATGTCAGGTTGACAAAGGCATTGCAATATGCAAACAGCCAAATTGAAGACCTCAAGAAAGCCGTGGTAACCACAAAGCTCAAAAAAAAAATGCAGTGACATGATTCAATGTCACTGCAAACATGAAGTGACATTATGCAATGTCACTGCAAACATACTGATGACATTGTGCAATGTCACTACAAACTGATATAAACATTAGTTCCCCTTAACTAAGTGATAATATGTTCACATATAAATGCAGGACAAGATGAAAAGTAAAGAAACAGCTGCTGATTTGAGCAAAAGAAGGATTGTTGACCTGCTCGATGAGACTCGAGAACGAGGAAATAGAGTGGAACAGTTAAAAATCCAAAAGTTGCAAATCGAAAAAGAAAAGCTTGAAATACATAAGCAAAAGGATGATTTGGAACTGAAGCTTAAAACACTTGAAGATAATGTGGCAATCACAAATGAGGTAATAGATGTCCTCACAAATGAAAAAACTGAACCGCAAATTGAAAACAAAAATGGGAAAATAGTATTTCTAATGCAAAGACTCTCCTTCACAAAAAAAGCCATGAAATGCTAAGGAAAGATGAATACATCAACAAAATGTTAAAACTAATGGATGAAAAGGAACCGTATAAACAGATATCTACTATGCTGCAGGAGCAGGAAAATATGAGAAAGCAGATGCAAACAGTTGAAGAAAGGGCAAAAACAATTGAGAACATGTTATTTGAAAGTAAAACAAATGAGGGTATTCTACAAGCTGAACTGCAAAGCATGAAAGAGAGGAATGAAGCCTTGAAGAACAGCAAAAAGGTACAAGAAGAAGAAATTGAACAATTGAAAAGAGAGAACCAACAATTAAGAGATTCAATAAAACAAGATCTTTTGCAAGATGAACTGAAAAACCTGAAAGAGGGGTATGAAAAATTGATGGAAATCAAAAGGATCAATGAAGAACAGATTGAAAAACTGCAGAAAGAGAAGCAAGACCTAAGAGATGAGATAGATAGCAATGCAGCACATCAAGTCACACAAGATTTGGAAGAAAGCAAGGATAAAAAGGAAGCAACCCCTGTTGGACGCCAACTCCGACCTCGTGGTCCGCAACGGACCCCGGACTACTCAATTGAAAGGGGTGTAAAGAAAAATGCAAGAAAACGGGGGAGAAAAGAAGATTCAACTTACCATTATGACCATCCGGAAAAGAAAAAGAAAGATGGAAAAGGAAAAGGCAAAAAATCCAAGGCGCATGAAGGAAATAAAATGTTGAATGATAAGCAGTTGTTGATTGCGGAAGACAAAGAAGCATACACATGTGGAGCATACATTCTACCGGAAGTATTCAAAAGAATCAAGGAATTGAATGAACAAGGTGGACAAGAGTAAGCACAAATAACTAAAACAATAACATATTATTCAATATTCATGCAAATCTTTAATACTAACATGGAAAATTACATCTTTTGCAGGGAATTAGTATGGTCAAAATCACTGGGAGACTACCCATTTGTCACTCTCAACTCAATCATGGAACTTCTAAATCAACTCTTCATAGACGAAACGGTAAAGACTTAATGTTACCGCAACTTACATCTAGTCTGGCTTCATGTAACTCAATTAATTCATCAAAAACACTAGACAAAATTATAACACATTTATTAAATTTTTAAACAGATCATAGAAGGATTCATTGAGCTGATGAGACGTGCACATTTGATAAAGGATACTAACCACATATACAGCACAACCTCATGGGTATGTATACAAAAATAATTTCAAAGAACCTAACATTAGCAAAAAACTATTAACATTACCATACAATGTGTGCAGGGAATATTTGAAGAGGTTGAACGGGATGGAACATTCAGAAATGACAAAACATGCGACATGTTGAAAGTCATATATGAAGGGAAAAAGGTTTTCCTCCCATTATGCTGCAAAGGTTTGAGTGACAGGGCATACCATTGGGTACTCCTAACCTACACCAAAGGAGAACCCACCTGGAAAATGTATAATTCAATAGAAATGGCGGAAGAAGAAGACATATTCATTCCCGAGTGTGAAACTGCGGTAAGTTATCTAACAAATTAAATTCCATCTCACATAAATTTCACATAATATAACTGCATCCAAAATAAAAAGAATGTCATGTCATTGCATTTAACATAATGTCACTGCATCAAAATAAAAAAACTGTCATGTCACTGCAATTTAACATAATGTCACTGCATCTGCTACCTCTTGTTTTGTAGGTAACAATAATTTCTCAATCATTTCTTGAAGATAACCAAAGAAGAACAATTGAGAAGGTGCAAAACATACCATTCCAATAGAATATGAAGTGAGTGTCGACAAAAATACTTATCATCATCGCATATATATATATATATATATATACATACACACACAAAAGACTAACGCAAATCATTCTAATGTAATGCAGAGACTGCGCAGTTTATCTGTCATACTACATATATAAGATGGCACAAGAGTTACCAATTCCAACAGAAGTGGAAGAGGAAGAAATGGAGAGGATGAAAGGGATGATTGTAAATTCCCTTGTGTTGAATGAATTTCATCCTTAGAATGAAAACATATCTAGTGATAGGAACAAGTAATACTTGACAAGTAATGGTTGATTTTCAAAACTGATAATTGATTTTGTGATGGTGATTGGGCAAACACATGTTTTTATTACGAAACGTTATGATCATAATGTTTTGATGATGTTTCGGTTTTGTAACAATTATACTCTGTAGTCTTATTCATTATATTTTGAGACATTTTATATGATTAATGCTTCAACTTATTCATGTTTCCATTTTATGTTCAACCTATATAGTTAATGGGATCAAGAAATAAACAAACACAAAAAAAAATAACATAAAGAAATATTATGCTTAATATATTCAAAACTATAAAAATTCAAGCATATAATTCATTACTCATTAAATTCAATAGCAATACAATGATAAATTTGACAACAACATGAAAATATGCATAACACATTACAATGTCACTGCAAAAAACACAATGTCACTGCAAAACAACACAATGTCACCGCAAAAGATCACAATGTCACTGCAGAACAAAAGACCAACTATCCAGAATACGAACACGACAAGTCTTCTTGTTATGATGACCATAACCATGACCACGACCACATTGAAAAGGCCTCTTTAATGATTCACCATGAGAACGAAGCCGCTTGGTACGGGGCCTACCAGGCTGTTTCTTCGGAATAGCAAGAAGCACAACAGAATCTGCACCAGATGCATTCAAAAACGGACGAGGAATTGGATTAATTGGAAAAAAGTATGAATCAAAGATAAGACTATGACAAGAATCAAGGATCAACATACCGATCCAAAAGGAATTATGTTTCCATTTTATGTTCAACCTATATAGTTAATGGGATCAAGAAATAAACAAACACAAAAAAAATAACATAAAGAAATATTATGCTTAATATATTCAAAACTATAAAAATTCAAGCATATAATTCATTACTCATTAAATTCAATAGCAATACAATGATAAATTTGACAACGACATGAAAATATGCATAACACATTACAATGTCACTGCAAAAAACACAATGTCACTGCAGAACAACACAATGTCACCGCAAAAGATCACAATGTCACCGCAGAACAAAAGACCAACTATCCAAAGAATACGAACACGACAAGTCTTCTTGTTATGATGACCATAACCATGACAACGACCACATTGAAAAGGCCTCTTTGATGATTCACCATGAGAACGAAGCCGCTTGGTACGGGGCCTACCAGTCTGTTTCTTCAGAATAGCAGGAAGCACAAAAGAATATGCACCAGATGCATTCAAAAACGGACCAGAATTGGATGAATTGGAAAAGAGTATGAATCAGGATAAGACTGTGACAAGAAACAAGGATCAACATATCGATCCAAAGGGAATGATGTACGCCTAATCACCGCCATAGCATGAACGCACGGATATCCATTCCGCTGCCACTCCTTGCATGAGCAAACTCGATGTTCAAGATCAACACTTGCGGATGGGAATGAAAAAACCTCATACCTTGAAAAACTTGAACCGCCAACACCCAAGCAACTTCCCAAATCCATTAAATTAGACAAAATAGCATCCACTTTTGGGCAAATCAATGAATTAAATAATGCTGACGCACGACGATTTTCTGAGAGTCTTACCATAATCTTAATACGAATACCATCTACCATATTCAACACAGGAAGATGCCGCTCCTTATATATCCAACTATTAAAGGACTCACCAAAGTAGAAGCAGTATGACCATAACGACAACCTTCAAAGTGAGCAATCGCCCAATTCTTCGGATGCAAATTCTGAAAAAAAAGATTCTGCACGATCACCCCCTTCATGTAACATATCTGCCATGTTCCTCTTATACTCCTCAACAGTTCGTGCAACAGACATTGGTAAAACAGATGCAACATTCTCTTACGCAAAGACTTACCAACATTTCTACCACTGAAATGAGTCTTCAGGTTATTCATCAAATGAAAAATACAATACGAATGAAATGCATCAGGGAAAACTTCACGAACAGCATCCAATAGACCAACATTCCTATCCGTCATGAATGTAATACGACGAGCCGGGATAATCAAACGCTTCAAATGCAATAAAAACCACTTCCAATTATCAAAATCCTCCGAATCAACAACACCATAACATAAAGGATATAAACCTAAAAACACAACAATGAAAACAAACTATCAATGTCACTGCATAAACACAAATGTCACTGCAAAAACAATAATTTGAAATAACACATCCATAAAAATCATATAAATCAAAAACTCAAAGCACAATTCATATAAACAATACCATTTAATCATCTCAAAAAAATTCATAAACTTTCGGATCATGAAACTAAAAAATTCACTGCATCAAACTCAAATGTCACTGCATCAAACACAAATGTCACTGCATAAAAAAAAACATACCATCATCACCATCTTTCCCAGTGGCAGCCAACAAATGACCATTCGATCAAACTTCAAATGAGCACCATCAAGAAAAAGCATCGGTCGACAATGTTTAAAACCACGAATACAACCATCAAAGGCAATAAACAACCGTTTAAAACACCGTGTCTCATCATTCACCTCTAATGATATAACAGAACCAGGATTTGTTTCAAGCACACTACTAACGAATCCAGGTAAACAGTTGAATGACGTTTTAACATCCCCATATAACGAATCCCTCACTTTGATAACCGCAGACCAAGCAACTAAATAAGGAACCTCATAACCATGATCTGTTAAAGCCAAAAGACGAAAGTCTGATGCTGAAAAGCTTGGATCTCCACGTACCTTTCGAACAACTACCTTTGAAAGAAGATCTGAACTCATACGGCGATCTCGCTCACAAGACCCCGCAACATATCTCGAGCATGTATCACAAGTATGAACATTGCACAAGTCAGATATATAGAAATATCCACTAGATATCTCTTTTTTAGCACGTACAAACCAACCACAATTTGCAACATCCTTCATAGCACAAACAGCATGGATCCTACAACGGTCATTCTTCTTGTACACATACTTGAACCCGGTTTGTATACAAAGCTTCTGAAGGGACTCCTCAAATGCACAGCACCACCAGAAAAACATTGACCATCATGAAGTACAACTCTATCCCAACCAAAAGTGGAAACCTGTTTATCATTAGATGAAGAAACACAGGATAAAACAAAAGAAGAATCATGAAGCACAACAGCCATTGAACCTCCACTACCACCAACATTGTAAGATGAAGATGAAGAACCAACAACATCAACTACAACATCCACTTTAACACGCTGAATAGGATAAGACTCAAGAAGACATATCATGGCGTGCACATCTTCATCGGAACATAACAAACACTTTGGATTATCCTTCAACACATAATAAAGACTAAAACCCGTATCCTTCAAATCGACCACCGATCAGAAACTTTCTCATGAATAAACTTCAACGTACAATTAGCTTCCGCCATCACAACACACATATCTAACTTATAACTACACACAAGAAGCAACATTGTAACCCTGCACAAAAAAAAAACAAAATATTATGTCACTGCAAATACTAAAGCAAACAATGTCACTGCATAAAACAATAATATCGAACCAAAATAAACTTATGTCACTACAACCAAATCACATTACAGAGCAAATAACAAAAAAAAAGTAGACACAAAATAATAAAACAAGCACAAAAGTGCACATAAATCATCTCAAATTGCAAGAAACGGCATCAAAAGGATAAAAACGATGCAATACATTACCCAACTACAAAATACAAATAATTCAGCCAGCTGCAATTAAGCACTACATACAATAGCAAAAAGAAAGAAAAATACGACCGATTTCAATCAACAAAACGCAGATCACCACTCGTCCACATATTAAAATCAACAATTCACAAAAAGCATAACAAATATTCAATTAAAACATCAATTACGCAAAACAGCAGAAGAAAGTAATCAACTGCAATCGATTTTCATTAAACGAATTTTATGCGATGAAGATGCCAATAGAATTGTAGATTAAAGCATGAAGAAAGAATCAAACAAGCTAGAAATCCGTTGATGAATATATGAAATTTACGCAGAAATAAAGATACAGCAGAAGAAAGTATTCACCTGCAATCGATTTTGATTAAACGAATTTGCTGCGATGAAGATGTCAATCGAATTGTAGATTAAAGCATGAAGAAAGAATCAGAAGCTAGAAATCCATTGATGAATATATGAAAATTACACAAAAATAAACAACAGAAATCAGAATTAAGAATATATACGTCCGAAGGAAAAAGAAATAGACCGTCCTTATAACCGAATAAGTTTCTTGAATGTCCTAAATCATCGTTAAGTCTCTAACGACGGCCTTATAACTAATATCCACTAAAAATAAAGGTATTTTTGTCCCTTACAAATAATTTTTTTATTTACTTTTTTATAATTCTACAATGAGGAGTACTGCATAAGCATAAAACTTTGTAAAAAATACTAAACAGACAAGTATCTCAAATAAAAAGGAACAAATATTTTTGAAAATCACATGTGATAATATGGAATTCACATCACAACATTAAATTATTAAATAAGGGAAAAAAACAACTGCTTGGTTTGCTGGTAGGTTGGGATCGAAAGAATTCAAGAGAGAGAAAGTAAAATAAAATAAAGTAAAATAATGATTATAAAATTGAAATCTTATATTGAAATTTATGAAGATGAATAAATAATTAGTGAGAGAAATATTAATAAAGTATTATATTGATAAAATAATGATTAAATAGTGTAAAGTGAATTGTTTAATATTAGTATATTATTCGTTGATGATGAAATGATTGGTGAGAGAAAAAATATAATAAAATAATAATAAATAAGATAATTGAGTGAATACATAGGACTGCAAATAACCTTTGCTTCTTTTTCTTCTACTGCTACATACATACATACATACATGATACATAGGACTGCAAACTCAGCAATGTTCATACATTCAGCAGATTCCAAAACTACTACTTCTAACGGGAATAGGGTTGGGGCTTAAAATACACTAGCTCCTTAATACACCGAAAATGACATAAATAACCCTCCTTACATAACAAAACATAAAGTGACATAAATAACCCTCCAGGGTGTTTTTATATATAACTAACTCAAACTCCATTCACTGCATCACTTCCACTTCCTTTTGATTGCTTCGATCTCCTGCGGCAGAATAGAACAATGTTCACAACTCAAAGCCATACTAATCAAAGTTAGTATAAACCTATCAATATGATAAGGAAAAAGTAAAACACACACGCACACGTGCGTGTTTTTTCTTCATATTTAATTACTAGATTAACTTTCTTGAAAAATAACAAACCTGTCCAACTTCTCACAGAGAGCTATTGTTGATTCATTTCTTTTACTGGAGACAAGGAAAAACAAAGAAACAGATTGTCAGAAATTTAAACCCAAAAATAAGTGCTTCTTTTTAACTCCCACTTCCTACGGAATAAAGAAGGATTTAAAAACAATGGCCAAAAGCTAACATGATGCCGAAGTGGCTTGGTGCTGTGATGTAGTGTTTAGGTGTTTTAGTCTTCATAAAAAAACAACGTTGTTTTAGGGTTGGTACAGTGGCTTGGTATGTGTGATAGAATCTCAAACCCAAGAATTTAGCAATACAGGAATAAATAAGTAAACACCAAAAAAGATGGACGGTTCCATATTATCATCGAGGCTGAAACCCGAAAATTCCTACGACCTAGCTAGACACTTAACGGCTAAAATAAAAGGTACAAAAAAGCAAAATGAAGGCATGGCATAGTAGTTAAACTTCAAGATTAACCTGATCTCTAAGAGAACCTCTGGAGAATTCTCTTTCCTGCATAAAAGAAAACGTTACTCAAATAACCATTCTAGTAAACATTAAACAGACACAAGTGAAAAACGAATAGCTGAAGATTTTACTATTAAAACTGAATAAAACATTTTTAAAAAAAAAAAAAAAAAAAGAAAGAGGAGATTGCCTGTATAAGCTTTATTTGAAACATTTTTTTCTCAGATAAGCTTTTCAAAAAAACAATTTAGAAGTATCTGTTTACGGTGAATTTTAAGGGGGTGTTGTTACAGGTTTAAGAGATTTGGTTGGGGATTTAACGGGATTTAAGATCCTTAAGGGAGCTTCTCCGGGTGAAAGAAAAGTTGAAATAAGCTTATTTAATCAAAGGACCTAAAAAAGAATAATCATGTCCTTCTAGCTATTCTCACACTTAATTAGGAAGATGATAATGGACCTAGTATAACAGAACAAGACTATTCCAGTACCCCACCCCTGACCGGACCGAATCACCTGTCCAAATTGCATTTTCCAAGCCAAAACGGCGTCGTTTTACATCACACGCCTCGCAAATCGTAGCAGAAACATCTCTGTGTCAGAAATAGTGTAATAGAGTATTGCTCAATTGATCTTCAGATTCTTCTAGCCTTTACTTTCTTTATTCGTTTTTCGACTGTTTCTACTTTCTAACCGTTGGCTGTCAAATATTGTCACCATTTGCCTCTGTTTACCTTTGTATTTCTTATAAGGCTTTTCACAACAATAATACAGAGATATTTATCAATATTCTTGACAGGGTCTGATCTATGGATGATCCAAAATTTGTTGCGTGGGCTAAAGAAGATTCCATGATCATGTCTTTTGGATATGGAATTCTATGATGCCAGAAAATAGTGAAAAATGCATGTTTCTCAGAACGACTATAGAAATATGAGAATCCGTCAAAAGAACCTACTTAAAAGCCAATGATGCAGCCAAAATTATCATATCATAACCAAAATGTCATCTACTAAACAAAATGTACTCTGAAGTATCACCGACTACTCAAGCTCTCTCTGAGGGCTATGGCAAGAATGGGATCATTATCAATGTATCCAAATAAGATGTAATACCGATGCTACGGTGCTAAGAAGATTCTTAAAGAAACATCAAATTTAGCCGGACTCAAAATTCAGAATTTGATGATGTGAGTTAAAATTCTTGGAAAAAGATGATTTGACATCCATACATGAGGTTATTTCCATTGTAGAATTTTAGGAGAGAAAAGAGATTTTGAAAAGAAGTTATTTCACTTCATCATTATTCAACAAAGAAAAATACAACTACTAAATAGAGGTGGGACGAGGCTTCCCAACCTTCCCAACTTCCTCTATTCAGGCAAATCACCGTAAAACATCCGAGAAAGACTCTCTTTTTTGAACTTATTGCAAGAAAAGACGTCACACTCGAGAAAACTATTGGAGATTGCATGGATTAAGGAACCGCAAACGTTGCAAGCTTGAGTAAGGAAGATGGAAACCCATCAAGTCAGCTAAGTGGTATGGATCTACCAGTGCCAGATCCAAGAATTTGTTTCAGTGGGGTCATCGGGGCAAATTTGAAGATCCTTTGATGTCTAAACTACATTTTTAACAGCAAAACTACATCGTTATAAACCTGAAAATTTTCCGGATCTCAATAGGGTCACGTGACCCCATCTTGAATACACTAAATCCTCCCCTGGATCCAACTAAGCTAGAGAAGCTGAGTAAGTTTCTCGAAATATTGAAAAAGCCAACTTTTTCACTACCTTCTCAACTATACTACCCCCTGTTTATCAATTGATTCTAAGATAATCATTGTGTGGGGCATTGAATCTAGAGCCTCGTAACGCTCATCCTCTAACTATTGACAAAAGAATCACAGTGGCCGATGATCAACAACTATTCTTGCAGAAAATGTACTTCATGTTTCAAAACTTTCAATAAATTTCAAATCTATTAAGAAGCCGACAAAGGATTTAGACACCTATGTCGTCAAACTTCATTTCCCATTAGCAACCACAGATGAGCAAAAACTTTAACTTTAATTCTAACTGACATATGGGGGCCCTCAACTCCAGCCAATATTTCAAGTAATGGTTTATATCCTTCAATGATGGCTCTACTAGGGTGACTTGGATATACCTTTCTAAAAGTAAATATGATGTGTCCACCATATTCCCTTTTGATTTATAACATGATCAAGAATCAATTTGACATATGGATTGAAAGAATCAGATTTGATAATGCATGGGGTCACTTTAATCAGATTCTCAGTCCTTTCCACAATAAGGGATCATATATAAATCCTCATGTACATATAGCACACAACGGAATGGGGTTGCGAAACGTAAAAATAGATATCTTCCGGAAGTAACTATAGGCAAAGCTATTTCAAATGAATGTGCCAAAAAGTTGGAGGTGTTTTGACTCCAACATATCTTCTAATAAATCGTCTTCCCAATAAAACCCTTGATCTAGAAAAGTCCCATTGATACCCTTACTAAGTTTTTCCATGCCTTTCATGTATCAAAAGGTGTTGCTTTTAAAGTTGTGTTGCATTTGCTCATATTCACTCACCTAACCTAATAAAGGAAAACTTGCTCCCAAGGCTTTGAAATACATTTTCAATGGGTATTCCATGGCCCAAAAGGGTTATAAATGCTTTTATTATTTCCATAGATGACCCCTTTAATGAGGAAGAATTGTATTACAAGACACCTCTATTCAATCTTCATGAGGAGAGTTTGAAGGGTGATAGAAGCGAGTATATGTTTCTTCTAGATGTTTCCCTAACAAACGAGTCTAATAACAATCATTCTCCACTTGATCAGGACTCTATAGACAACTCTGAATTACCATCTCAGGATCAATCCCATACAAGCATAGGTTAGACAAAGGTGATAAACCTTCCAAGGAAGCCAATAAACCTTTCAAGGTACACACTCAAAGAGATTGACCCAGGTATTCCTCGTATACGCGGAGATTGAACCAGCCGCTACTTAGAGTGAAAGGTTCATACAATCAAACTTGTTGCTAACTTGCTATTGGGAAAGAAAGTAGAGCTTGTAACCAATCATCCTCTACAATCTCTAATGACATATCAGAATTATTTGAAGGGCCATAGATCCTTCCTACATAATCTTCAAGTTGGGCCTATTCAAAGTGTCAAAAGCTTTGGAAAACAAAAAATGGAAAAATGCAATGAAGGAAGAAATGAATGATGTTGCAATAAATAAGACATGGAGCTCATTGATTATTTAAGGATGTTAAGCTTCTATAGTTCTATGTTGTAAATGGATTTTTACCGTTAAATATCAATCTAGTGGGTCTATAGAAAGGTATAAGGCCAGACTAGTGGCCAAGGGATTTGTTAAAACTCATAGAATTGACTATTTGAAACCTTGCCCATGTTGCTAAAATCAATATAGTCAGAAGTTTATGTTCTCTGGCTGCAAACTTTGGATGGGAATAACAATTTGGTGTTAAAAATGCCTTCCATCAAGGAGAGTTGGAGGAAGAAATATACATGTATGCTCCCCCAAGCTTTGAAGCAGAAAGAGAGAGTTTGCAAACCCAAAAAGGCATTATATGGGTTAAAAAAGTCTTCCATGGCCCAATTTGGGAGATTTGCCAAGGTTATGTCGTATATTGGATATAGGAAGATTCAAGGAGCACACCTATGTCTTAAGACAAGATAACAGTGGGAGAATTACTATATTAATGGGTCTATGTAAACGATTTATAATCACATGAGATGATTATGACAACACCTAAAGCAACGCCTTCTTCGAGAATTGATGTCAAAGAATTGGGAAGACTAAAATATTTCTTAGGGATTGAGGTAGCACACTCAATACATGACATTTTTTGTATCCCAGTAGAATAGATTTTTTAACAAATCCATATATTGTTTTTGTTGTTAATGTCTTAAACATGTATATGCCCCAAGAATCTTCATCTCAGAGTTGCTGATAGAATCTTACACTATCTAAAAGGTAGTCTTGGAGAATGGATCATGTTCAGAAAGGAACATAAATTGAACTCGAAGCCTACACAAGTGCATGCTATACAGGTTCTCTTGATGATAGAAGATCAACTTCAGGGTATTGTATCTATCTGGGTGGGAATATAATCACTTGGTGAAACAAGAAACAAAACGTTGTGGTTAGATCAAATGATGAGGCAAAGTTCATATCCATGGCATTGGGAGTCAGTGAACTATTTTAAATCAATGGGAGCCACCAACGATGTTGTACTGTGACAACAAGTATGTTATAAGAATTGCTCACAATGCCATGATAGAACAAGCCAACAGTCAGCTTTGATATTTTGTATTCAGTAAGGCTTTCCACAGCAAACATACACTTTTTTTTTTGTTATATACGATAATACGCACGCACCGAGCATAGAGATTCTTTAAAAGTTCATATCCAACTACAAACGTGAGACCTGCATACAAGAAAATTAAAAAAATCATCCGTAAAGATTTAGAAACAATCTGCTAACAAAATTTACAGAGGATAAAGGAACAAGATACGAGATTAACCTATCAAAATAGGATGGTGCCTCATGTTGTAAGCAAAGTTACGACCCATGGCCCTGCAGACATCAAAACGGGTCAAAAGCAAAATCAAAACCACCACCACCAACAGACAAAAAAAAAAAACAAACTTTTTTCTGTTGAAGAAATTAGTACCTTAAAAACGAGGTAAGAGGATACATTAGATAAAACATTCAAATTCCGTCAACCAGTTCCACCGAAAGTAAAGGTATTAAAGAAAAAAAAAAGACAATTAAATATCCGGAAGCTAGCACCAATTAATCAGGACGCTGATGCATAGTTTTTTATTTATTTTTTTGGTTTGGACCCTTTATTAATACAACACCAAAGCAACGCTTTGCATTACGATTATAATAATAATGGTTCGTTCAATTTGAAAATCACAATGAATTAATATTGTTCAATCTGTTTTTACTGTTCATAGTCGTTGTTTGTGGAGGTAGTTTAAGTTTCTAGCTGTTGGGGGCTGCTCTATTTATGTAATCTCTCTCTTATCTTACCCGATAAGAGTTCTAAGCAATAAACAAGAGTTTTCTCCCTAAAATCCATCTCTTACTCTGATTTCTACATGGTATCTGATGTTGCAAAACACCGTCAAATATGAATAAACTGTAATGAATATGAAGAATGTAACTTAAGTCGACAAATTGAGGGAGTTTTATTGCAATTGTCCAAAAGAGTATATCCTTTACAAGGGAAAAGAGCCACTATTTATAGGCGTATTTGTACAACAGTTAAGAACAACGTAAATCAAACGGCCGTTTTTGATTTACCATGCATTCATGAGCATTGAATGAACCGTTATGCTTCAATTGTTGTTGCATGTAGTGGGCTTGGTCTGAAACGTGGGGTTGGAGTAGCTCTCCTAGAAAGGGACTAGGAAGTGTACTGCACACCCACTATACAACTTCCTGTCCCATGATCATCTTTCACCCCAGTTTCATGCATTTACTAGCAGCCTGGACACTATTCAAATACCCAAAAATGTCCACGATGCCTTGAAACTTCCTAAATGAAAGGCTGCTCTGACAGAAGAAATGAATGCTCTTACACAAAATGACACATGGGACATTTCTCCTCTGCCCAGAGGGAAACATCATGTGGGGTGTAGATGGATATTCATCTTAAAATATAATGTTGATGGATCTCTTAACAGGTATAGTTAGACTTGTGGCCAAAGGTTTCACTCAGTCGTATGGAATTGACTATCATGAAACCTTTGCCCCAATTGCAAAGCTTAATACCGTTAGGATTCTCATGAGTATTGCTGTGAATCTAGATTGATCATTAACACAACTTGACATAAAGAATGCCTTCCTCTATGAAGAATCGAAAGAGGAGGTGTATATGCATCTTCCTCCTGGGTTTGAATCTCTAGGGAGGAAAGGTGATGTGTGCAAACTCAAAAGGTCTATCTATGGCCTAAAGCAATCTCCTAGAGCATGGTTTGGGAGATTCTCTAATTTCAGAGAAAGCATGGCTTCCACCAATGCCATGCTGATCATACCTTATTCATAAAGATCACCTCTGGAAGAACTACTGTCCTAATTGTATATGTGGATGATATTATCCTTACTGGGGATGATAATACTGAAATCAGCAGAATCAAAGACATCCTTGCATCCGAGTGTGAGACATAAGATTTGGGGAGCCCAAAATACTTTCTTTGGATGGAGATTGCTAGAAATGAAACAGGAATCTCCATATCTCAAAGAAAATATACCCTAGACCTTTTAAAGAAAATTGGGATGTAAGGGTGCAAACCTGCTAATACCCCTATTGAACATAGGTAAAAATTAGGAAAAGTGGATGATAGTCCCCCTGTTGATAAGGGGAGATACCAAAGATTGGTAGGAAAACTGATCTATCTCTCTCATACTAGGCCCGACATATGCTTAGCCGCTAATCCATGCATCAACCACATATGCAGGTTGTTGACAGAGTGTTAAGGTTCCTCAAAAAAGATCCTGGTCAAGGCTTGTTGTTTAAGAAGAATCCATCAAGTGAGGTTCAAATCTATACAGATGTTGATTCTGCAGGGGGTGTTCCAGATATGAGATCTACCTCTGGATATTGCACTTATATTTGGGGAAATCTTGCAACTTGGAGAAGCAAGAAGCAACATGGGGTCCCCAGAAGCAATGCAGAGTCTGAACTCGAGCCATAGCTCTGAGAGTGTGCGAAGGGATATGGATTAAGGGAATGCTGGTAGAATTAGGGCTTGCCATATCAACCCCTATCCAGATAATGTGTGATAACACCTATGCCCTTTGCATTGCAGAAAATCCAACTCACCATGATAAAACTAAGCATGTTGAAGTGGATAGACACTTCTTAAGGGAAAAGGTGGATAATGGTGATATATCCTTGTTCCATGTAAAGACCAAAGATCAAGTGGCTGATCTACTAAAAGGTTGCTACTAATCAAGTTTTCGAACATCTGCACTTCAAGCTTGGTTGCATCAACGTATACAACAAACATGAGGGGGAGTGTTGAATTATGCAGTATTTTATCTTAATTAGTGATAATATTCTGTGCTTATGGTCCTAATGTACCCCTGTTGTAGCCTAATAATGTTATAGTACAGTAAATCTGTTTTTTTTACTGTTCATAGCAGTTGTTAGTGGAGGTAGTTTAAGTTTCTAGCCGTTGTGGGCTGCTCAATTTATGTAATCTCTCTCTTATCATACCTGATAAGAGTTCCAAGTAATATACAAGAGTTTTCTGCCTAAAATCCATCTCTCTTACTCTAATTTCCACAAATATACACGTTGTATATGCATAAAATCATTATAGCCAAAAACGCGTGCATCATTCATGTGCATGTTCAAAATAAAGAAAATCTATTCTCAAAAAAAATTAATAAAAAAGCAAAAATTGTAAGGACATGCGAATGTGCAGTTTTTAGTTTTAAATATGGTGTAGGTAATGCATGAAAAGTATATGTAATAGATTATTAATGTATTATATTTAGACAATCAACTTGAATGCAATTGCATACTGCTTTTCGTCCTGTTTTATCTATCACTTTGACGATTCATGTCTTTTCCATATTATCTACTCCCTCCGTTCCATACCATAATATAAGGCAAGAGAAGGAAAGGGCGATTTAGTCCATAAAATGTAAAAGTGAATCATTTATTGAGTTTTTCAAAATGCGTGAAAAACTCAAAAGCGACTGATAAATTGGATCCAAACACTACAAAATATCCACCACAAATTAGAGAATTTACATACCATTGGATGTCATCAAGGATCGGGGGCCTTGGTCTTGGGGGAATGTTGACAACTCTTAGAGCACTGAAAAATATAGCAAAAAAACAGCACCCTTTATAAGCATCAGTTCTACGGGGAAAAATTATGGTACAATCGTTGTAGGAAGGGTTGTATCCATGCAATCATATCCTCTTTCACAAAGTAACGGTGTGTACAGGTGAAAGAGAGTAGATATATGAATGAATATGATGCATCCATTCGGTACAACTTTCCTATCTCGTCGGGTATTACCTCAATGGTATAAATATTGAGCTTCTGCACTTACCTATAAGTTAGTAAAGGCAAAGTGATAGAGGTTAATAAGTCTTTCTTAAAGTTCTTCTCGTAGTTCTGCAAACCGAGATTCGACAACAGGGACTTTGTTTTCACGTCTTCAGTAGGTGGCTGTGAGAACTTTTGACCTAGCTGTTTACACACCAATACAAAGTCAGACATTCTTCTGCAACCACGTCAAAAGATGTCTAAACATGGACTCCTTAACAGAAGCATTTTAAAACATAAAACAAATATTTTGACCGAGTAAAAGGGGAGGGGTGATCCCTGATACTGGATCGCTCATTCTAAGTAACAGTCATTTTCTAAAACGATACAATATAATAACTAAGATTCGCTCAGTTAGTGATGTTCAAGCTTATTTACAAGGATTACAAGTTCTTATGCGATCACAGTATGATAGGCTTTGAGAATGATTCTTCGATGTCTAAACATGGACTTCTACCTGCAGAATTGTTTGGACACCTAGTTTTGACGCAGTAGTTCGATCGTGTAAATGATTTTTTTATAGGAATATAAGGCATGGTTATGTACAACAAGCGTAAGTGGCCCAACCATCCATGGACCCCACATAAACAGGATGCTTTAAAACACCCGTACTCGTTTTTGTATGAAAGATGTTACTTGCTCTCTTTGAGCTTTATGAGGTGAGGGCAACATTTCACTTGAGAGGCTTTGATCATTAAGTAGGCCTTATGAGACCTCTAGATATTGCTACTTGTTCCTAACCGATTTCCGAGTAGTTCATAATTGGCCCAAGTTGGGAGATTTACATGAAATGAATCAGATATCAAGTGAAGTGATAAAGACGGGATGAAAGATTATCTAATTAGCTGAACAAAGAGTTATAGAAGGACAACAAAAATAACTTAACTATTAAAAGAATCAATTTGCGTCTTACCGTTACCCTGAAAAGTCCACCTTGAACCAGAGCGAAAAAGAGACCAGATGTAACAGCATTAGTTGCTTGATTAGGCCCACCTAAGCCGCTGACTAACGAAAACAAAGCTCCAGACCCGAAAGCTGCAACCATACTGCAGCAAGAAAAGCATGTCCATGAACAAGTGAAGGAAATAAAATGCACAGCCAAGAAGAGACAAAAACATACAGAAAACTCAAGGCAGAGGATTAATAAATAGAATCTTTTTTGAAAGAATAAATAGAATCTTTAATATTCAAATTATAGAGTTAATTTGTCATCAATATTTATGGGGTAGGGATACTAGTAGTAGAAGAGTCAATGTGTCTATTAAACAATGAGAAAAAGTAACGGAGTGAAACCCTTTTCTGATTGAAGAAGAAAGATAACAGAGCTATGGAAATGCTCTGAAACAAAGTTTCCAAGGCAGCTCCTTATACTACTTGGAGTATTGCTACAGAACAACAGAATAATCAGCAAAAAGACAAAAACCCAACAGAAAAGAAATCTATCTAAAAATACTTAGGTCCCACATGCCAACTCACTAAAGATGGTCCTACATCATTCCATCCCCCTCCTCTTCTTCTCCACCAGTGACTTCCTTGTTGGCATTGAAGCTACTTGGTCCATCATCAGCAGGTGTATAAAGCTTGAGGTCAGACACATTGAAGGCAGCTGACATTCTCCAGGATTCTGGTATATCCACCACATAAGCATTATCATTAATCATGGTTTTGACAACCTGTCTTCTTGCTCATAGGTGGTCCAGTTGGTCTTTGCTGCATATAACTTTTCACTAAAATATGCAATTGGTCTGTTCACTTGACTTAGAACAACCCCAATTCCCTGGGCAGAAGCATCTGTATCAACTTGGAAAAGTTTATCAAAATCTGGTAATGCTAGTAAAGGAGCTGTTGTTAGCCTGATCTTCATCTCTTCAAAGCTATGTCTGTTCCACATCCCAACGGAAGTTACCCCTCTTAGGGCAATCAGTCAGTGGTGCTACTAGCAGGCTAAAATCTTTGATAAACTTCCTATAGAAGGAGGCTAATCCCATGAAACTCCTTAGGGAGGTGATGTTATTAGGCACAGGCCAATTCCTAATTGCCTCTATTTTCTTGGGGTCAGTGTGTATGCCTTCTGCACTAACAATAAATCCCAAGAAAAGCAATCTAGACACAGCAAACATACATTTCTTGTAGTTCATAAATAGCTTGTTCTTCCTCAAAACTTCAAACACATATCTCAAATGAACTAAGCGGTCAGCATAGTTCACACTAAACACAAGGATATCATCAAAATAAATGATCACAAATTTGTCAAGGAAAGGCTTAAATACCTCATGCATGAGCCTCATAAATGTGCTAAGAGCATTGCACATTCCAAATGGCATGACCAACGATTCATATAATCCTTCTTGAGTCTTGAAACTAGTTTTCCACTTATCTCCTGATCTGATCCTAATTTGATGGTATCTACCAGTCAAGTCTATTTTGGTGAACACCTTAGCTCCAGTCAAGTTATCCATCAAATCATCCAGCCTGGGCATTGGAAATTTGTACTTCATTGTTATTTTGTTTATGGCCCTGCTGTCCATGCACATTCTCCACTGGCCTTCTTACTTAGGCACTAACAAGGCTGGAACAGCACATGAGCTAGTGCTAGGCCTAATCACTTGCTTGTGCAATAGATCATCAACAATTCCTTGCATAATCTTTTGTTCCCTGGGGCATAATCTGTAGTGAGGCACATTAGGTAATGAGGCTCCTGGCACCAAGTCTAGTTATCTTGGACTTCTCTTAAAGGTGGTAACCCTGCTGGTAATTCTGCTGGATACAAGTCTTGTATTCTTCCAGCAAGTGTTTCATCTCTACATTAATATTGTCCACCATTCCCTCCTCCATAACTTCTCTCAACAGCAATCCAAAAATCCTGAAATCTTCTTCCAAATCAGACGCAAACTGTTTTCCAGAAGTAATCATTAATTGAGCCTTTCCTTCTGTGGATCAGCCTTGCAATAATCTTTTTGTGCCATAGGTATTAGGACCACTTTCTTACCCAACCAAGAGTAAGAATAGGTGTTATCTCTACCCTTGTGTATTACATCCCTCTCAAATTGCCAAGGCCTACCTAACAATAGATGACAGGCACCCATATCTACCACATCACAAGTCACATCATCCACATAAGACTTGCCAATAGAAAACCTCACCTTGCAAGTCTCTGCTTTCTATTCCCTTTTTGATCCATCCCATCTTGTAAGGATTTGAATGTGGAGTGGTGGTCAGTTCCAAAGCTTTTACAGCAAATCTGGACACTAAATTTTCACTGGATCCACTATCAATAATCACTTCACGGACTTTGGGATTGATTGTACATCTGGTTCTGAACAGAGCATGTCTTTGTGTAGGACAAGGTTCAGTGAAAAGCAGATGTTCCACAATGCAAATTAGCATGTCTCCTTCATCCCTTTCTAGTTCCTCCAATGGTTCCTCTTCTTGTTCAGTAGAATCCCTTGAATCTTCTCCCTGCTTATCCAACAGTGTCACTTGTTTCCTCTGATTGCACACATTGGACCTATGCCCTAGTTGTCCACATCTACAACATTTTACTCCCACAGGTTTGGCATAAGGAGGGTTTAGTCTCAGCTATCTTGACCTTTGTTTGGATCCCCAAGCTCAGTTTGTTTTGGTTGAAGGGAGCTCCCAGAAGCCATGTTAGGGAAGGACAATCTCCTGGTGGAATTTGTCTTGCTGGATTT
The DNA here is from genome assembly GCA_024500145.1 of Gentiana dahurica var. dahurica. Classification (NCBI taxonomy): domain Eukaryota; kingdom Viridiplantae; phylum Streptophyta; class Magnoliopsida; order Gentianales; family Gentianaceae; genus Gentiana; species Gentiana dahurica. The sequence goes on along the minus strand of CM044907.1, from coordinate 11,114,080 downwards.
CCTCTGCAACTGTTTCTCCACAGCGTAAGCTAGGCTGACAGCCTGATTAAGGATCCAGATGGGGGTCAATTCCAGTTTCTCCTGGAACTCTTCTCCCAATCCTCCCAAATATCTAGCCACTTGAACGTCTTTTTTCTTCTGGAGTGTTTGTTCTGGAACCCAATCTATAGAAATCCTTTGTGTACTCTTTTACTGACCTCCCATTTCTTTTACAACTAAAGAACTCTAACATGGTATTCTTAGGATAATTAGCAGGTAAAAATCGACTAATTAACAGTTGCTTCATTTTAGCCCATACCTTAATCTTGTCTTTACCTTTCAGTGTTCTGTTATTCTGAAGTTTCCATCAAGCTCTTGCTCCACCTTTCAACTTATATGAAACCAGCTTGCATTTTAAGTATTCTGGAGGTCTCATCCTTTCAAAGTAATCTTCAATTGAATCCACCCAGTCTAAGAAGTCTTCCAGCGTGCAGTGTTCCATCAAAATTGGCAATGTCTATCTTCAGTCTGAAGCCATGATGCTCCGGTCCTTGCATGTTTCTAGTCAGCATTCTAGGGGTTTCTGTTTTCTCCTGAATTTGGTGATTCCACTCAGACATTTCCAGATCAGTATCCGTACTGTCTTCTTTGTATTCCGGTGGTCTTCCCAGATATCTCTCATGGGCTTGATCTTCATCGGCTCTACGGTGTTCTCCTTCCTCTTGCTGCCTGTTTCCTGTACTTTCCGGTGATAAAATGATCCTTCTTCCTCTTTTCTCGGAGTCCGAGGTAATTCTCGTCCCTCCAAATGAAGAGCTTTCCTTGTAAACTTAGAAAGAATGAGGAAAGTATTCTTGTTATTTAGAATAGAAAGCTCATTACAAACTAGGGGCCATCTTACTTCTATTTATAGAAGAGATGCCCAACGGCTATAAAGTAAAAAGGTAAAAAGCAGGAAACACTGTTCCAACGGTTAGTTGGACAGTGTTTCTTCTGCTAACAAACAAGGAAAAAACAGGGATGATTAGCCACTAATTTATAAGATTATTAGGGCTAATTCAAGGTAAAAAAATACACTAAATGTTAACAGATTAAAGCTTAGTCTACTGATGCCTTAGAGAGGAGTCAGTAGACTAGAACCCTGCTGAGGTACCCTGCTGAGGTGACCCTGCTGATGTACCCTGCTGAGGTGTTCTAACACTCCCCCTCAAGCTGGTGAATGGATATCAATCATTCCCAGCTTGCTAAGGAGATAATCAAAGGATTTCTTAGGCGGACCCTTAGTAAGGACATCAGCAACTTGATTTTGAGAGTTGATAAACTTGAGCTTGATAAGTCCACAGTCCAACTTTTCCTTGATAAAGTGTCAGTCAACCTCAACATGCTTTGTTCTGTCATGTTGAACAGGGTTGTGGGAAATGTCAATGGCGATTGATTATCACAATGTAGAATCATAGGTGCCATTCTCTGAATTCTTAGATCATCCGGAATGATTTTTAGCCATAGAAGTTCACAAACACCCACCGCCAAGGCTCTAAATTCAGCTTCAGCACTTGATCTGGACACAACCCCTTGTTTTTTACTCCTCCATACTACTGGATTTCCAAAAAGAAACACACAATAACCAGAGGTAGATCTTCTGTCATCAATGCAGCCAGCATAGTCAGAATCAGTGTAGGCCTCTAGCAGCTTATGATCATCCTTTTTGAATAAGACCCCTTTTCCAGGACAGCTTTTCGGGTAGTACACAATTCTTTCAGAAGCATTTTGATGGCACCTCTTAGGTTTGTGCATATATCTGCTCACAATGTTCACAGCAAAGGCAATATCGGGTCTTGTGTGAGACGGATATATGAGTCTGCCTACAAGTCTTTGATAGGCATTTTTGTCCACATCTTCATCTTGAGGTGCTAGGTTGATCCCATGAGTGAACTCTATGGGAGTCTTCATAGGTTTGCACCCCATTTTGCCACAATCCTTCAGAAGATCTATAATATACTTCTGCTGAGAAATAAAGATTCCTTGCTGAGAGTACATAACCTCAATGCCAAGGAAGTACTTTAATTTTCCAAGTTCTTTGATGTCAAATTCATTACTCAGAAATTGTTTTAGAGTAGAATTGCCTTCTACATCATCACCAGTAATGATTATATCATCCACATACACCAAGAGGATGGACCTCTTGCCATGTAAATTGAATTTCATAAATAAGGTATGATCTCCTTGGCTTTGTTTATAGCCAATACTTATCATAGCTTTTGTGAACCTCCCAAACCAGGCCCTAGCTCCGTTTGGTTTCGGATGACTAGATCCATTTGGATCCAACTTAATATTTTATTCACCCACTATCTTATTTACTATTATTTTACAATCATTTCACCAATCATTTCACCATCAACAAATAAAATAATATTAATCAATTCATTTTATTCACCACCTACACTATTCAACTATTACTTTATCAATATAATATTTCTCTCACCAATCATTTCACCAATCATTTCTTCATCAACACAAACTTTAATTTAACATTTCAACCTTATAATCATTACTTTACATTATTTTATTTTATTTTCTCTCTCATGACTCAAATGGATCCAGTCCAGTCCGAAACCAAACGGAGCAGGGGACTGTTTAAGACCATATAGGGCTTTCTTTAATCTGCATATTTTTCCTTTTTCCACTTGGAAACCAGGAGGTATATCCATAAAAATGGTTTCCTCAAGGTCCCCTTGTAGAAAGGCATTTTTTACATCATATTGATGTAATTTCCAATCAAGGTTGGCAGCCAAGGATAGGAGTATTTTGACAGTATTCATCTTTGCCACAGGGGCAAAGGTGTCAAAATAGTCAATTCCATGGGTTTGGGTATATCCCTTGGCAACTAACCTTGCCTTGTATCTTTCAATAGTGCCATCAGACTTGTACTTGATGGTAAAGACCCATCTACAGCCAACAGTTTTAGCCCCTTTAGGAAGCTCAGCAAGCTCCCATGTTTTATTTTTCTCAAGAGCATTCATTTCTTCCTTCATAGCCTGTACCCAATTTTCATCTCCTAAGGCATCCGAGAACCTTTTGGGCACAGAACTATTTAGAAGGTTCTTCATGAACCTTTTTTGTTTGCTAGAAATCCTGTCATAAGACAGGAAATTCTTCATAGGGTGCAGGGTGCAAGCCCTAGTAGGTTTCCTCAAGGCAATGGGAAGATCATTAGTGGATGAAGCACTACTGTTTTCCTGTTCAGATATAGGAAAAGTAGGATCATCTTCATCAAAGTTTTGAGGAATATCAGTAGCATCAGAAGTAGGTTCCTCATTTGTACATGGAACATCTTGTTCATTTATGTCAATAGTAGTGTCCTTAATTGGAACCACATTTTGAACCCTCATCCAGTTCTTCCTGGTATAGATTATGGGAGTCTTTTCTTTGCTCTTATTCATAAGAGGAGCATCAGATTGTTGCTCAATAAGAGGAACATCAAGTTCATGTTCAGAGATAGTACCTTCATGATTTGCATCATTACTAGGACCCTGCTGAGGGACCCTGCTGAGGACCCTGCTGATTCTGAAAAATCGGAATCAATATCAAGAAGAAACATTTCCCTTTCATAATCGGATTTAAAGTTCTCCCCCTGAATTATAGCTTTCCCCGAGAAGTAAGGATGCATTTCATAGAAGGTAACATCCTTGGATATAAAAATCCTCTTTGTGAGAGGATGGTAACATTTATAACCTTTCTGTGTGTTGGAGTATCCAATGAACACACACTTAACAGATCTAGGATCAAGTTTTCCCCTGTTAGGTTGGTGTATGTGAACAAAAACCTCACATCCAAACACTTTAGGATGAACTCCCTCAGATTTAAGAAAATCTGGAAAGTGTTTAGTAAGAACATCAATAGGACTTCTTTTTCCAAGGACTTTTGTAGGCATCCTATTTATAAGATGAGCAGCAGTAAGGACCGCCTCTCCCCAATAATGTTTAGGCACATTCATTTGGAAAAGAAGGGCCCTAGCTGTATCCATAAGGTGCCTATTCTTCCTTTCAGCTACCCCATTTTGTTGGGGTGTGTACACACAAGAGGATTCATGTATGATCCCTTTTTCTTCCAAAAAAGGACTTAGGAATTTGTTGAAATAATCCCTAGCATTGTCGGTTCTTATCTTTTTGATTTTGACCTCAAACCGAGTCATAATCATATTATAGAATACAGGGAAAATCTGTGCAAGATCAGATTTTTGTTTCATAAGATACAACCAAGTTGTTCTAGTACAGTCATCAATGAAGGTGACAAACCAATGAGCACCATTGATATTGGGGTTGGTGGAGGGACCCCAAATATCACTGTGTATAAGATTAAAAGGATTAGCGGAAAGATTAGATGCAATAGGATAAGACACCCTTTTATGTTTAGCAAATTCACATTCATTGCATTTGAAATCAACAGAGTTTAACCCTTTACATAAATTAGGAAACAAATGCATAAGAATCTGAAAGGAGGGGTGACCAAGTCTCCTATGATACAACATAATCTTATCATGACTAGTCTTAGACAAAAAAGAAGTATTCTGACAACTAAGCTTGTCATTATCTTGACCTTCAAAACATAGAGACCTTCTTTAGCCCTAGCAAGTCCAATCTTCCTCATGGTTTCTAGAACCTGTATCACACAGAAGTTAGTAGAGAAAAGAGCATAACATTTAGAGTCTCTAGTTAACTTTCTGATAGATAGGAGACTAGCAGTGAGATTAGGAACATGCAAGACATCTTTTAAGGTTAGGTCATTGTTTATAGTAACATTTCCAATGCCTGCCACACTCATTGAAGAACCATTAGCAACTGTAATGTTCCTTTTAGTAGTACAAGGCACATAGACAGAAAAACGTGCAATATCGGGAGTCATATGGTCAGTAGCCCCGGAATCAACAACCCAATCCCTGGTAACATTACGATTTAAGAGATTCAAAGAAGCCATACCCGAAAAAACCATTGAAGATGATGGATTTTCCAAGGTATCTAGGAACTTCCTCAATTTCTCTATTTCAGATTGACCAAGAGTAGGATTCTGATTCATGGGGTTTTGATCCATACCCTGTCCATTGCTTTCAGACTTGCGAATTTGCAGTGTGAGCCAAGGGTTCTTTGTTTTTCCCTGGTCTCCCATGCAATTTCCAACGGAATTCTTTGGTATGTCTACTCTTTTTACAGTGAGAGCAAAACAATTTGTCCTATCGGGTTTCATATTTTCCTTTTGAGAAGGAAATTTCTTTTCTGGATATCCCTTTGACTCAGTGGTCTTAGGGTACCCCTGATTCCTCTGACCAGCTATTAAAGCAGAGCCATCAATAGAGGGAGTGTCAATCATGACACCCCTCCTACTTTCCTCTGCTCTAACAATAGCAATTGTTTCATTCAAATTAGGGAGATCATCTTTTCCAAGAATTTGGACCCTCACAGGGTCAAAGTCCTGGTTTAAACCAGGAAGAAAGGAAAAAATCCTATCTTTTTCCATCATCCTTCTCAAGGTAGCAGCATCATCTTTATCTTTCATTTGAATGCACCGATAATGATCAAGTTCCTGCCACATACCTTGCGGAAGATTGGAATACTCGGTGATGGATTTGTTACCTTGCTTGGTGTTTTGAATCTTTGCTCTTATCTCATAGATTTGAGCAGCATCATTCACCTTGGAGTAGGACTGCTTGGCTGTGTCCCAGATTTCCTTAGCTGTTTCCAGAAACATGTAGGGGTCACCGATTTACGGAGTCATAGAATTCGAGCCATGACATCACCATTGAGTCCTTTTCATCCCAACTATCAAACCTGGGATCATCCCTTGCTGGACCAGTCCCTAAAAGATGGCTCGGTTTGCCTCTACCTTTCAAGAAGGTTCTGACAAACTGTGACCATTTCAGATAATTTTTTCCATTCAACTTGTAAGCAGCATGAATGTTTTGAAGCTCTCCGAGTTTATAGGATTTTCAATAATAGATGAATCAGTGGCTGCACTAGTTGCAGTGGAACCAACCATTGATCAGAAAGAAATTTGAATTATTAAAGAAATTCCCAGAAAAAAATCTATAGCTCCGATACCATGTAAACTTAGAAAGAATGAGGAAAGTATTCTTGTTATTTAGAATAGAAAGCTCATTACAAACTAGGGGCCATCTTACTTCTATTTATAGAAGAGATGCCCAACGGCTATAAAGTAAAAAGGTAAAAAGCAGGAAACACTGTTCCAACGGTTAGTTGGACAGTGTTTCTTCTGCTAACAAACAAGGAAAAAACAGGGATGATTAGCCACTAATTTATAAGATTATTAGGGCTAATTCAAGGTAAAAAAATACACTAAATGTTAACAGATTAAAGCTTAGTCTACTGATGACTTAGAGAGGAGTCAGTAGACTAGAACCCTGCTGAGGTACCCTGCTGAGGTGACCCTGCTGATGTACCCTGCTGAGGTGTTCTAACATTCCTGAGTTCTTCCTGACCCGGCTTCAATTCCTTCAAACCTTTCTGCATTTCACACATGAAGCTCTCCACTTTGTGGTCCAATTCCTTTACAATTTCCCTAAGGAACTTTGGTTCTCTATCATCGTCAGAGTTCCGGCCAGCCACTGCTTCGTAATCTGCCATCAGCGGAGCTAAGGGAAAGAACCTAGGCTCTTGATACCAAATAACGGAGTGAAACCCTTTTTTTGATTGAAGAAGAAAGATAACAGAGCTATGGAAATGCTCTGAAACAAAGTTTACAAGATTTCAAATCTGATCTAAAACGATGAAGAAGGCAGCTCCTAATACTCCTTGGAGTACTGCTACAGAACAACAGAATAATCAGCAAAAAGACAAAAACCCAACAGAAAATAAATCTATTTAAAAATACTTAGGTCCCACATGCCAGCTCACTAAGGATGGTTCTACATCAAAAAGGTCCATTAACCAGTTCGGCTCCAGCCTCCAATTCACCAAAAAGCATTCCTAAATGGCGCTTACTCCACACAGCAAAACCAGAATGGGCAAGTTCCGGTCAAGAGTTAACGCAGCATTGGTGAAGTTGAGGATTTCTAGAAAGAACCACCTTTTCTTAACAGCATTTTTTTTTGAGTCAATTGCAGTCTCAATATGCACAACATAAAGCGGGTTTAACTTTGACAGTTTAACTAACAGGCATTGAATAAAGAGATATCATCAAAACCATGGTCTGGATCTGTAGCATCTGCTGAAGCGTGTGGCATGGGACCATATTCATAAGAGCATGGGTGTGACATCTACACATTGGATGCTAGAAAGGATCCGGACTGAATGCCAGAATGGATGGGAAAGGATGCACCGTGCAGTGTCATCCAGTCAGAAACATTTTGCAAGAAAACAGCAAAATATCCAAAAAGAAAGGTAAAAGGGATTGAATGTTGGCATCGATCATTTAACTTTAATTATCCAATTAGAACGGTAAAAAGGAAAGGAAATCGAAACCAATAGTTTAAAATGTAAGCCATAAATGATTCCTGCGCCAACAACTTTTTAGCAGTTCAATGACACATGCAAACGGTGTTACTCGTGCAAGCTCCATGCTAATACACTGAAGGAAAAATTATGAACCCACAGATTCATACGCATGTTTGGAACAAATCCATCCCCTCCCATAAAGGCATAAACAGAATAAGCATATTTTACCATGATTTCTGTGTCAAAGAATCATCTTTAACAAAGGTAATATGTTATTCCAGACATTGACTCGCCCGTTGGGGAAACATTAACGACTAGAATATATAAAAGGTCATGAACTTCTAATATCATCCTAGCAAGGTGTCATCTTCAAAGACAAGTTCACCTGCATCATTGAGACTGAATATTTACCTGGACTGCACATCTTCCTTGCATCTTATCCTTCTCATGACACAAGAAATACCAGCGTTCACACCAGTAATGACTGCAAAATTACGAGCTTGAACCCATGGATCTCCGGCAATAGACTATGAGGAAAAAAAACACAGGGCAGTCAATTAGAATAAAAATAATACTTGTAAGACGGGAAACAAAGTGAAAAGCGCCCTTATGGATTATGTGATGGTCAATTGTCTCTGTCGAAGTATGAAGCTTCTTCTTCTTTTTTTGCACCTTTAGTGGCACGATGTTTTTAGTGTGATTCCACATCGAAAACAATCGAAAAAGCCCATTGTCATTGTGGTGCCACTAAAGACGCCCTCTGTTTTTTTTTTATTATCTCTTTTTCCCTCGTTATGCTTAAAAAGACGGCATTTCCAACCATGACTATCCAAATAATGCTGAAATTAGTTGATTTCACATAGACATTTTATCAAATACCTAGAGCAAGCCAACAAAAGATAATCATAAACCTGATTCACTCACCTACGTTCCATTAACCATTTTGCTCATGAATGCAAAGTTCTAGCTAATAAACGCTGAACACTAATATAAAGAGCCAATTTTTCACATAACAGATAACTCAAAAAGGCATAATGCAACAGTGATATATTAAAAAACGTACCTGAGCTTGCTCGAGATACGCCATAGCCTGAGAATGAAATTTAGCCGAACCAGGCGGAGGTTGAAACGAACACGAAACATCTTTCCAAAGTGTGCCCTCGACAGCTCCGATAGCAGCTCCCAGAGCTGCGCTTGTAGCAGTAACGATGCTGGCTTCAACGGCTAAAGACTGCTTATCAAGCCACGTGTTGAATCCTTTCTCTAATTCCTTGAACTTGGCCGGCAACTGAGCTATTGGATTACCGGCTCCGATTAGACCTTTAGGGAATCCAATCGCCATCACGCCTTGTTTTCTATCAACCATTTTTACGATAATCTTCTTGTTTGCTGTTAGGATTTGATCCTAACTAGGGTTTTGAGAAGAAATTTGGGGAGAGAGGAGAGGAATTAGGGGGAGAAAGTACAGAGGAGATTGTAGAAGAAGGGAAATAGGCGGGAAAAAGAGATTTTATTGATAACTGCTACGTCGGTTTCAAAATATATGTCATTACTTTTTTCCTCTATTTTATCCCTAATTGGTGGCTTCTATTAGCATTTCGAAACTGCTCACAGCACCATGAGCATTTTTGGCATTCTATAAATCACTCTTAGCACCATATTGTTTTTTATTTGCACAACACAAATGTCGGTGGAACTGACGCCCGTTCTCGTTACGAGCGTCACTTGAACTGACGTTTGTGTTCCATTCCAACGTCGGTGACACTCATTTTATAGTTATAAATGTATCATAGGTGAAAAACGTCAGACCCACTCCTGTTTTGAGCGAAAAAAATGTCAGTGACTCTGACGCCCGGAACGTGTTGCCAAAAAGTGATTTGGTTGTGCGAAAAAGTAAATGAAAAATAATATTCCCTCAGTCTCATAATATAAGGCATATTGGTCATTTCAAACCGTTTAAGAAAACATGATAAATGAGTTACTTTTTAATATTTCAATGCAAAATATTATATTGTTTTCTGAGACTGACTGATAATATTACATCGTTTAGTTTGAAAGTGAAAACAATGCATTTAATATTATATTATTTTGTAAGAATGACTTATATTTTGAGACACCATTAAAAACCAAAAAGACTTATATTATGGGACGGAGAGAGTATAAAAAAAAGGGTGTCAATAGTAATTTGGTGGTGCCAATAGAACTCGCCCTGATTTATTATCAATCCAACCACTTTCATTACTTAACAACTATTGCATTAATGATAGTCAATGGGCATTTTACACATTAACAATTAAATTTATAACATTCAACCACTCTCTTAATATGTGTTAAAACACCTAGAATTACCTATATTTTGAAACGGAAATAGTAAAAATGATCAATTATTACAACACTCCTTCTTTATATACCTCTTGATTCAATGGGGTAAAAAGGAATACACTCACTATACGCTTAGAAATATCAAGTCCTAACATCACCCTCCCAAAACACCTTTCTTGTCCACAGGGAAGGGGAAAATCTGGGAATTGTGCTGATGAAATTTGCTTCTTCCCATTTGCATCTTCCGATGTGGCCTGTTCATCATCCAAGTTAAGCAATTTGACCTTCCACTGAACCACAACCCTGTTATGCCTCTTAATTGATCTGATTTGCAGCACATTTTCTGGATCGACTACCACCTCAACTTGTTGATTAGTGATTGGCAAGGATGTGGCAGGTTGAATGTCCCCTCCATTGTACCTTTTAAGCATTGACAAATGGAATACGGAATGAATTTTGGCCTCTGGGGGTAGCAGCAACTTATGGGCAACTTCATTGACCCTGGCAATGATTTCAAAATGGCCAAAATACCTAGCAGAATGTTTGACTTGTTCTCTGATAATTTAGCTTTTAGATAATAAGTATTTGTTGTTTAATTAGCATTTTCCCATTTCCGTTGCTTTTACCTATTCTTTAGGGATAGTTGCCCACTCTCCTATTTTTTAGGATGTAGTTGAATCATGGTATTATTTCCTTTCTTTGTAATGGCTATTTAAAGCCCTGTTTTGCTGAGAATAAATGCAGAGAACATCATTTCCATTCACAAACTTTTTCTACTAAAATAACATTTGGTATCGGAGCTTTGGTGAAGGAATTTGATTAGGAGAAATGGCTGAGGGCAACAATGGAAACGGGAAGTTCATACAACCTGCTATTCCAAAGTTTGACGGCCATTACGAACACTGGGCCAAGTTAATGGAGAATTTTCTCAGATCCAAAGAGTATTAGAGTCCGGTTGAAAATGGCATCTCTGTGGTTCCAGCAGGCACTCAGGCAACGGAGGCGCAGTTGAAAGACATGGAGGAGCAGAAGTTGAAGGACAAAAAGATTAAGAATTATCTCTATCGGGCTATAGATAGAGAAATTATGGATACCATTCTTAATGATGATACTTCAAAGCAGATTTGGGATTTCATGGCCCAGAAATTTAAAGGATCTACTAGAGTGAAGAGGGCACAGCTTCAAGCTCTCAAAACTGAGTTTGAGATGCTACGCATGAAAGAAGGTGAATCAGTAAATGCCTACTTTGGGAGAACCCCGTCCATAGCCAAGAACATGAAAGCTTGTGGAGAACAAGTAAAGGAACATGACATCACAGCAAAAATCTTGAGATCATTAGTATCAAGATTTAATTATGTGGTTTGCTCAATCGAAGAGTCAAACAATGTGGATCACCTCACTGTTGATGAACTCCAAAGCAACCTTCTCATTCATGAATTGAGATTGAAGAATGTTGTGGAGGAGGAACAAGTTTTGAAAGTAGCTACTGAAGAAAGGGGTAGAGGAAGAGGAAATTCAAGGGGAGGCCGTGGAAGTGGCAGGGGCAAGCAACAATTGAATGCTACAAGTGTCACAAGTTAGGCCATTTCAAATCTGAGTGTCCAACTTGGGACAATTCTGCTGCAAATTATGCAGATGATGAATTAGGGCAAGAAGAAGAGATGCTACTTATGGCATATGTAGACTCAATGAATGCCAAAAGAGAAGAAATATGGTTTCTAGACTCAGGTTGTTCTAATCATATGATTGGCAACAAGGCATGGTTCAGCAAATTGAATGAGGAATTTAGGCACTCAGTAAAGCTGGGAAATAATCACAGGATGGAAGTCATGGGTAAAGGTGAGACTAAACTGGAAATCCAAGGGGTAACACAAACAGTGAGTAATGTGTATTTTGTGCCTGAGTTAAAGAATAATCTGCTAAGTATTGGTCAACTACAAGAAAAGGGTCTGGCCATATTGATCAAAAAGGGCATGTGTAAAGTCTATCATCCAAACAAGGGCTGCATTCTTCAGAGCATGATGACTGCAAACAAAATGTTTGTAGTCACTGCAAAATTGCAGAATGATCTGAAATGCTTGAGTATAAAGACTGATACAATTGGAGACTTGTGGCACAAAAGGTTGGGGCACCTGAACTATCAAAGTATGAAACAACTGAAGCAACAAGAAATGGTCAGTGGTCTTCCGGAATTCAATTTGACAGATAAAGTGTGTCAAATATGTTTGAAAGGCAAACAACAACGCATGAGTATGCCCAGAAGAAACAAGTGGAGAGCAACTAAAGCCCTACAATTGATCCATTCTGATATTTGTGGACCAATAAGTCCTACATCTCACAGCAACAAAAGGTATATCTTAATTTTCATTGATGATTTTTCCAGAAAATTGTGGGTGTATTTGTTAAACTCCAAAGATGAATCATTTACCATGTTTAAGCAATTTAAACTAACTGTTGAAAAAGAAAGTGGCATGTCTATATGTGGTTTAAGAACAGATAGGGGAGGAGAATTCACATCAAATGAATTCATGAAATTCTGCGCTGATCATGGCATAAAACGACAACTGACCACATCCTTCACTCCCCAACAAAATGGAGTGGCAGAACGCAAGAATAGGTCAATCCTGAACATGGTCAGATGTGTGTTAGAGGAAAAACACATGCCTAAGTCTTTTTGGCCTGATGCAGTTAAATGGTCCTGTCATGTCTTGAATCGTATTCCAACAGATGCTGTCAAGAACAAAACTCCAGAGGAATGCTGGAAAGGAGTTAAGCCTAGTGTGGAATATTTCAAAGTTTTTGGTTGTGTGGGAAATGTTCACATACCAGATGCCAAGAGACTGAAGTTAGATGCCAAAAGTCAGCAATGTGTGTTTTTGGGATACAGTGATGAATCCAAAGGATTCAAGATGTACAATCCAGTATCTAACAAGGTAATCATCAGCAAAGATGTGGTCTTTGAAGAAGAAAAATGCTGGAATTGGGGAAGAACTAATCAGGAAATCATGAATGACACTCTTGATTGGGATGGAGCAGAACTTGAGCTAGATGATTCAAGTGATGAAGAAATTGAGCAAGATAATCAAACTGAAATTCAACCTGAATTTCAGCCTGATTCACCTACTGCAATTACTGGTCCAGTCCACCCTACAAATCTGGGATCAACAAGTGCTGAAAGTCAACTGTTGGAGAGAAGGAAAACAAGGGCACCAGCCTATCTGTCAGATTATATCACTGGGGAGGGTCTTACTGATGAAGAAGAAGTGCAAAATTGTGTAATGTTTATTTCCTCTGATGACCCTACCTGCTATGAGGAAGCTGTGATCCACAAAAAATGGAGGAATGCAATGGATCTGGAAATTGAGTCAATCTGCAAGAATCAAACTTGGCAGCTTGTAGATACACCATTCAATGCTAAAGTAATTGGTGTCAAGTGGATTTACAGGACTAAGCTGAATGAAAATGGTGAAGTGGACAAGTGTAAAGCAAGATTGGTGGCAAAGGGGTATGCTCAAGAAAAAGGACTGGACTATAATGAGGTTTTTGCTCCGGTTGCAAGATGGGACACCATAAGAACCATTATAGCACTAGCTGCAAGAAATGGATGGACACTATATCAACTAGATGTCAAAAGTGCTTTCTTACATGGTGAGTTAAAGGAGGATGTGTATGTTGCACAACCACAAGGCTATGAGAAACAGGGAGAGGAAGGGAAAGTATACAAATTGAGAAAAGCATTGTATGGATTAAAGCAAGCTCCCAGAGCCTGGTTCAGCAGGATTGAAGGTCATTTTGCAGCACAAGGATTTGAAAAGAGCAGCCATGAACACACTCTGTTCGTCAAGAAAGAAAAAAAAACATCTTGATTGTAAGTCTTTATGTTGATAATTTAATTTTCACCAGTAACAATGACTTGATGTTGGCACAGTTTAAAGAATCCATAAAAAAGGAGTTTGAAATGACAGACTTGGGAGAAATGAGATACTTTCTGGGAGTTGAAGTTCATCAAAGCCCCAAAGGTATTCACATCTGTCAAAAGAAATATGCTGAGGAGTTGCTTGAAAGATTTGGGATAAAGACTGTAATAGTGTCAAAAATCCCATGGTTCCTGGAAGTATATTAAGTAAGGAAGAAGGTGGAAAACCAGCTGATTCTACTCTGTTCAAACAAATGGTGGGCAGCTTAATGTACATTACTGCCACTAGACCTGATTTGATGTACTGTGTTTGTCTGATCAGCAGGTTTATGTCAGATCCACTGGAGTCACACATGCTAGCAGCCAAAAGAATATTGAGATATTTAAGGGGAACTACTGACTTTGGGATATTCTATCAAAGGGAAAGTACAGATGAACTCACTGCCTATACAGACAGTGATTATGCAGACAAATCAATGAGTACAAAAGTACTTCTGGATATGTATTTATGTTCAGTCATGGAGCAGTAGCTTGGTCATCTAAGAAGCAATCTGTGGTGACTTTATCAACCACAGAAGCTGAGTTCATTGCAGCAGCAGCATGTGCTTGTCAAAGTATTTGGATGCAAAACATTATGCAGCAGATTGGGGGAACTAAGAGCAAGACTGTCACTATGTTATGTGATAATTCCTCTACCATCAAGCTAGCCAAACATCATGTCTTTCATGGCAGGAGTAAACACATTGCAGTGAGATTCCACTTCCTCATAAATCTCACCAAAGAAGGAGAAGTTAGCATACTACGTTGTGGAACAAAGGATCAGTTGGCAGACATTATGACCAAACCATTACGTTTGGAAGTGTTTGAAAAGCTCATGAGTGCTCTTGGAATGAAGACCATGGCAGATATAAATCAAAACTAGGAAGTTTTGGTTTAAGGGAGGGTTTGTTTGACTTGTTCTCTGATAATTTAGCTTTTAGATAATAAGTATTTGTTGTTTAATTAGCATTTTCCCATTTCCGTTGCTTTTACCTATTCTTTAGGGATAGTTGCCCACTCTCCTATTTTTTAGGATGTAGTTGAATCATGGTATTGTTTCCTTTCTTTGTAATGGCTATTTAAAGCCCTGTTTTGCTGAGAATAAATGCAGAGAACGTCATTTCCATTCACAAACTTTTTCTACTAAAATAACACAGAAAGCGTCATATCCTTCCTCAAAGCTACTTAATTTTGCATGTATGGCTGTAGCTTCAAAAACACAAAATCCCTAACTGCAAATTGAATGATTCAGTATTTTTACACATATACCCTTTAAGAAGTTGTTGAACCATTTAATTCTACACACTTTTCATCGTAAATAATGTAAAAAGAGAAGGGCATTTAAAGAAATTCGACAATTAATGTACAAAGTGGATACTCATTTTATGACAAACCAAAAAGGAAACATGGTGTAATAAAATGGAACGGAGAGAGTATTATTTGAAACTAAAGACTATACGTAAAGTCTACACCAATACCATCTCAACATACATATTTTATTCGAAAGGAAAAATTACAAAACTTGAAACACCGGCAACCGCTAGATAATATCCTCAATGTTCAAAGACCGTTTGAGTGCACTGAATCATTAAGACACATCATTCGATTTAAATCATCCATTAATATTAGGGACGAAATGGTGGATACCTTTTGGGTTGGGGTTCAGCATTTATTTTGTCACAGTGGTTAAAGAGTTTGAGTGTTGAAGTGGCGGCTTAGGTCAGTCAGAATGTGGGGTTCAAGTCATGTATGGATTAACCATTTTCAACCAAAAAAAAGTTATAAAATAAAGTCTACAATTAACCATTGAGGATAATCCACCGATTTACATCATCCACTAAAAAACAAGATTCAAACCTTCGCTTATAGCTAAGCTAGGCTGTCGTCAGGGGTGACTCCACCTTGAGTGATATGAATCAACCGACCCACTAAAAAAATATTACAGTATGATTTTTTTTTAAGTACGCATATCTATATGAGATTGACTCGTTTTTTATTTTTATTTTTATATTGATCCGTATTGATTTGTATTGAATTATAATATATAAAACAAACTCTAATAATTATAAATATAACAAATTTTCGATCCATATCTCTAAATTTCGGAAATCATCCATAACTGTCGTTACAGCACTCAAAACCCTTTAACCATGAAAATATATGCATTTTTGGGGACAACAACGACAAGAACTAAGTTTGGGAAAATTCTCTCATAGGGACTCCCTACTACGAAACTGTCTACGTAGCAGCATCTGGACCATACAATTTCCACACACGGGGCACTGTGTATTCTACCTTGAAAAACTGTGTGGTCCATATCCTGCCACGTAGACAGTTCCCTATTAGGGAGTCCCTACAGTAGAACGACCCTAAGTTTGTTGGTTTTTAGTCTCTTATCCCCTTAATGTTAATGGATAAAAACAAACAAAGGGTCAAAGATGTTTATCTAACCTTTCCCTCCTACTTTTCCACCTGTACGTGTCTTCTTTCGCCCAAAGTCCATCTTTTCTCCATATTTTTCCGGGCTGGAGCTATTGCAAGAGCAAATCTGCTCCTGCCAGAGCTGTTTACCATAAATGCCCTTCTGTGTTATTGTTCTTTCACGCAAACCTCTCTTTCTTTTCCTTTTCATATTTCTTACACAGCTACTAGAGTACATTGCAATTCAAATATATATATTTTTTTTCCTTTTTCCTAAACGCATTTTTAAGGTTTTCAACCGTACATGCTAATTGCATTTTATTTTTGGTTCCTTGAAAGCCTATTTGCTTAATCATATTTTCTTATTACATTTGAATTGATTATGAACTTGTATTGATCTGAATGAACAAAATTTTCGTGTTTTTATTTTTTGACATAATAATTTATAAATTTTTCATTTAAATGTTATGACATTAATCTACAATCTAATGTGTGCAAACATTTAACTTAAAAATTACTCCCTTCGTCCCAATTTGTTTGAGACTTATTTCTTTTTTGGCTGTCCCAAAATAAGTCTAATAACTCAAAATAGACTTAAAGTTTTTGCTTTAATTGCCTAAATTGTCCCAACTAATTAATTGATGTCTCTTAAATATTGTGAAAATAATACTACATATAAAAAGGTTAAAAAGGTAAATTAGTTAAGTTTTAATTGACTAGACAACACATTAATTGATGTCACCTTAAATCTTATGAGTTCCAAAATGTCTCAAACAAATTAGAACGGAAGGAGTATATTAGTGGACGGAAATTGATTAATTTAAAATATCATTTAGGACCGAAGAAAAAATTTAGAATATCATTTGAAAATTTTATTCAAGATAATCATTACTACAAATGTGTTTTCTCCTTTTATAATTAAAAAAATAAAATAAGAAAGAAAAGCTGGGACCCATATTACTAAAGAGACGGAAATGATGCGTCAGTCAATTCATATTCCCGAAGTAATAAAAAAAGGAGGGGCAATTATGGTAGATTGCTCTGGCAGGAGCAGATCTGCTCTGGTGATAGCAGCTGCCATTTTTCCGCAGCCTTTTTATCTCCACTTCTTCTAACTGTCACTCTTCACCTTTACATCTTTCTCCACCAAGATATATATACACATGGAATGAATCTCTGTATATAGATTCATGATCCCTTTTTAAAAAGATTTAATCTTTACCATCTTGGCTTTCATTAAAATGAAACCTTCAGACCAATCCCTTGTTAAAATTGAATTTTCCGACAAGGGCCAATCTTCTAAAAGTTTACAGTTATGTGATGATGGTGAAAAATTGGGGGATGGAGATGGAAATGGAAATGGAAATGGAAATGAGAATGAGAATGGATGTTGTGTTTTAGAGAGTAAAGTAATAGAGGTGGATTTGGAAGCAGGGGTGGTGGTGAATTTGGATAATAAAAAGGAATTTGGGGATGAATGTAGTGGAATTTGTAGGATTTGTCATTTTAGTTATGATTCAACACAAGAATTGGGGGTTCCTATGGAATTGGGGTGTTCTTGTAAAGGTGATCTAGCTACTGCCCATAAACAGTGTGCTGAGGCTTGGTTTAAGATTAGAGGAAACAAGTAAGTTCTGAAATGATTATTTTAGAACCACCCCCTCCCACCCCCTCACACATACACACATTTTTTAATATTTAAATTTCTTCTTTTTTTCAGAACCTGTGAGATATGTGGGTCCACCGCTAGCAACGTAACCTGTGTCTACGCCGTGAATTCCGAGCAGTCGCCGCCGCAAGAAGCGTCGGTGGCGGCAACTCGAATGGTTCACTTTCACGCAGCTACCGCAGTACTGCCGCCTGCTATGTCTAGTAACTTCTGGGAAGATCATCGTCTTTTGAACATTTTGCTTGCTGTTATGGTTTTGGCATTTGTTATCTCCTGGCTCTTTCATTTCAAAGCTCCAAAATTGAGTTAGGGATATTATAGAAAAGGAGTCCGGATCTTCTGCTGTGAAGCTTACAGTGAGGGAAATATCGACGGTACTGTCAATTTTTCACTCGCTTGTAGGGATCACAACACGCTATTCACAGCAGAGAATCCGGACTCGAAAGAAAGGGTGATGTTAGTATCACAACGACCGTGGCACAACATAATTTTGCAGTCTTGATTATGATGGTCCTCCTTAATGATCAATGGATCGTACATCATGATCAATGATGTAAAAGTTATTTGCATCACTCGCTCTGACAACCGCGTTTTGTGGTAGTATCATTTCCATGAGGGAAATGATGTGGATTTGAGGTTGTAGTTGATTTTGTACAGTATAATTGAAGGAGACCGGATCCTCTACAGTACACATGTGATGCATCGCAATGATTTTGACCTCTCCTGAGGTTAAATTTAAGCTCAATATTCGACTCTGTAGGGGTTGAAAGCAAAAATCGACCCCTGTAAAGTCGAATTTTGGCCGAATTGTGGTGTCCCGCTTGATTTAGTGGGAGTGCCATAAATGGTGTCCTAAAAGTTTGTGTGAAGGGTCATCTGTTAGGGTAGATGAAACTGAATGTGTTCAAACTAGCTAGTTGATAAAATTTAATGTAGTATTAGCTTATCAAACCAAATTTCTATCCTTTTTATAGTCATGTCCTTTTTGTTTTGTTTTGAAGGTTCCTTATAAAGCACTATTTGTAACTTCTCTGAGTCCGGAGTGCAGAGTCTTGAATGTAGGATTAATTACTAGCTTATGTATATTTTTGTTGTTGTTGAAGAAATCAATATTTTATTCAACAACATCCGTCAAATATCGTTCGGAGGTCGACTACCTCAAGAGATTACACCGAAGGTAAAAAGGCCGTATCTAGCCAGTAAATGTGTCGGAATATTCAATATACGGTTAACGAAAGAAAACCTTACAAAAGATAAAAGAGAAGCCTCTGACAGACAAACTTACGCTAAAAGTGCGTGACAATCGATGCACCCAAGTAATTGCTCTTCACAATGGGTCGTTCTACTGTAGGGACTTCCTAGTAGGGAACTGCCTACGTGGCAGGATCTGGACCATACAGTTTCCTGAGGTGGAATACACAGTGCCCCCTGTGTGGAAACTGTGTGGTCCAGATGCTGACACGTAGACAGTTCCCTAGTAGGGAGTCCCTAGGATAGAATTTTCCCTTCACAATAAGAGATTAAACATCTAATGTACTGCTGGCTTCTACAAGGGCCAAAAAAAATATTGCCTTTAATTCCATAAACTCAAAATCTATGCCCCGATCAAGATGGAAAAAAATCGATTTTAATTCTAAAAATGATTGTGTCAGCGATTTTTCTGCTCGTGCATTGTCTGCTGTAAAAGGTTTATGGACATGCCATGTCATTTGTTCATAAACATTTTTAACTACACGTGTGACATCAGTTAATGATCATTTGAAAAAACGCATAGACCAAAATGTCTATCAGCAACATATGCCGTTTTGTTCTTGTACCTATGAAATTCTCTTTTTTTATCTTTTCAAGGCTCAGTCAGATCGTGATGACAAACATAGAGTTGAATAACAATGAATACATGAAACACTTTCCTGTGATTCATTTCGTGCTTATTACCGATGAATATTTTTCTTAAATATATCACTTTGATAATAACTATGTATTTTTATTAATATGATAAAAATAATATGTCAAATTATTAGTTTACTAGAGATGATAAGAGCGAATATAAATTTTATAGATTTTTGTCCAGAAGGACAAAATTATTAAAAAATCGGGATAGAAGGAACTGTAATTTAATAAGGATAAAAGTAACAATTATGAAGTAACAAATATGGAATAGAGTAAATATGAAGTAACAATTGTGAAACACAAAGTAACATTAACACGTGAAGTAACAATTGTGATTTTTGTCCTTTATAATCATGAAAATGTTACTTTTGTCCTTCCAGACCCATTTATTAATTTTTTTGTCCTTGTGGCCCCTTCCCCCTAAATTTTATGGGGCGAAAAAGATGCATAACATATATATAATAGTGTATTTTCCGGATCCGAAGGGGACGAGAACCTCCCTAGCTATGGGGTGGATCCGGCCCTGGGAGTAACAATGAAGGGTTAAGTTGTAAGACACATTGACGCCGGAGCGTATCAGGAAACATTCGGTAAAACGGAAAGAAATGAATGCACAAACAATGAATTCAAATAATCCTCTAAAAGGCAATTACGTACTTTCATATGAATTCAAGTCTCGAAGAGCAATCCACAAGCCGGGATCTTGTAACTGCTCAAACCCGATACTTTTTGAAAATAGAAAATTTAAAAATAAGTATGGACAATAATTCAATGCGGAAACCAAGGCGCCAATCACAAAAACTTTTGTAAACGACCGGACCGGTAATCTGATCTTGATTTAATGCGCAAATAAAACACAAAAAAAACATGAAAAATGTACTGAAATCTCAGAGCCCAAAATGGAAAGGAAAACACTTGATTTTGGCCTCAAAACCTACACTGGACCGCCTCTGGCATTTATACATCGTCGACTTTGAAAAAAGATTTTCGATTTGGAGTCATATGCGAAAAGCGGACAACCGAGGGCACACTTATATTCACCAAAAGACGCGGGTGTTTCGCCGTCAAGGACATCATAAACCTATGTAAAAGGTTTTATAAATCTTTTAGTCCTTATTGGATATGCTCTCAATTACCCCATTATCGGGATATTTTTGAATGGTACATTCGCATCGTAAGACACGCTTTGTCGAGAATAATATTGAATCTAGTTAAATATTATTATTTGTAGTTTATTATTTATGTCTTGTTGGCCAGTCGGCTTGAGCCTATATATTTGTATCTACACTACTCAGTTAAATCAATGAAATACGATACACTTTAAACTATGTTATGGTATTAGAGCAACCCGGTTTTCTCTCTCTCTCTCTCTCTCTCTCTCTCTCTCTCTCTCGTTATGTCAATTTTTCTCTAAACCCTAACCCTTTCCAAAATTAAAAAAGGGGGCGGAGCTTTTCTTCTCCGGCTACCTAGTTCATGTCTCCAGTGAGGTTTCATTCATCCAATTAACCCCAACTTCCTTATCTCCAAAGCTCCAATTTCCCCAATCTTTGGTGGCGTAGCAGGTTGTGTTCTCCAACTCCCCCAACTTCCTATTACCCCAACTTCTTCTTCTTCTCCAACTTGATTATCTCCGGCAACTCTGCTACCTTCCACTCCGGTGAGGCCTTGCACAACCCTGATTTCCCGCCACATCTGTTCGTTCCGGAGTCCAACCAGCAGCAAATCACCATCTCCAGTTGCAGCGGCGTCCGATTGCCGTACAAACAAAAAAAGCCTTGACGATGGTCGGCTCTGTCAGGGCCACGTGTCACGAATATGAAGGTTAAACTCAAATAAAGTGCGGAGGACGTCCCGACCAGAGGTCGAGAGTCCGACCAGCATCCACAATAAATCCTACAGAGCAAGCCGCTTCACCTTCCTGACCATCGCATGTCGGTTTGGTCCGTAAAGTACACGCAGAGCGTGACCGTAGGCCCTCGGCCAATAAGCCCGAGCGTTCACTCGTTTATACACACGTTTCCATAATCTAAGGATAAACGTGGGGAAAGAATCCAGCCTCATTAAGGCTCTGATTCAACATTAAAGATAAATAAGATATTATCTCATAATAATCAGGGATTCATATCAATCCAAATTAATATTGGTATAACCAAATCCTTGAAGGATACGGCATTATTAGGGTTAAGACTCCTATATAAACCCCTTAGAAGAACTACGGCCGACTTGATTCCAATTAAGTGATTGGATACGTAGGCAGCTTGAGAGTAACTCAAGTTCAGTCAAAATACCACATAAGCAACCCCCTCTTTTGGTGTTTACCGGCGATCGGAGAACTACCATTAGATCATTTGACCCGAGAATAATAACTGGTGAAATCCGACTTCATCATTGGCGCTAGAAGGAGGGTCTTCTCTTGGTAGTTTCAACAAAATTTCTCACCACAGTCTATATGCCACCAAAAAATACGGGGAAGAAAACACAGGATGCAACCACTCACGGTGGTGGATCAAACCTGGCAGAAAAAAGGCTGAAGGACAAAACGCTGGTGGAGAAAAAGGGGTGACGGTGGCACAGCCATCGCAGGTGGATCCTCTTCCAGATCCAGTGCAACAGGCTTTAGTAGAGGCCCTGTCGACCCTCAATACGGTGACCTTCAAAACTATCGTGAACAACGCATTCAAGGTCCGTGGAGAACATACTACAGTGGAAACAGATCCCAAGGAAAACCCGCTCGGAGAAGATCGCAGTAAGGATCTCCATCCCTCACGGGAGGAATACGCAGAAACTCTGTCTTCAAATTCCAATCCTGGGGGAAGAGAGGTCAGAGACCAAGCCAGAGAGGCGGCTCGAGCAGAATTGGACGCCCTATTGGGTAAGACTACTTTCTCCTTTGAATCCCCCTTCACCGAGTAGGTAGAGAGTGACCCCAGGCCTCCGGGGTTTAAAATGCCCAAGATGGACCCTTATGATGGGTCGAAGGACCCTAATGATCATATGCATCAATACTTGACGCATATGACTTTGTTTAACACCGCTGACCAGATGAAGTGCAAGGCCTTTCCGGCTCAGCTCACTGGTCGGGCTCGGGAGTGGTTCAGAAACTACCCCCCAAGTCCAAAAATGATTTTGCCACTCTGGCAAGGAAGTTCATGCATGCGTGCATTACTGCATGACCATTCCAGAGGAATGCTACACACTTACTCACTTTGAAGCAAAAGTCAGACGAAAGTGTGCTGTAGTACTTAAAGAGGTTCAATGAGGAGTCACGTCAAGTCCAAGGGGCTGACGAGCACTTAATAGTCACCTCCTTTATAGCAGGATTACGTGAGGGTCGGCTGTATGCCAAGTTAAACAACAAGCCCCCACTCACTATGGAAGATTGTGTGGAGACCGTTCTTAAACACTTCTAGGGAGAGGAAGCCAATAGGCTAAAGAGAGATCAGGATAGAGGGGAACCCAAGAAGGGACGGTCGGAACGACAGTCCGACAGAGGGCGGAAACAAGTCTGGGACAGAATGACCACGCCAATCACTGACCGGCTCGGTAAGAAAGGCGCTCTGCAGGACAGAGACTTGGTTCTATTAAACAGATCACACGAACAGGTACTCGCCCTGATGGAAAGGAAGGGAATAGAATGAACCCTACCACCTCTGAATGGGCCAATAGAGAAAAGGGACCAAACAAAATTCTACAAATATCATAAGGACGTAGGGCATGACTCAGAGAACTATCGGGAACTGATTAGAGATATAGATTCTGCAGCATTGAAAGGAAAGATAGACGAGGCGATAGACCGCTCGTGGAACCTAACCCAAGGGGTAGGAGAGAATACAAGAGGCGTAATTACTATCAGGGAAATGATGGTCGAACGGACCAAAAACAGAGGAGAGATCCTTCTCATGATCCTGATGGGCAGATGGACAATAAGCCTCTCAACACGATTAACACAATCTCGGTGGTCCGGCAGGCTCCAGACCACCAAGAAAGCAGTAATAGCAAGAGTCAACAGCCTGAGACAGGCAAGAAGCAAAGGTTATCACGGAGGTAGTATACGGACCCAGGGATTCTCTCCCTCTAGTCCCCAACAATGAGGGACTTGTAATCGAATTGGTGATTAATAAGCATTTAGTAAAGCGGGTCTGTGTAGACACGGGGAGTGCGGTGAATGTTTTATAATTATCGGTCTACCATGCAATGAAGATTCGAGACTCTGAGCTGACCCCAGTTTCAGCTTAGCTTTTTGGGTTTGCGGGGCCCCTGGTCCACCCAGTGGTAATGATCAGATTACATACTACTTTTGGGCAAGGATCAAGTGTTGGAATAGTGTCCTAAACCCAATCGGGTTGGACCGGATCCGACCGGGTCGGATCATTTCTACTATTTCTTTATGTTTGTACATAGATTAAATGGCTTTTCTGTTGTCATATATATGTTCTTTTAAAGAACCAATTATGAATTGTTATATGATAACGTCCTTAGTATTAAACCGTGATAGAGAAACCATGATAGGCGATTATGGTTGATGAGATCTCTAATCACTTTAATAAGTTTGATACTTAAATGTCTCTAGGCGATGTACTATCAAACAGGGCATTGATAGTATGAACAGGCTAGCACGTATTAGATGTCTTTTGTCTTTAAGGGCGTGGATAGATCTCGTCTATCGAAGTGTAAAGACACTTGGACCGTACGTGGACGTGTATTAGAGAATGCGACGTTAGACCGACCCACTTACACGGTTAAGTGTCACACTATGTGGCGGTTGTGTAATTATCCTTAGGACCGGAGTCTTCATGGCATCACGGTGTGGATTGTCATGCTTTGACACTATTGAGGTTTCCCCTAGCCACGGGGCGATCATGCGGTAGTGATTGGGTATGATATTGAAGCATGCGGAGTATACATGATTGGTCGTCCGGGAATCGCGTATCCTATGATTGGGATCGAATATCCGAAATGGCCTTCTTATAAGGAATGTCTTACTCTCGTGAATCTTTGCAAAGTGGGGGTAAACGAGTTACTTGGAGAGCATGATATCCAGATTATAAGATACGGTCGTTGATGTTTTGACACTCGACTAACGACCGTATGGATATTATTACAGCGATAGGATTGTAAGTTACACGGTAACTGTTTCACATGAAAGGTAGTAGTCATTGCATTTGACTCTTCCGATGATTGGGGGTCACGGTGTGTTGCTAGACGCTATCCCGTGATCGTTAGGCGTGAAGGGCATTTTCGTAATTTGCACTTTGTGTCTACGGCCAACATATTCGGAAGCCTATCGGGTCACACACATATGAACATCTAGTCGGATTAAAATGTGGTTATAGATGATAACCAAATAAGGAAAGTTTATCTCGAGACTATAAAGGTTATAGTGGTAAATTAATATGGTGGTATTTATTTATTATGAATAAATTAAATACAAGATATTAATAATATTATATTAATTAAAGAATATTCCGGAAGCCAATTAATGGCTAAAGGTGGTATATTATTGTGTATAAGATACACTTGGATTGTGCAATTTAATTAATAGTATTACCAAATATTAATATTAGATATTAATATATATATATATATATATATATATATATATATATATATATATATATATATATATATATATATAAATGATACATGTGTGAGTGGCATCAATGCAAATTAATGATTTGCATGCGCACCACTATGTATATATATATATATAGATTTATTTTGTGTAATATATATGTGATATATGCACATGTGTAAATTGATTTATGGTAATATAATAAAAGATAAATATTGTCAATATAAGATCTTGACAATATCTTGGCAATATTCAATATAAGATATTGACAATATCCTAGATTTATTTAATATGAGATATTATAATAAATGAGATAAATAAATCAATTATATTTTCCTTATTTTATTGGGAAAAAGTTTTCTTCTCCTCCACTCTGATAGATGGCGCCACCTACACTATAAATAAGAGGTGGGTGTCAAGCTCTTTTGTACATCATAATTCCAAGAGCTAACAGTTCTTGTGTAAAATAGAGAGCATCCTATAGAGAGTTGGAGAGAGGGGAAAAAGGCCGGTCTAGCAACCGGAGTTTTCCAATAGCAATCCATGATGGGATTCCGGCGGGCTGTTCGTGTGGACTAGCGGTAGAGGCCGAACACTTGGGCGGCTCTATGCAGAACTACTCTCCTTAGACGGTCAAAGCGTCGATCTTATAGATCAACCAAGGTAACCACCGTCTTTAGCTTATGTGTTTATTGCTTAAACGAAGTCGATCTTGGGTCGATAGGAAATAAATTTTTGAATTCCGCAGCGTTCCTGCGTAGATTTCCTAACAGTGGTATCAGAGAGAGCTTCGAGCTTAAGCAATAAGCATGTTAATTTGCGTAGTTAATTTTATCGTTTAAATCACGTAATTAAAAGATGAAAGATTTTTGTTTTGCAAAATTGATACATGAAAAGAAAAAGAAAAAAAAGGAGATCGGGTGGTGCTCGGCCGACTGGCGGCGGCACCACCACCGGCGGCGGCAGCAGGGCAACCTACTGCCGGCAGTCGGTTGACCGGTCAATGCTGGTGGTCCCCAATTTTGTTTTGTGTATTTTGTGATTCAATATGATTCATAGTTGTGATTAAAATCTCCTTTGTTTAGTTGTGTCATGTGGCTAACCAATGGTTCAAATAGTTTGGCCATTGGGATGCAACATGGCATTAAAATAATAATGGCCTTTCCAAACTTTGTTTGGAATAGGCCTAGGCCCTTTCCAAATATTTGATTTGGGAAAAGGCCTAGGCCTAGGCCACTTCCAAAATTTTGATTTTGGAAAGTGGCCAGACCTAAACCAAAATTATTTGGCCTTCCAAATATTTGATTTGGAATAGGCTAGGCCCTTTCCAAATATTTGATTTGTAAAAGGCCTAGGCCTAGGCCCCTTCCAAAATTTTGATTTTGGAAAGTGGCCAGGCCTAAGCCAAATTTGATTTAGGAAACCAAAGGCATCCCTTTTGATTACGAATCAAAAGGAAAGAAATAAAAGAGAAATAATTTTAATTTTGATTTATTTTGGAATAGTTCTAATTAATTAAAATTAAAATCGGTTTAAAATTAATCGTTAATTTTATTTCGATTAAAATCATTTAATTAATTAAATGTTAATTAGTTAATTGATTGGATAAAATTATTTAATAGATTAAATGTTAATTGATTAATTAAGACGCAAGTAGTTAAATTTAATTTTATCTTTTTCATAAGATTTTATTGTATGGATTAGATATAGTAGATATAATATGATTATATGGACCCCGATTGATCATGGACTCGACCGATAGGATATATGTGAATGATTTAATTTTTCTGTTGGTTTAAAAATTGTCCTAGGCCGTTATGAAGAACGTGACCTAGTTTATTTTCTGCATTTATCCCATTCCCGTTAGCTCCCCCCCGTTTGCGGCGGGTGTATTTATTTTATTAGATAGAATTAAATGTAACAAGAATAGAGCAGAAGACGGAGACCAAAGAAAGAAGAATAAAGATCCCATTGGAGAATGGCGCATTAAAGATCCTATTGGCGGTTGCAGCTACCCTTAGATTGTGACCCGCGGTTTCGTCAGTTTGTATTCGAAACCGCACCTAGGAAAAGTCCATGATCATACCGGTTACTTTACGCATTTATTTATTTTGTGCTTGTATTTATTTTATATGATACGATAGATGCATGGCTAGGCACGATCTAGATAAATGTGTAGGATGTATGTTTATAGAGATAGACATATTTATGATGAGACCATAATTAAAATTAATTAAGTGAATTAATTTACATAAATACTTCCACCTCAAAAGAATCAAGTTGAAATTGCCTCCCCATATTATAATGACGGTGAAGAGCCCTTGTTCGGATCCAACTCATCAGCCAAAGCAGGGGGTTGACCTACCTCGGGTATATCGTTATTATCGAGATATGATCGTATGAGATCTCACGAATATTGGGGTTATGACTTGACTAAGAATTCTCTCGGCCACCAGCCAAAGCGGGGTCGTTTGAATTTTAGAGGCAAGGGTTTGACTACTTCATAAGATGAAAATTGTCAAAGAGTTGACTAGTCAAACAACAAGAGTCGTATAAGATACGATTGACAAAGGGTTGTTGTCTACCTATTAGACTATTTTCGGCCCACCAGCCAAAGCGGGGGTCGCGGTAGTTTAGTGGGATCTTGTCCACTAAAGAAATTAATAATTCTTGAAAGTCAATTGGAAGTAGTTGACTAGTGGGAGCAAAATCATAAACCAAAAGACCATTTTTGATTTTACGTGTATAAACAACAACACTCATTTATTTTCATTTTTATGTTGTAGTTTTAGCAAACTTTATATTTATGTTTAATTCTCGATTAGTAAAACCAAATTATGACTGTTAATTTTGAGAAACGTTCTCAAATATGGTTAAGTAATTTTAATCCTTTTAAAAATAAGCAATGACATGAGCCATCCCGTTATAGTAGTTAGAGACAAGGAGATTACATAATTGATGCAGTGCTCCGAGACTTTAATTATTAATGAAAGCGGAAGCTCATGATATGATTAAATCATTTGAAATAAGTTTCAACGAATTAGTCATATATTGGATACGATCCAAGATGATCATTCAGTCATACGATGACAACTAATTCAAACGTTGGATAAGAATGACTACGTCTAATTTTGGAAAGGTTGTTTTCAAAATTGTAAGATTTAAGTATCGACTTAATTCTATCATTGCTTAAAGGTTAATTAAATAGTCAATGTTTTGAATACGATTCAAAAGGTTAAATAAACTATTTAATAAACTTTAGATTTTCCTTATTAAAGGAAATTGAAAACATAGCTCTTGTGATCTTTCTTAAGTCTTATGAAGACTACAATAAGAAACATTTCTCAAGTGCTTAAAGGATTAAAAGGGAAAGTTAGGGCATGTGCTTAAATAGAGAACTTATTGAAGTTTCTATTATAGGCAAGTCTGTTGAGATAAATCTATCTAAGTTCAAGTCAACTCTTAGATATATGATATCTTACGAGTGTGATTAAATTAGAAAGATTAAATACAGATATGGAAGGTGAAGCAAATGTTGTAATACTTACCATATTCTGGATCTAGTAAACTGATAAGGGAACTAAATAAATGTTATTATGTTCCGGTTCTTATGAAGAACGTACTTTCAGTTATCCGTCAGGATTTGAGAGACATATTCAATTGTAAGAATAAATGTTATTCGATAAAGTTGGAAGGTCACTGAATCTAACATACTAGATTGAAGTCACTATATAGTTGATATGTGTGATGAGATCTCAACTAAATATTTGAATGGCTGTTATCCTTGATATTTGTAGTTGTTCTAGACATAGTCTCTCTGGAGGGAAGCGTGTAATTAAACGTCATTCTGATGATGTCGAACCATATGATTATGAATCATATAGGTAATACGTATCTTATCCAAAGAGGACTAAAATACCCTTTTATGAAAGGTTATAAATTCTAGAAAAATTGTCTGAAGCCTAAACATACCGATGTTTGTTGGCTTGTGACAATTAATGCCACAAATAATTGCTTATTAGTCTCTACGACTAATTTTAGAAATAGTCAAGTGTACTCAGTGAAGTGCATAATTCGGAAAGCCCGAAAAGTTTGAGCTAGTACGAATATGAGATTGATGAGCTACTTAGGAATTAATCTTCAATTGGATTGAAGTAATTAATACCTAAAGGGTGTTTCAGAAGTCGTCTGAAAGGAATAAGATTCTCCCTTGAAGGATACCATCTTTGGGATACGCAATTAGATTGTGTTCCCAAAATGGAAATAACACTTTATATGATAAAGGTGTGACGCAAGCCGTGCGAAGTATCCCTTACCCGTTTTGGGATAGTGCCCTTATACTTAACCAAGTTCCAAAGAATAAAGGTTGAATAAATTCCATATTAGATATGGAAGAGGATAATGTCAAATCTGTCTTAACCGATGATTTGAAGTTGTCATAAGCAAAGTCAGAAAGGCTTGGAGCCTGGTACGACATATGCAACTTTGTGGAATATCTCAGCAAGTACACTAGATATTGTTTACTTGTCCGTGGAGCAAAATGTTTGTCTTCAAACATGCTGTCTTCTAAAGGAAGTGTTTCTTCCAAGAGAAACAGTGGGAGTGAATTAGATCTCAAAAGTAGTTTGAGAACCACAAAGATACATTCAACCAATGGAACATGAGCAGACGCCGCATAGCGATGAGGTGTATAACACTGCTCAGTGCACACAAAAGTTCTGTAAGTCTGTGGATAACCTCAAGCCTGAAAAGGTTGTTGGTATGTTCATCTTGAAGAATGAATATCTCACGACTTATGAAAGAATGTTTGAAAGGCAAGATTGAGAGATATGGCCAGGAGCCATAATATCTGAATTAGATTCCATCAGTGACAACCAGGTTGTGAACCTAGTCTGTCTCACCTAGAGGGAATGTCCCCGTAAGGCTGAGCCCAGTTCTATTCAGATAATACTTGTTATAACTTGATATCATGGCTATATGATAGTGTTGAAGACGTTGGGCAGACAGCTCGATGTTCATAGACGATAACATGATATGTAAGCCCACGAGATCCATTTATGGACTCAAACAAGTTTCTCTAGACGATTTCTTTGTTTGATAATCAAAGGAGTTTGATTTAGTCAAAAGAAGGATATGCCAATGTGCAAGTTGGATAGTGGGAGTGTGTTACGATTTTTGAGTAAGGTATTGGATATCTCTCTCGAGAATTATCACCCCATGTCACAGTCAATTAATGTTTGGTAGTTCAAGGTCTTTACGAAAGCACTTGGATTAGCAGTTCTTATTTTAGAAATGAGAATCTATACTGATAGATTTAACTGCTGTTAGATTATTGTTTACCTATATAGATGTGATGCTAAAAGGAGTTTAGCATAGATCGCGACAGGGATACTGCTGGTGGTGTTCTCAAGATCTATCTGTGTTAGGATGCTAGTCCTAAAGATAAGGTGAAAGATGATGCTTATGGAAGGTTTCCTTTGCTACTGCGATAGGAACCATCTTATAGGTAATGCCGGATGTTCATAGTCCATGAATAGTCATGAGCAAGTATGAAAGTAAATCTGGTAAATGTCGAGAATATCCTTAAACAAGTTAAGGAAAGTTTCCTAGTTTATTGAAACTTGGAATTAAATAAACGTAGATATACAGACGTAGATCCTGAGTCTTATGAAGGCGAGTGGGAGCTACTGTCTGGGTTTGCAATCACTTTGAATAAGTGATACAGTGAGCTGGAAATGTTCTAGCATATGGGTCACTGTAAATTCTACAACGAGGCCAAAACACAGTAGTGTCTTGGAGGCACAGCGGGAGCAGTACATGGATCTTGAAGGTTCATTCCTGAACCTTGCACGGTTCTTCCACCTTTTCTATATAGTTGATATAGTAAGTGGAATTATTGCTTGAAGCAAGGACCAGGGTCTCGTCAGAGATTCGTGTGTGTGTTGAGGCGGTTCCTTTGACTTGGTCATTTGGAACATGATATGAAGATAGTCTGAGTCCCCACGGATGGCGATCCGTTTATGGCTAGGGCTGGTTGCGAGTATTGCATGAGATTCTTGTGTTTCAACTTGGTCTTGTGTGTACGAGTGATTGGTTTTAGGCCAAGTGGGAGATTGTTGAAATAGTGTCCTAAACCCAATCGGGTTGGACCGGATCCGACCGGGTCGGATCATTCCTACTATTTCTTTATGTTTATACATATATTAAATGGCTTTTATGTTGTCATATATATGTTCTTTTAAAGAACCAATTATGAATTGTTATATGATAACGCCCTTAGTATTAAACTGTGATAGAGAAACCATGATAGGCGATTATGGTTGATGAGATCTCTAATCACTTTAATAAGTTTGATACTTAAATGTCTCTAGGCTGATGTACTATCAAACAGGGCATTGATAGTATGAACAGGCTAGCACGTATTAGATGTCTTCTGTCTTTAGGGCAGGGATAGATCTCGTCTATCGAAGTGTAAAGACACTTGGACTGTACGTGGACGTGTATTAGAGAATGCGTACGTTAGATGACCCACTTACACGGTTAAGTGTCACACTATGTGGCGGTTGTGTAATTATCCTTAGGACCGGAGTCTTCATGGCATCACGGTGTGGATTGTCATGCTTTGACACTATTGAGGTTTCCCCAACCACGGGCGATCATGCGGTAGTGATTGGGTGTAATATTGAAGCATGCGGAGTATACATGATTGGTCGTCTGGGAATCGCGTATCCTATGATTGGGATCGAATATCCGAAATGGCCTTCTTATAAGGAATGTCTTACTCGTGAATCTTTGCAAAGTGGGAGTAAACGAGTTACTTTGAGAGAGCATGATATCCAGATTATAAGATACGGTCGTTAATGTTTTGACACTCGACTAACGACCGTATGGATATTATTACAGCGATAGGATTGTAAGTTACACGGTACTGTTTCACATGAAAGGTAGTAGTCATTGCATTTGACTCTTCCGATGATTGGGGGTCACGGTGTGTTGCTAGACGCTATCCCGTGATCGTTAGGCGTGAAGGGCATTTTCGTAATTTGCACTTTGTGTCTACGGCCAACATATTCGAAGCCTATCGGGTCACACACATATGAACATCTAGCGGATTAAAATGTGGTTATAGATGATAACCAAATAAGGAAAGTTTATCTCGAGACTATAAAGGTTATAGTGGTAAATTAATATGGTGGTATTTATTTATTATGAATAAATTAAATACAAGATATTAATAATATTATATTAATTAAAGAATATTCCGGAAGCCAATTAATGGCTAAAGGTGGCGTATATTATTTGTGTATAAGATACACTTGGATTGTGCAATTTAATTAATAGTATTACCAAATATTAATATTAGATATATAATATATATATATATATAAATGATACATGTGTGTGTGGCATCAATGCAAATTAATGATTTGCATGCGCACCACTATGTATATATATATATAGATTTATTTTGTGTAATATATATGTGATATATGCACATGTGTAAATTGATTTATGGTAATATAATAAAAGATAAATATTGTCAATATAAGATCTTGACAATATCTTGGCAATATTCAATATAAGATATTGACAATATCCTAGATTTATTTAATATGAGATATTATAATAAATGAGATAAATCAATCAATTATATTTTCCTTATTTTATTGGGAAAAGGTTTTCTTCTCCTCCACTCGATAGATGGCGCCACCTACACTATAAATAAGAGGTGGGTGTCAAGCTCTTTTGTACATCATAATTCCAAGAGCTAATAGTTCTTGTGTAAAATAGAGAGCATCCTATAGAGAGTTGGAGAGAGGGAAAAAGGCCGTCTAGCAACCGGAGTTTTCCAATAGCAATCCATGATGGGATTCCGGCGGGCTGTTCGTGTGGACTAGCGGTAGAGGCGAACACTTGGGCGGCTCTATGCAGAACTACTCTCCTTAGACGGTCAAAGCGTCGATCTTATAGATCAACCAAGGTAACCACCGTCTACTACTCGTTTGTTTATTGCTTAAACGAAGTCGATCTTGGGTCGATAGGAAATAAATTTTTGAATTCCGTGCGTTCCCGCATAGATTTCCCAACATCAAGGAGCAAGACTCTTATGGTCGACTATGTAGTGGTTCGGTCGGCCTCATCATACAATGTCATCTGGGAAGACCCGCCTTATCGATCTCCGAGCAGTTATCTCTCCTGCTCATATAAGCATGAAGTTCCCTACTATAGAGGGAGCAGCAGAAATCAAAGGTGACATGGAAGCAGCAAGGAATTGCTACACAGCGACAATTAACCATAAGATGATGGTACAACAAGATCTTATTGAAGAATTGGTCCCAGAGGAGGAAGAACGATGGTTAACTGAGGATGAAGTGAAGCAGGAAAAGTTATGGGGAGAGCATGAGGATTTGACGGTTGGAGTCGGCTCATGGATTTCCGAGCCTCATAGACAGAATCGATCAGTTTGCTGATAGAATATAGAGATGTCTTCACATGGAATACAATATATATGCCTGGTATGTCTCCGACCTGGAACTGCACCGACTAAACGTTGATCCTAGCAGATGACCAATCCGGCAGAAAAAATGGAACTTTGCCCAAGAAAGGATGGAGGCCGTCTAGAAGGAAGTAACAAAGCTGTTACAAGCAAATATAATAAAGGAGGTGGTATGCCCCGATTGGCTGGCCAACCCCGTCTTGGTGAAGAAACCAGACGGATCATGGTGTATGTGTGTGGATTTCACTGATCTGAACAACGCCTGCCCAAAGGATTGCTACCCACTCCCAATGATCGACAATTTGGTGGATTCCACGGTTGGATTTGAGGTCTTTGCATTCTTAGACGCATACAAGAGGTACCATCAGATTGCTATGGCCCTAGAGGATATGGAAAATACATCTTTTATCACAGAAAGAGGAACTTACTGCTATACCACCATGCCGTTTGGGCTCAAGAACGCCGGAGCCACCTATCAAAGAGCAGTCAACAAGATATTCGAGAAACAGATAGGAAGATGCATAGAGTTCTATGTAGATGATCTTCTGGTCAATAGCAGGTCTCTCGACCAGTATGTTGAGGATGTTCGAGAGGTCTTCGAAGTACTTAGAGAGACGCAAATGAGGCTTAACCCCAAGAAGTGTATGTTTGGTGTCAGATCGGGGAAGTTCTTAGGATATATGATATCTAAAGAATGTATGCGAGCAAATATGGACGAGGTTGAGGCCATACAGAGCATGGAACCACCCAAAAATATCAAAGAAGTACAAATATTGACGGGGCGCATGGCCGCCCTAAACAGATTCTTGTCAGACAGGCCAATGCCAACAAGCTTTTGAAGAGTTGAAGGCCCATATGGCTACTCTGCATGTCCTCACTGCACCGAAAGCCAGAGAAAATTTATACTTGTACTTGTTCGTTTGTCATGAAGCGCTGAGCGCTGTCCTGGTAAGTGATCAAGACAACATTCAGAGACCAGTTTTTTACGTCAGCAAAGCCCTGCGTGGGCCAGAGTTTAGATACACGAATGCAGAAAAGTTGGCACTGATATTGACTAATGCCTCAAGAAATTTAAAGCCGTACTTCCAAGCACACTGCGTAGTGGTCATGACAGATCAACCTCTTCGGCAGATACTCGACCGACCAGAAACGTCGGGCATCTTAACTAAGTGGGTGGTTGAGTGGCCGCCTATGACTTGGAATTCCGACCCAAAATCTCAATCAAAGCTCAAGCCTTGGATGACTTCATAGCTGAAGGATAGCCATCACTCTCGAGCAAGAGCAGTCTCATGAGCAGTCAGAGCAATAGAAGTTGTTTGTGGACGGAGCATCCAACAAAGAAGGAGCAGGGGCAGGTCTTCTACTCTGTAGCCCAAAGGGGGAGGAGTTCCCTCATGCATTACGCTTTAAGTTCAAAGCAACAAATAATGAAGCTGAGTATGAGGCACTAATCACGGGGCTTAGACTGGCCGCAAAGCTAGGGGTAAAAAGCTTGCAAGTGTTCAGTGATTCGCAGCTAATAGTAAATCATGTGAAGGGAGAGTATGAAGCAAAAGAAGAAACTATGAAGAAGTATCTCTCCATAGCCCGAGCATTGATTGCGAGTTTGAAGACGTCCAGTTGGGGCAGATTCCCAGATCAAAGAACGCACGAGTTGATGCCCTCTCTAAACTGGTTTAAAATTTTGTCTCTGACAGAAAGGTGTTGATCGAGCAGATAGCAGAGCGGAGTTATGAGCAGAAAGAAGCGAGCAATCACTCAACAGGCCACCTGGATGGATCCAATAGTGGCCTTTTTGAAGAACAGCCTGGTCCCAACCGACAGAGCTCAAGCTCGGAAAATAAGGCTTCATGCAAGCAGGTACTCGTTGTTTAATGATATATTGTATCAAAAATCTTTTATTTCACCATGGTTGCGTTGTGCCACAAAGGAGGAGGGGAATTACCTTCTTCGTGAGATCCACTTGGGAATTTACGGAAGTCATATGGGAGCTAGAGCACTGGCTCGGAAATGTAGACTATTTGGGTATTATTGGCCGAGCATGCTGGCAGATACTCGATAATTGGTAATGACTTGCAGAACATGCCAGGTGCATGACAACCTTACCCACCAACCTTCACAGCAGTTGATCCCCATAATATCTCCTTGGCCTTTCAATCAATGGGGTATTGACCTGGTCGGGCCATTACCGAGCACCGGAAACCTAAGATTTCTGGTGGTAGCCATTGACTACTTCACCAAGTGGGTGGAAGCAGAACCATTGGCCACAATAACGGGCAAGGCAATTCAAAAGTTTCTGTGCAAGACCATAGTGTGCCAATATGGAATCCCAAAAAGCATAATATATGATAATGGCACACAAATTGAAGACAGAATAGTCCGAGAATTGTGCTCTGAACTCAGAATTTTGCAGATTTCACATTAGTCGGCCACCCGCAAACCATTGGCCAAGTGGAACAAGTCAACAGGCAGATCAAGATTGGCCTGAAGAAGCGGCTAGAAGAAGAAGGTGAGAAATGGGTAGAACAGTTGCCCAATGTGCTATGGGCTTACAGAACCACACCCAACTCTACCACTGGGGAGACCCCATTCTCATTGGCTTATGGATGCGAAGCGGTCATCCCCATGGAGATTGGACTACCCTCTCATCGAGCATAGCTCTACCACCAAATAGACCAAAAAATTGTGCTAAGGCATCTAAAAGACGATCTAGAGGAAAATCGTGAAATAGCATTCATTAGGATGGCAAAGTACAAGCAGAAAATGTCACAATACTATAATGCTAGGGTCAGAGACTCATACTTTAAATTGGGAGATTTGGTCCTTCGAAAGAGCGAAGTTAGCAGGCAAGATCCTCAGGGTAAGCTGCAACCGAATTGGGAAGGTCCGTACAAAGTCATTAAGGTGCACAGAAAAGGTGCATATCAGCTGGCCGATGCTCAAGGAAAGATCGTTCCGCGAAGTTGGAACGCGGTCAACCTAAGACGATTCTACGTCTAAGACAGGTTCTAGGCCATTTATTATTTCTCTTGCTTGAACTATGATGTAATAAGTTGCCTTCGCAACAGTTTCATTTTAATAAAATTTATCTTTTTATATTATTTGCGTTTATACATTTGAATTTCAAAGGTTTGCAAGGCAGACCGTATTATTCTTAGCCCAAAACAAGTTGGGCCCTACTGATGTCTACAGAGCAGCCTAAGTAATAAAATTCAACGCCTACAGGACGGGCCAATCAATTAACTCTCAGAAATCAAGTGATGAAACTAAAATGCAAGATAACATCATAAAAATGTGCAAAGGACATATTAATGTTTGCCGGACAGATTAAGTAGTTATGATCCTAGACTGAGCGTCAAACACTTCGAAACTGCAGAGCAGAAAAAACAAAACAAAAAACTCGAGACTGAGCATCAATGGGCTGCAAGGCAGCCAAAAAAGTTTCAATATCAAAACTAAGTCAAAAATACTTCAAAACTACAGAGCAGACTAGTATATACTCGGAGACCGAGCAATGATCAAACTGCCGAGCAGTCCTAATCAATAAAAGTTTGCAAAGCAAATTACAAAATCTGTAGAACAGATCATCAATAATAACTGCAGGGCAGCAAACATAACTTTGGTCAGGGACAACACACAAATAAAGTCTGCAGAGCAGACCACCCAATATAATGCTCGGAAGCTGCACATTAGACCCCCCCTATATTGAGCGTCACAACAGGCTCAATGAGTTTATAATACCAACTCTTTAAGCCTTCCGGGCATACCGTTTCACGACTAAATTCTGAAGGCCTACTTTCAAAGTATGCCCTGTCAACAATAGACAGGCCATACTTGGGAAGAAAAATAAGGGAACCAGAAATCAACAGAAGAATCCAAGCAAAAAAAAGGCAAAAGTAAGTACTCTTTCCTTAAAATTGTTGTGAAATTTTTTGAAATTACCAAAAAAACGACCGCAGAGCAGGTCGCAGTCAAAACAAAGAAAGAAACTAATGCAGTCTTAAGAGGACTTAGGCTGAGAAGCATCGGACTGAGTGTCCCTTCCTGGAGAAACCACTGTTGAGCCAGCAGCCGGTTAGGACGATGAAGCAGCAGCGTACTTAAGAGCAATGTCAGCTCCCGACTTAAGCTCCTTGAGCCATTCACTATAAACTCTACCCATGCCAGTTTGTACATGCCCCCATTCTTCAACTTAGTTGGATGCAGACCTTCAAGCTGGGCTCTGGCGTCGTCAATCCCCATAGAATATCAATGATTAACTAGGGGGATGAGAAGGGCGAGAGGACCCCGTCAAAGTGGGAAGTCTGTAGTACTCCCGGATGCCCTTAGCAACGAGTGCAGGAATAGATTCCACTAGAGCACTCCGAGCGGACTGCGCTTCAGCCACATTCTTCTCAGCCTCGGCCTTATCGGCATCCAGTTGGTCCTTTAGAGCTTGCATCTCCTCAGCATGCGTAGTCTGCAACGCCTGCACCTCAAGCTTATGCTGATTCTTAAGGCCGACCACTTCTTTCTTTCTGGACTCATACAAGTCCTTGTATTTTTTCTTGCTGCCCTTGATTGGCCACAGTCTTCTCATGCTCCTCGGCCTCAACTTAAGATTGGGCAAGACGGCCGAACACCTCCTGCCCTATGAGGCGCCCTGAAAGAACAAAGTCAGCAAACGACAATAGCAAAAGATAACTAGCTAATGAATGAAAGGGCACGTACCATCTCGGCCAGATCCACGTGAACATAGCAGACATCTGCTCCTTCACTAAAGACGCAATGTCGGGATCACCTCCTCTAAGGGGATAAGCGCGTCCTCTCTTGCGGGACAGCCTTTCTGGAGAGATAGTAATCATGCTCGTCGGTCGTGCCCGCCTGGTCGGTCTAAAGTCCCATCTTGACCAGAGGATTGACCTAAAGGTATCTCCGGTCGTCGAGCTAGGGCATCGTCTGGATGCTCGACAAAGATCGAACGCCTTCAGCATCCAGCACATTGCCCACCGCCGAGTAGGCAGGGCTCTCATCCAGTTCATTCATCTAGAATCAAAGATGTTTCCTCCTGCTCCTCTTGCAGGATGTCCTCTGCTCCGACTCCAGAGAGAAGAAATGCGAGGTCAGCCACTGCACAAAGAAAGAGGTCGATATATAGAAATAATATCGAAAAATATAAAAGTATGAAATGATAACTCAAGGAACACATCCCTACGGGATTTCTCTTCGTTCTCTATAAGTGGCGCATAAGGCTCGGGTCCGCATCATGCAGAAGAGCCCGATCAATTAACTCCTATGTATAATTCAGACAGTTCATGGAAATGTTGAGCTCCCTAATAACCCGAATCCAGTCCCGCAGATCGGCGGTATCAGGGGCAACGTCTTGATCGAGAGTTGCACAGTTCCATCGGCCCAGCCGGGCCGCCCCTTCATGACGGATAAAGAAAAACCTATCTTTCCATCTTTTGAAAGATGTTTTCCTCTTATGCTTTGGATAGGAATGTCCGTCGAGAATCCGACCGACGGAGAAAGTAGTACCAGCATGGGGAGTTGGGAACTTTGGAACGCCGGTAGAATGTCCTAAACAGCTCTACGGAAAACCTAGTCCTTACCAACCGGTACCAGATAGCAAAAACTACAATGGACCTAATCCCGTTTGGAGCAATTTGGCAATCCCCAGGTTGTAATAACGAAGAGTGGCCACAAGGGCCGGACAGAAGGGAAGCCTCAAGCCGTAGTCGAATTGCTCCTTGTAGACTGCACAATAACCGGTGGGGGGCTCAGATGCATACCGCCAACGACCCAAGCATCTACTTTGGATTTGGGACTGATTGGAATCGAGGGGCAAACTTAGTGGCATCTATGCTATACTAGGTACAAAGATAGTCTATGGTGTTTGAGAGATGATAGATTCAGTGCCAAAGCAACTCATAATGGATCGGGTAGCAGACACAACTTTAAGATACCTAACAAAGGCAGAATCCCTAGCAGCTGGAGGCATAGTATGCCTGGGAACAAGCCCTGCTAAAGAGTAAGGGAGAGGAAGAGTGGCGGAGAAACTACCGGAGAAGAAGAGTACAGGGGGGATGGATTGGAAATCACCTCCTCAGTTTCTAAATCAAATGAGTCCAAGTTTAATTCTTTATCTACGGATGAGTCAGAAGGAGTAGAATATCTCACCCTCATAAATGAAGAAATCAAAGAAAATTAAAATGAAATGCGAAAGAGATAACTTACTTGCAAATAAAGGGAAGAAAAAAAGGGGCGCTAGCTTGCTCGGACTTGGATATAAAACGATGATGATAATGTGGGATGACGTTTGAAGAGACGGGTTATAACCCCAATCGACGCCTCGGTTATGGCCCACTTTATGTCAAAAGGTATAGACGCCTCGTTTCTCGCGATAATAATGACGATTACAATCACGCACTTGACACGTGTCAGAGTGCGTTTCGTTCGGCTCCAACAGGGAGAGCCACCCAACTAAGACCGCACATGGTCAACAACAGATCGCCCAAGTCCAAGGGCCCAGGTCGACCTGGGGGCTTATGACGATAGTTGGCTCTGTTAGGGCCACATGTCACGAATATGAAGGTTAAACTCAAATAAAATGTGGAGGACGTCCCGACCAGAGGTCAAGAGTCCGACCAGCATCCACAATAAATTCTATAGAGTGAGCCGCTTCATCCCTCCTGACCACCGCAGGTCATTTTGGTCCATAAAGTACGTGACAGTAGGCCCTCGCCAATACGCCCGAGCTTTCATCGTTTATACACACGTTCCCATAATCTAAGGATAAACGTGGGGAAACAACCAGCCTTATTAAGGCTCGATTCAACATTAAAGATAAAGGAGATATTATCTCCTAATAATCAGGGATTCATATCAATCCAAATTAATATTGGTATAACCGAATCCTTGAAGGATACGACATTATTAGGGTTAAGACTCCTATATAAACGCTTTAGAAGAACTACGGCCGGCTTGATTCCAATTAAGTGATTGGATACGTAGGCAGCTTGAGAGTAACTCAAGTTCAGTCAAAATACCACATAAACAACCCCCTCTTTTGGTGTTTACCGGCGATCGGAGAACTACCATTAGATCGTTTGACCCGAGAATAATAACTGGTGAAATCCGACTTCATCAAGCCTCACCCGACATCAATTCCTTCTTCTAGCTACTCCGATTCTCAGGTAATCGTACTCCTCTTTCCTACTGCATCAATTTTCGATTAATCCCGTAATTACAGTAGTTCCGCATCTTCTCTCCCGCTGACCCTTTGTTGAGATTTCCTTTATCCTTTTTTTTTACTAAAGCAGCCAACACAAAAACAAAAAAAATAAAAATAAAAATCAGACATATATTTTGATCCTTTGATTTTCTTTTACCATCAACGGTCACAAACACCAAAAAAAAAAAAACAAAAACAAAAACAAAAGAATGCAAGCTCGACGAACTAGTCTCAACTTTTGTCCTTCCCCGCACAATGGCCATGGTTCGGATTTTTCTCAAGCCCGGGGGCGAAGCTATGATTGTGGCCACCCCCGTCCCTCACACTCCAACTTTTCTCAAGGTCCAAAACCCTACACCTGCCAGATTTGTGCCGCCACCGGCCACACCGCACCAATCTGCTCATTGCGATATCAGCGCTTCCCCCCTCCCCAAGTATATGCAACTTCCACACGTACCGGCTCTAATTGGATTGCGGATACCGGAGCCACTCACCATATCACTCATGACCCTCGAAATCTTAACCTATCCTCTTCACTCTATAATGGACCCGACAAAGTGCATGTAGACAACGATACAGGTTAACCCATTACTCATTATGACTCTTCTTCTGTTACTTCCCCCTCCAGTCATTTTACTTATCTAATATTCTTGTTACTCCCTCTATTACCAGAAATCTCTTATCTGTGCAAAAATTTGCTTCTGACAATTCTAAGTATTTTGAATTTCACGGGTCTTACTTTCTAGTGAAAGTGATAATGCTTTAAATGGTACTGATAATTATACATTTATTCACCCCGAATTCTGCTCAAGAGAGGATAGATAGACTCATTATTATGTGGAATATATGTTAAATGCTATGTGAGTGTTTCTAGGATCGTAATTCAGCATCTATGTTATTTTCCTGAAGATTTGGTACTGTTTTGTCTCGTTTTGCGTGTTTTATAGGATGTATCGAATCTGAAGCATTGGAAAGTGTTATCTGGACCGAAAGAAGTACATTGGGCCAAGTGACTAAAGTCCAAGAAGAAGCCTGCTGAAGAAAAAGGAGAAAAGTTGGCCCGGTTTCCTGAGGGCTAGGTCCGGTAAACCGAGGACTTGTTGGACACAAAATTGATTCTGCCGCCTCTACTAGGTCGGTTAGGGTTTTAGAGAGTCTTAAGTCGGTAATTGTATCTATATAAGGCCGCATTAACAGAGTTCTTCATAAGTTTTCATAAGTTTTGCATATTACATTACATACATTACATATTTTGATCAAGTTTTGCAAGAGTTATTTTCGGTTTTCCTCCATTTTTCTACCATCTCTAGCTTGAGTAGATCGAGCTAAATCACCATTGTTGAAGGTATGAAGCTTTGAACGTTTCTTTTTGTCTTCAATATGGTAGATATGTTTGTATTTATGTGTTTTAGTTAATCTGCATGTTTAAAGACCCTATAATTTACTTATTTTAATCATAATTGAGCAATGTAGATCCAGGGATAGGAAAAGACGCCCCCGGTTGCCCGGCGGTCTATACCGGTTTACCGAGGCATTACTTGAAAACCTAAAACTGGGATTCACTACAGCTACGCAGATCGATAGATTTAATTTACATGTTAGTAGCCTGGTCAACTATTTGCATTTCATCGTAAACTAGCATGAAATACGAATAGTGAAGTGCTATGTTTAGACATTATCTTGAATGGACCCTAGGAACGTGCTGATCAATGTCGACAGCTGTCTATGCGGGTTAGCGGTATAAGTTAGCGCTCGATATCGGAAATTCTAGATCTTTATACGTATGGGCTATTACGGACCAATTAAAGAGGGTAGCTTGCGTATAGATTGTCTACTACCATTGTCGGAGTAGATAGGAGTAGGAGTTGCACTCATAGCTGATAATGATAATTAAAACTAAGCTCGTGATCAATTTAAGGAAATTATGTGAGGAAGTAAACGTAACGATTAACTGATCCAAGTTAGTAGATCGGTGAGGAGAGGGGGAGGAATACCAAGTTTGTTTTCTTTTATGTTTGTTGTTGGTCAATGACCGCCTCTATGTTGCTTTTTAATTAGGTTAGAATCGTTTATACTTATAGTTGCATTGTCTCTGTGGGATCGACCTTGACTCACATTTACTATAATACGATGTACCTAGTATTCTTGCTAGTAATATCAACGTTAGTGACTTACACGCGATCAGAAAGATTACTCAGTCACGTTCATCTTAGGGGATTTGTAAAATATGTACTTTATCACTTCTCCACTCCGCTCCACCGATCCTCTGATCCGGCTCAAGCTATTTCCTCCCCCCTCACCTCCTCCACCACATGGCATTAGCGTCTCAGGATTTGCTCTTACTCCGTGCTCCGCCAAGCCTTAAAAAGTCATCTTACTTTCAGTCCTCCTAAAACACCATATACTGTGTGTGCCCATTGTCAATTTCACCGCTTCCCGTTATATACCTATGACTTTACCTCTACTGCACCATTGGATCGATTTACTCGATGTTTGGGGCCTCAGTTCTGAACCTTCTATCTACGGTTCCTGTTACTATGTCAGTTTTCTCGATGACTTCACAAACTACCTTTGGCTTTATCCTTTGAAAAATAAATATGATGTTGAAACCATATTTCCTAACGTTCTTGCTATGATTGAACGTCATTTCAATACCAAAATAAAATCCATCCAAACTGACTGGGTGGTGAGTACCGGCGCGTTTCCACTCTCCTTACCTCTTTTGTCATCCGACATCGCCTTTCTGTCCCCACACACATGAACAAGTTGATGCCATTGAGTGCCGTCACCGTCAAATTGTTGAAGTCGGCCTCTCCCTCCTTGCCCAGTCTAACCTTCCGCTTCCCTATTGGGAGGATGCATTTATCACTGCCACTTATATTATCAACCGCCTTCCCACCAAAGTTCTTTATGATAAGTCTCCCTTTGAAATGGTCCATCATCGGTCCCCGGACTATACCTTCCTTCGAGTCTTTGGTTGTGTGTGCTGACCTTATCTCCGTCCCTATAACCATCATAAAACTGATTTCCGCTCCAAAACTTGCATCTTTCTAGGCTATAGTCCTTCCCACCACGGTTATAAATGCCTGGATCTTGCCTCTGGCCATATGTATATTGCTCACCACGTGGTTTTTGATAAATCCGTCTTTCCCTATACACCTTCTCCTTGATACCCACTCTTGATAATCGCACTGTACCGCTTCTGTCTTTCTTCCAGCACCTCCACAAAATCCACCTCCGATTCGGATCCTTCCAACCTGGCCTCACCCCCACTAACTCCCGCTCCCACTCCCGAGCCTTCCCCACCCACCTCCCTTGCGTCCACTTGACCTCTCCGGCCTCGTCCCCT
The DNA here is from genome assembly GCA_024500145.1 of Gentiana dahurica var. dahurica. Classification (NCBI taxonomy): domain Eukaryota; kingdom Viridiplantae; phylum Streptophyta; class Magnoliopsida; order Gentianales; family Gentianaceae; genus Gentiana; species Gentiana dahurica. The sequence goes on along the minus strand of CM044907.1, from coordinate 11,069,765 downwards.
TCCCCACCTGCTCCAACACATACCATGGTCACTCACACCAAAACCAACTCCTTCAAACCTATCTCTCGCCGACTTTATCCGCTACCCGCTTCCTAAAGCCCTTGTTTCTTCTATCAACTCCTTGGACTCTTCTTCCTATACTGAAGCCTCTAAACATCCGAATTGGCGTAATGCTATGAGAGAAGAAATCGACACGTTGTTGCGCAACCAGACCTGAGATCTTGTTCCTGTGCATCCTCGTATGAACGTTGTGGGCAATAAATGGGTTTATCGCACTAAACGTCATGCAGATGGTCGTTTTGAGCGCCACAAGGCACACCTTGTGGCCAAGGGTTTTCATCAGGCCGAAAGAGTTGATTTCACTGACACTTTCAGCTCGGTTGTCAAACCGGTCACTATTCATCTTCTCTTGTCTCTTGCTGTTTCGCAGGGTTGGTCGCTTGACGGTGGATATTCAGAATGCTTTCTTACATGGGTATTTAGCTGAGCCCGTCTATATGTAGCAGCCGCAGGGGTTTGTTCACCCCGATTATCCTGATTATGTATGCCATCTTCGCCGTAGTCTTTATGGCCTCCGCCAGGCCCCACGTGCTTGGTTTTCTCGCTTCACTGATATGTTGACTCGGTTTGGGTTTGTCGGTTCTAAAGTGACACTTCCTTATATATTTATTCTGTGATGGTGCTCGTGTATATATTTTGATTTATGTGGATGATATTGTTATTATTGGCTCGTCGTCTTCTCTTGTTGAGCATGATATCTCTTATCTTGGTCGGCACTTTCCGGTTAAAGCCCTTGGTTGTTTGTCTTATTTCTTGGCATTGAGGTGCTTCCTACCTCCGATAGGCTATTTCTCACTCAACGCAAGTATATCTTCTAGCTTCTACAACGTGCCTCTCTGGACAAGCCAAGCCTTGTCAGACACTATGTCGGCCTCCACCCGTCTCACCCTGGACGATGGCCCTCCCTTTGAAGATCCTGCGCTTTATCGTACTATTGTTGGCGGTCTCCAGTATCTCAGTTTCACTTGGCCTGATATTGCGTTCGCAGTCCACACGGTTAGTACGTATATGCATTCACCTACCGAAGCTCACTGGGTTGTAGTTAAACGTATTCTTCGGTATCTTAAATACACCGTCTCCGATGGCCTCTTCTTCTCCCGCCGGTCGCCTATTTCGCTCCGGGCTTATTCTTATTCTGATTCTGATCGGGCTGCTGACAGTGATAATTGTCGTTCTGTTGGGGCATGTTGTGTCTTCCTTGGTGATAATCTTATTAGTTGGCGTAATAAGCAGCACTTGACCGTTTCGAAGAGTAGCACTGAGGCCGAGTATAAGACCCTTTCTAACACTGCCGCCAAACTTTAGTGGCTTTGCAGTCTTTTTCGTGAGATGCAGGTTCCGTTATCATCTCCGCCTACTCTTTGGTGTGATAATATTGGCGCCACCTACCTTGCTCACAATTCTGTGTATAATGCCCGCACGAAGCACATATAGATCGATTTCCACCATGTTCGTGAATTAGTAGCAGCTCGCAAGCTCGGCATCTCTTTTATCTCCTCGAAGGATCAGTTAGTTGATGTCCTCACCAAACCGTTGGCACAACCTCGTTTTGCCTGTTTGAAGTCCAATCTCCGTGTTCACCACTTCCCACGGGATTGCGGGGCGTGTCGAGTATAATATTGAGTCTAGATAAATATTATTATTTGTAATTTATTATTTATGTCTTGTTGGCCAAGTCGGCTTGGATCTATATATTTGTATCTACACTACTCAGTTAAATCAATGAAATACGATACACTTTAAACTATGTTACGCTTAATTATATTCACTATAAATATTGTTGTTTTACCACTAATTAATGATGAAGCTAGAAATTCATAGTCAAGTGGGTTAGTGGACTATCACATGTATTCAATTAAGATTTAAAGAGTTAAATTGAATTACTATATAAGACAATTTAGTATAATTTTTTTTCCGGATGGATTTAACTCCCCTAATGGTGTATTGTAGCCCTGTCATTGTTTACTATATAAACATGGGCGGAACTAGGTAGGGGAGCGGTTGTCTCAAGACCAACGCAAAAAAAAAACCAAAAAACCAAAAAACAAAAAGAAACTGTTTTTTTTTT
>CM044907.1:10924364-11067137 GCA_024500145.1 Gentiana dahurica var. dahurica | reverse complement strand
GGCATTGAGTAAAGAAGGGTGTTTGACGCAAAAAGTTATGTAAAAAGGTTTTGTTGTAAAAAAATGAGTTAAAAAGGGTGTTTTTCGAAAATACCTATTCTACCCCTCATTATCCTTATATCCATCTTATCCCATAATTAATCTCTGGTCATTATCTCTCTCCCAAATCCGATTCAATGTCGGGAAATTACTTTGTGCCGTCGGAAAACAGATAACCGCCAATCAACGCCGGAAAGAAGGCCTACCCGCCAAATCATTGCCGGAAAATCACGATTGACCCATCATCCAGTGGTTTTTCCTCTACTTCAACGTCTGGTTGTCCTCCGTTCTCCTCCACTTTCATTTGAGCTCGATTTTTGGTCATTCTGCCTATTTGAGGACATATATTTTGGTGAGTTAACTTCCTGTTAGAAGCCCCATTTGTGTGGTTTGATCCCATTTGTTTCTTGATTAAATGATATTGTTTAATTTGTATAGTGTTTAATGGAGTGTATCTTGATTGATTAAATTGCTGCTATTGAAGAAATGGGATTGCCACAAGTTGTTTGATCTGCTTGAAATAAATTGTGTTTGAAAGCAAATTCTGGTTCAGAAGGATTTAAATTTGCGATTGCGATTCACTGGTTGACAAGTTGTGATTAGAAAGCAATAAAAAAGTAGAACTTTTTGTTTGTTTTGATCATAAACACTGCACTACTTGTTTTTTGTTGGTTTTTTTTTTTTGAAAGACATAAACTTGTTTTGTAGTATAAAGATACTTAGAACCTGTTTCTTAAATTCGAACTTATTGTTGCATCTCTTTATAATGGTTTTAGACACTCTTGGATATGACAAATTTAATGTTAATGATGAATACTGATGACTATTAATTTGAATTATAGATGTGCCATGGTTGATGAAGATGAAGCTTGGTTTATTGTGTGTTATCCGGTTGGGTTTGAGGAGAATATGGATGGTGTTTGGTCATGGTCATTTGTGAATCATGAAGTAGAAAAACGGTCGACGACCGTATTTGTGAAAAAAAATATTTCATATGGTGAGTTGTGTGAAAAATTGAGAGTTGAATTGGGAATTGACACAAGTATTTATGATTTTGAGATGAAATGGATGGCCCCCATAGGTAAAGCTTTGCCGATGGTAATTACTTGTGATAAGCAGTTGAGACATTTCTTGTTGGTTTATGATCCCAGGAAAGATGCTTTATTAGTATCTTTGAAAAGAAAAGAAGCTGACATGTATATTGAAATTGAAGCAAGAAACCGTGATGATGTTATTGTGAATGAAGAAGAATATGTTGAAGAGGCACCTTTGAACATAGTAAGTCAAGATACATGGGAGGATAATAATGTTAGTCAAAGTGCCCTAACAAGTGTACCCATTGAAGAACCATATCTTGAAGAGATGCATTTAAAAGAACCATATCTGGAAGAGACGCATTTAAAAACGGTAAGTCAATGCACATTCGATGATAATATTGTTAGTCAAAGTGTACTTTCAAGTGTACCCATTGAAGAGACATGTTTGAACAATTTTTTGCAAGATCCTCTATTGGACATCTTGGGTGATGATTGTTTTGTAGAAACGGCCTCGCCACGTACATTGAATGTTGATGATGGTAATTTAAATGAGAAGGATGAAGGTTTGTCGGTCGATGATACTTTTACGGGTGATGATCGAGAATCCCCAAACATGGATACATTTATCGGAGTTGATTGTAACCGTAATGTAATCCAACATGATATTGGTCTTGATGAAGAAACAATAGTGAGCATTCCCGATAATGAAGACATTCTTGTGAATGACCGTTTTGCCAAAAAAGGTTTGTTGAAATATAAAGTTGAGATGTTGGCTGTGAAGTTCCATTTCGAGTTTGATGTTCAGACTACCAATACCATGGTTTATGTAGTGGTGTGTGCCTCGAAAGAATGTAATTGGCGTTTGAGGGCAACTAGGGTCGATACATCTAAATGCTTTGAAGTGCAAAGGTATGCGAGTAAGCATACTTGCTTACCTATTGTCCATCGAAAGGATCATAGACATGCTTCGTACAAGCTAATTGGAAGGTATTATTCTCCGAACTATGTACGTGCCGAATGTGTTTTCACCGCAAATGATATCATCGCAAATTTTAATCGAGAGTTTAAATGCGAGATATCTTATCCCAAGGCTATCTCAGCTAGAAATTATGCAATTGGATTAATCTGGGGCGATCCACACAAAAGTTTCGGTAAGTTGCCAAAGTTTTTTCAAAGATTGAAGAAGACAAACCCCGACACAGTGACAGACATTCACACCGTTGGGGACCATAGATTCAAGTATTGTTTTATGGCACTTGGTGCAAGTATACATGGTTTTCAATCATCAATGCGGCCAGTAATTTCCGTGGACGGTACGCATTTAAAATCTATTTACAAAGGGACTTTACTTATTGCAACATGTCAAGATGGTAATTATCAAATATTTCCGCTTGCATGGGCTATTGTTGATTCCGAAAACAATTTATCTTGGACATGGTTCTTTCAAAGATTAAAACGCATTACAGGTGACACCAAGGATTTAGTGATACTTTCTGATCGGGCTGAAAGTATTACGCATGGATTTAAAGAAGTGTACAAGCAAGCGCATCATGGACATTGTATCTATCACATGCAAAAAAACTTGAGGACTCATTATCCAAGACGCGGTTTAACGGGTCTTTTTATTAAAGCTGCACATGCATATACCGAACGATCATTTAAATTGAAGTTCGAAGCGCTATGTAAGAAATGTAGGGATGCTGAGAAGTCCGAGAATCCTGATCCGACTAAGGATATTGCTGTGTATTTGGATGAAGCATCGTTCCCTTTATGGTCTAGAGCTCATTTTCCGGGAGAACGTTATAATATAATGACAACGAACAATGCCGAGTCATTGAACAAGAAGCTAAGGCGTGCGCGTGAGTTTTCTATAGTTGGGTTGCTTAAATATATTCGGGATGTATTGCAAATATGGTTTGCTAAAAGAAGTTCGGAAGCTGCGATGTGTTCAACTCCTCTCACTCCAAAAATTCAAGCATTAGTGAATAATAAATACAAGTTTGTTTCGAAGTTTACTGTTAGTCTAATTGTCCAAGAAAGATATGATGTACTTGACTTGGATGCGATGATGAATTACATTGTGGATTTAGTCAAACGGACATGTACATGTAAGAAATTTGATTTAGATCGGATTCCATGTGACCATGCAGTAGCTGTGACTAAGAACAAGAGTAGGCACGCATACGAGTATTGCAGTTGGTATTTTGGCACCGAATGTTGGAGACAGGCTTATTCCAAAAGTGTGTTACCCTTGCCAAATGTAGCGGATTGTGAATTTCCTGATGATGTGCTTGCCATGAAGGTGTTGCCGCCGTTGTTGGAGAAGCGACAAAGCGGGCGTCCTAAATCTAATAAGAGAATCCCATCTGCCGGAGATGCGCCAAAGACGGTGAAAGCAACAAAACGCAAGAAAAAAGATGCTACTCCTATTTTGACGTGATTCCCTTAGGTAAATGTATTTCTTTCTTTCTTTCTTTTGAAGGTTAAAAATTTATAGTGTGAAAGATAGATGTTCAAGTGATTATGAAGGATGTTGCAGCAGTTGCGATTGTTTTGCTTCAAAATGGAAGATGATGTCTTGTTAATGTGTATTGATGTACATGGCTTTTGGTTAGGCATTAAAATTATGACTTTTGTGTATTTATTATGTTCAAGTAATTAACTAAACGAGATTTGGCATTAAAATGTGTATGACTTTTGTGTATTTACTATGATCGAAGAATTAATTAAACGAACTTTGGTACTAATATGTGTAATCAACCTTGATCGAACCTCGTTCTATCATCTTATTATGTGTAATGTACCTTGATCACAGGAATCGCCTTGATCGGACCTCGATCTAACATCTTATTATGTGTAATCAACCCCGATCACAGTAATCGCCTTGATCAAACCTCGATCTAACATCTTATTATGCGTAATCAACCTCGATCACAAGAATCGCCTTAATCGAACCTCGATCTAACATCTTATTATGCGTAATCAACCCTAATCACAAGAATCGCCTTGATCGAACCTCGATCTAACATCTTATTATGTTTAATGTACCTTGATCACAAGAATCGTCTTGATCGAACCTCGATCTAACATCTTATTATGTGTAATCAACCCTAATCACAAGAATCGCCTTGATCGAACCTCGATCTAACATCTTATTATGTGTAATGTACCTTGATCACAAGAATCGCCTTGATCGAACCTCGATCTAACATCTTATTATGCGTAATCAACCTTGATCACAGTAATCGCCTTGATCGGACCTCGATCTAACATCTTATTATGCGTAATCAACCTTGATCACAGTAATCGCCTTGATCGGACCTCGATCTAACATCTTATTATGCGTAATCAACTTTGATCACAGTAATCGATATGATCGGACCTCGATCTAACATCTTATTATGTCTAATCAACCCTAATCACAAGAATCGCCTTGATCGAACCTCGATCTAACATCTTATTATGCGTAATCAACCTTGATCACAGTAATCGCCTTGATCGAACCTCGATCTAACATCTTATTATGCGTAATCAACCTTGATCACAGTAACCGCCTTGATCGAACCTCGATCTAACATCTTATTATGTGTAATGTACCTTGATCACAGTAATCGCCTTGATCGAACCTCGATCTAACATCTTATTATGCGTAATCAACCTTGATCACAGTAATCGCCTTGATCGGACCTCGATCTAACATCTTATTATGCGTAATCAACTTTGATCACAGTAATTGATATGATCGGACCTCGATCTAACATCTTATTATGTCTAATCAACCCTAATCACTGTAATCGCCTTGATCGGACCTCGATCTAACATCTTATTATGCGTAATCAACTTTGATCACAGTAATCGATATGATCGGACCTCGATCTAACATCTTATTATGTCTAATCAACCCTAATCACAAGAATCGCCTTGATCGAACCTCGATCTAACATCTTATTATGCGTAATCAACCTTGATCACAAGAATCGCCTTGATCGAACCTCGATCTAACATCTTATTATGCGTAATCAACCTTGATCACAAGAATCGCCTTGATCGAACCTCGATCTAACATCTTATTATGTGTAATGTACCTTGATCACAAGAATCGCCTTGATCGAACCTCGATCTAACATCTTATTATGCGTAATCAACCTTGATCACAGGAATCGCCTTGATCGGACCTCGATCTAACATCTTATTATGCGTAATCAACTTTGATCACAGTAATTGATATGATCGGACCTCGATCTAACATCTTATTATGTCTAATCAACCCTAATCACAGAATCGCCTTGATCGAACCTCGATCTAACATCTTATTATACGTAATCAACCTTGATCACAAGAATCGCCTTGATCGAACCTCGATCTAACATCTTATTATGTGTAATGTACCTTGATCACAAGAATCGCCTTGATCGAACCTCGATCTAACATCTTATTATGCGTAATCAACTTTGATCACAGGAATCGCCTTGATCGAACCTCGATCTAACATCTTATTATGTCTAATCAACCCTAATCACAAGAATCGCCTTGATCGAACCTCGATCTAACATCTTATTATGCGTAATCAACCTTGATCACAGGAATCGTCTTGATCGAACCTTGATCTAACATCTTATTATGTGTAATCAACCCTAATCACAAGAATCGCCTTGATCGAACCTCGTTCTATCATCTTATTATGATTGATCAACTCGGATCACACTAATAAGACGATAGATCGAGGTTTGATCGAGGCTATTACTGTGATCTTGATTGATTAAGGCAATTACACTTCATCTCCCACGTTAAATCGGTGCTCGATTAAGGCGATTACGGTAATCCGAGTCAATCGAACGTGATATGATTCATTCATTTCGAGACGTTATGACAAGACTGAACTCGATTCGTCTGATAATTGAGCTCGTTCTTGGCACCCTATATAAAGCATCACACACCCCCCAAAAAAACCAAAACCCTAATTTTGTCGTTCTCCTTCTTCAGCGCGCCAAAATCAGCCTCTCCTGCCCTCCCAAACCAGCGCCAAAATCAGCCTCTCCTCCCCTCCCAACACCAGCGCCCCCTAGGTGATTCTGCAGCTCTTAATTGATATTTGGGTATGTCCGGGTGTTTGTTCTCTGTCTTGGTGCGATTGTTCTGCGTTTTACTCTTGCTGCGTTTTTTTCTCTTCATTGTTTTTAACGGTATGTCTGGGTGTTTGTTCTTGTGGGGAAATATGTGAAATATGTTGTTGGGCCATCTCTCTTTGGAATCAAAATCCTGTTTTTTTTATGGTAATTTTGTTTTTATGGAACTCAATAACTCATGCCCTTCACTCATGGCACGAAAACTGGCAGGATATTTGAGTACTGTGAGTTTATGCCATCACATTCATAAGTACTTTTCTACAAAGGGAATTTTCCTCTTTAGTGCATATATTATCATGATTTGAACAAAGGCATTGTTGTAATTTGTAAATTATTATCCTATTTATGAACCTCAATTGTTATGGGGGGTATTGATGTCATTTTTCATCTATTCCTGCAAAATCTTAGGTTGTTGTAATCCTTGACTTGTGTATGAGTTGGAAATGAATAGATGATGGTTATTTCTTTCTTTTGTTATGTGCTAATTAATTTCTTAAGTGATATTTTTTTATTTTTTTATTTGTCGATAATTATAGTAATAGTATAATTGGTTTGGATGAAGGATTGGTGGCTAAGAATGATGAGAATGGTGTATTTGAGTATTGAGGAGATTGAAGATCTTCAACGACAAGAATATGAAGAGATGATGAAAGAGATTAAGGAACTTGAAGATATTCTTCGTAAACAATACGAAAGGATTAAGGAAATGGAGGATTTTGAGGAACTGATGAGAAAATTGCAATTGAAATGGAAGAGGAAGAAGAAGCTGAAAGGCAAAGGCCCGCACAATATAGGTATTACTATGATTCGTGTGGAAATGAAGTCGACTCTTCGGACTCCGAAGGTGTAATTATTTGCTAATGTGTAACGTAGACATGAATTTGAGTTATGGTCCGTATTCCGTAAACTTATTATCCATGGGTTTTGTTGTAAACTTGTAATGGTTGATTTGTTTGTGTTTGTACGTAAACCTTGGATATGGTTACTTTTTGTTTTTTAAGCTAATCATTCACCAAATTTATAACTTTCTGTAACAAAAAACAAGTTGAAGTTAGTTTCACACTTAAAACACACTACTACTTGTTTTTACAGAGAACAATTTGTAGGATTGTAACATTCTGTTGATACGTATGGTACCATGTTAATTAGCTTTAACATCCATCAAATTCAAGTTTAACACCCATCAAATTCAAGTACAATCAAATTCAAGTTTAACACCCATCAAATTCAAGTACAATCACATTCAAGTTTAAAAATGATCATGGATCGAAATCCCAAGCAAGGAGTTCACCGACCAACTTCTTCCTCCAATATTTCATCTTGTTAACTTGCATGGAACATACATCCAATTTGCCCGTCAAGAACTCCACGTATTTTAGGACAAACATTCCACAGTCATTCCTACCAAAAGTATCAAAAAGAGAGTTAGTAATTAAATCAAACAATTTAACAAAATACTCAAACATAATAATAACCGATGCTTAGTATTTGGTAACAACATACCCGTTGTCTTGAATAGGCAAACCTTCCACCTTCTCAACAATAAGCTTCTTTAAACTGTAGTTCTCGTACCCAGCTACAAATCTCTTTAACATACTCGGAATAACAACTTGAAACGGTGTCAAGAACTTATTTAGCACTCCCTTTCGCACATGTGATGGCATGCTATCATACACCAAAATTTGTCCTTTTTCGATATCAATTCGCAACAACATGAAATGATCACTCTCAATTGCAGGCACATATAAAGTTTTAAGCACAGACCACGGTTTCCCATAACTAGGATTATCACCATTCAAATACTTCATCAACGCTTTTGAAAACTTATGATCCTTCAACTTCTTTGAGATTCCTTTTTCATACTCAGGATGTATAAACTTTGTGAAATACGTATCAAGTACACCAGCACCTTCCTCAAATAAATGCGGATACACTATCATACGACGCCGGATTTGACACAATGACGTATTCATTACCTGTATTAACATGCAAACAAATTGTTTGAAGCATTGAATAACTACACATTCATAAACCACGTAAGTGAAATCAAAGTGGACTTACACTTGATTGCAACCATCCACCTTCAACAACTTTTTTCAGTTCAAAAGCTTTTACTTCTTCATCAAGAAGCCTCACATCAACACTAAATCCAAAATGAGATTGTAAAAACTTATAGTTATTACGCAAAAATAAAATATATACAAAAATACTTGAACCATACGAATTTAATACCTGTCATCAACCGATTTTAGAACATTTTCCACGTAATCCATCACAACGGGATCTGCTTCTCGGTAAGGATCAAAACAATCCACATTTTCTAATTTTCCGCCTTTCAAAACAGATGGCTTCCTCTCACAACTTCCTTTTCTGGTGATTTCTTTTTCTCCCCTCCGAATTTTAAGAGGTAACGCATCAGGAATGTAAACAACTTCTTCCCGTTCACTTTTCAGATCTTTCCCTTTATCCTTCATCGGCCTCCCTACACAACAAATTGACAACGTATATAATTAATAATAATTAACTTTAAAGTAAAAACTGAAAATATTGAATTTTTTAAACAATATTTATACCCTCACTCGGTTCTTCTTTCTTGCCATCCACCTCATCTAATTTTCTTTTTTTCGAAACAATCGTCTCTTCATCACACTCCTCCATCGTCACATCATTGCCTCCATCAGATTGTACAATCTCTTCATTTTCATCATTTCTTGGATTACTAGATTGAGCGACCAAGAAATCCAATTTACTATGAAGTTTTTCAATAGCAGCGTATATTTCTCGGTTCTCTTCTTTCACCACAACTCTTATCATTTCTTTGATCTTTTCATAATCTATTCCAACTTGGTCGGAGTTGTTTGGCTCATCAAACTCCGAGTCATCATCCACAATGAAATCAGGTGAATTGTCCTCTTCTTCACTGAAATTCATGTACGATAATCGTTGTCTTTCAAGTTCAGTGGGACGCAGCTTCGGATGTATCTCCAACTGCATTGACATCAGCTTAATTAATTTTAAAACGTCAACCTACAATTTCAAAAAAAATATAATGAAATAAATAAAACAAAAAACCACTAAACCTTTCTTCCTTGCAATGTAAATTCCAAGTTGGACGATGAAAGACTCTTTTTCAATTCCCATTTTTGCATACGAGGGATAGCTTTTTTGTTTATTAACTTACAAAGCTTGCCCACGCATGGAATGGCTTCAAAAGCCCATACCTAAAGCAAATAAAACATAGTTTTTTATATATATATTTCACATAAACTATAAACATCTAAGGACAAATACAATTATCTCAAATACAAATTAGAACAAACGAATGCATACCATTATAGCCAAGGGAAACCCATACAATGAATATTGTATTTTCTCCACGTCGTCACTAAACCATGCCGACATGTCCCGTTTGAAGATTCGTACTGTGCTATGATAAGCCAAACTCCCCCAAGGATATCGGTTGAATGATTTCAAATCATCCACCAACTCGAACCACCACCATTCCATTGTTCTGCACTCCTCCGCCCCCAACAAAACATATGCTAAAATAACTATCAAACCTAACTTATAACGATCCGTTTCATTGTCTACTCTACCAACAAATACATTCATCAACTCCTTCCTATTTATCGCCTTCATATTTGCAAAATATCGAGTCACAAGACGACTCTCTTTACCTTTCGTCTTGTCGTAATGACTATCACTACCGATCATAAATCCAGTAACTAGAGCAAATTCTTCGATCCCAAATCTCAACGCCTTACCACCGACCTTAAACCAAACACCATCATCAGTTAATTCATCATTTTCCGTTTCAATTACCTTTCCTTTTCCCCTTCCCTTTTTCTTTTCCTTTTCCCTCTCATTTTCATTATCTTTGTAAATCAACACTCTCATCAACAAATGATGAACTAATTGCTTTGCTTGAATCTCTCTCACATCTAATAAGCTACCGAAAGCACTCTGTTCAAATAATTCTTTATGAATGTCATCTAATTTTTTGTAGACCGTTGAAACAATTTTCATGAGACTGCGGTTGCAAATTTCACATTTTCTTGTACGGGCTTTTGGGGTGAGTTTATAAGCAAGCTCCATTATATATATTATTCAGCCGATAAACTACAACAATCAAAATGGTGAAACTCATCAATTGCAATAATAATAAACACACATTTAACAATAAAAATTCAAAATGCATCTACAATCCAACAAACAATCTACAACTAATTGAATACCCACAACCTCATCGTCCTTCAACTAATTGAATACCCACAACCTCATAAAACGAAAATGCCTATCTAAACAAGACGCAAAAAGAGGTGATTTTAACGAATACAACAGAAGAATCACAACCAAACACGGAAAGTGATGATAAATGAAAATCATGAACAAAGCACAAAACCATCAAACAAAAATCACAAGCATGAATGCCAATGAAAATGATAATTATGCGGGGAAATGCAAAAGATGAGAGAGTGATCAATCATATTTGGTGAATGTACCTTGTCAGAGTAGAATTCAGGTTTGAAATTTCGAATTCGAAATTGGGCACAAAATTTTCAGTTTTCAGAATTAATGCGAACTTGTCTTCCCTTCTTCTTTCTTCTTTCGGTTTTCTTTCTTCTTCCCTTACCCAATTTCCGGCAAGATAAGCTATCACCTCTGATTGGGATTGGAAAGGGGTTGATTACTGTGAAATGGGTTGATAAAATTGATAAAGAAAGGGGAAATCAGTTTGTATGACTTCTTTCGGGGTTTGGTAATCTCCGGCTGTGTGAATGAAAAATGAAGGGGAGAAGGGGCTTCGAACGGCTATGAAGAAGAAGCAGTTAAGGGGCTTCGAACAGGGAAGAGGAAGAAGCAGTTTTATGGAGAAGGTATGGAGAAGGGGGAAATCAGTCGGTTTATGAAGTCAGGATGGGGAAGTTGGGGTGTTTGGTTAGGGATAAGGGATAATTAGGAAATCAACCACAAATGAAGGGAATTAGGGAAAAAGTTTGATTTAGGATTTCTTAAACAATTTTCTTTTTTTTTTTAAATACAAAAATGTGGGAAATTGTAGTCAACCCTTTTTTCACAACTCCATTTCCAAAACAGCCGTAATAACTGATTTCCCCTTCCAAAGTCTATCACCTTCGCTTAAAATAAACAAATAAATGAAGGGAATAAAATTCCAAAGTCACCTGTGATCTATACGAGTCTGGTCTAGTCTATTTCAGACTTCCCTCAATCTTCACGCGTTTACCTCACCATTTTCTTCGTCGGCGATCTTCAAAACTCCTCCGGCACGGCGGTGTTTGACTTCTCTCTTGTTCCGCATTCTACAACATTGCTCGATTTCGATCATCATTGTTATCTTCATCATCAGATCCATCAGAACGAATTCACAAGCCTAGGGTTGTGAATATTATATTTATAATAATTCCCGTATGTTGTAGCCTGGGGCTGTGAATTGTGATTCACTTCATTTTTTGTTTATGAATTTCGTTTAGAATTAGATAGTTGATTAGGATATGGCGGTGTTGAAGTCAGGGTCAACGGCGCTTTCCGGCGGATTTTTCACGGCGGGATTAGTTGCGATTTGGTATTCAACGAACATAGGAGTATTACTCTTAAACAAATACTTGCTCAGCAATTATGGATTTAGGTATCCGATTTTCTTAACAATGTGCCACATGATTGCTTGTTCCTTGTACAGCTACATTGGGATTGTATGGATGAAAATCGTTCCCTTGCAGAACATAAGATCTAGGCCTCAGTTCTTCAAGATCTCTGCTTTGAGTCTCATTTTTTGTGCTTCTGTTGTTTGTGGCAACATTTCTCTCCGTTATTTGCCTGTTTCTTTCAATCAGGCTATTGGTGCTACAACCCCTTTCTTTACGGCTGTTTTCGCGTATTTGATGACTTTTAAGAGGGAGGCTTGGTTGACTTATATCACCCTCATTCCGGTTGTAACCGGCGTCATCATTGCCAGCGGGGTATGTATAAATATTGCTGTTTTTCAGGTGCTTTGATTGCTTGTATGCTTTCTTAAGCTGATCCTGTTTGAAAATTTCGACAGTTATGCTGAATTTACACCTCCAGAAATGATTGATTAGTGTTTTTAACACTACATTAGCATTAGTTTATGCATAAGCGTATATCAAATTGAATCTGATCATCGATTGCATGATTTGCCTCTTTGGTTGGTTCTGTTTGATCATATTAGCAACTATCCCTGCACCGTTTTTATTATACATATAATATTTAATTGTATTTCCAGCTGAAGATAGCTCCTAGTTTATGTGTATGATTCAATGTTTCTTGCTTTTGTTAACTTTACTGATATGCCTCAAGTTTATGAATACCTCTGCCCGAAATGATTGCTTAGAACTATGTAAGATAGAGTTTTTAACACTACCACATTAGCATTAGATTAAGCTTAAGCATATGTCAAGTTGAATCTGATCGCCTGCATGATTTATGTCTTTGGTTGGTCTTGTCTGATCATTAGCAACTAGCAAGTATGTCTGTACCGTTTTTGTCAACCATCTAATATTTAATGTTGTATTTCCAGCAGAAAATAGCTCCTAGTGTATGATTCAATGTTTATAGCTTTTGTTAACTCTACAGAAGTTGCACCACTTATAGTTGACCTAATGTTTAATGTCTATCGATGTTTTCTTGTAGCCCTTTTTTATAGATAGCAAAACCTGATTGTGTTAGTTTTCTTCTTTCCTTTTGATCTCAGGGTGAGCCAAGCTTTCATTTATTTGGCTTTATTGTTTGTGTTGCGGCCACAGCTGCAAGGGCACTCAAGTCTGTGGTCCAGGGGATTTTACTTTCATCTGAAGGGTATGTTTTTTTCCCCATTCTTTTTATCTTAAATTTTCATGGATTGCAATGAAGAGGAAATAGGACATTTTTTTGTGTGGAACTTTATTGAAATGCGGTTTGACTTTGTTTGTGTAGGGAAAAGCTGAATTCAATGAATCTTTTGCTATATATGGCTCCGATAGCTGTTGTAGTTCTGCTTCCCGCATCACTCTTGATGGAAGAACAAGTGGTTGCCAAAACATTGGTTCTTGCTAGAAGTGATTCAAGGATTTGTTGGCTTCTGCTATTCAACGCGTCTCTTGCTTACTTTGTAAACTTGACCAATTTTTTGGTCACTAAACATACTGGCGCTTTGACTCTTCAGGTATTTTTCTTTTCAAATTATGTTTCTGTCATGTTATCTGGCCTATGAGATTCTCCAGTATATTCCCAACTTGTTCACTGATAAACATATACGAGAAAAGAGAAAAGAGGAAGAAGTTCAGTTACAAACTAAAATAATAACTGGGCTGGACAAGGTTTTTCTTTTTTCAAGAAATACGGAACAGAAACAACATTTGTTGGCTCAAATTCAGTTGGCAAGTTAAAAGATATTGCTTTTTTTTTAAATCTATCTGAGCCAATAGAAAATCAAAGTTAACGTTTTAGCGTGTGTCGTGTTAAGAGTACTAGAAGCATATTTAATGGCACCTGAGAGTGGCTATGGTAGCCTTGTGCCTTCATAAGTTGCATTCACTTTAGGTGGACAGCTGTCTTTCTCCATTTTCCATTTTGCTCTTGTTTATGCTAAAAGACATGCAGAGTAATGTCTGTTGGTGTTCCCCAACACACACACCTTTTCTCTCTCAAGTGTTTAGAGAACTAGGATTTACGGGTTTTTATTGCTGTGGGCTACTCAAACTGTACTGATACAGTGATACCTTGACCTTTTCAAAACGCGTTCTTCAGGTGCTCGGTAATGCAAAAGGAGCCGTGGCGGTGGTTGTGTCAATATTGATATTCAGAAACCCAGTTTCTGTAACTGGGATGCTGGGCTATTCACTCACAGTTTTCGGGGTTGTGCTCTATGGTGAAGCTCAGAAGCGTAGCAAATGAATCAACCTATAAACGCGTCAACAGGTCTTGTTACGCATCAACCTATAAACGCGTCAACAGGTCTTGTTACGCATGTTTCTTCTTCCGCAGTTATTTCGCAAAAAGTGATACATACACCACTGAGTAATCAAGTTTCACGGGGCAGAAACCTCGGGTTGTTTCCTTCACAATTTTACCGTTAGTATTCTTTTTTCCAACCCAACTAGTGTTATATTCTTTGAGGAATGTAGAATTAAGATTAGACATCGTGTTAAATTTGAAATCGATTGAAAGACTTGATCTCACATCCACCATGTTTTACTTGGTGTAGCTGATATATGTAACTCATGAATATTTTGACATGTTATAAATGCCGCAAATAGGCTTTTATTTATTGTACCGATTTCTTGGAGGTAAAAAACTGCAGAATGGTCGTTTTAGTAATGTGCATCACGGTGATTTTACTGTGGCTGAAAATCGATTCTCGTTTCTAGAATTAATTAAAGGGATCATTGTGGTGGTGTCATAACAGTAGAATAAGTGTGGTGCTACGAAAGACGCCTTATACTAAGGAAAAAGCTAAAAAAAAAAAAAAAAGTGTAATGTCCGCTGTCGTTGAAACAATTTCTTGTATGATAACACCAATATGATGGGATGGCTGTGAACCGGGCAGCTCATAATCAACTCGTAAAGCATTTTGATTCGATTCGGATTTTTTCGAGTTCAAGTTGAGCAATTCGAATAATTAACCGAGTCATCTTGAGTTCTAAAATATAGTAATTGATTTACTTGCGAGTTAATCGAGCTGTATATTTTTTTGTTTAGTTAACTATATTTATAAATTGAATTATTAAATAATAATTTATATAATGGATTTTTTTTTCACACAACAAAATATATTGACATATATTTATTTTTCTAATTTTATCTTTTAGATTTTCGCATATATGTATTATGATCTAAATTTACGCAGAATGTTGAATTTTTCGCCCGGATTTGGGTCAGATTGTATGAAATAGTCTTTCTGACCGGTATTGTGTCAAGAAAACACTTAAATTCTGATTGAAATTAAGTCAGAATAATCGATCACATTCTGACTTATGTTGGGTGGGTCAGAATAGTGCATGTTGTGTGAAAAGATTTTCTTGTGAAATCATTAATTATTACTCAATGACACGGGAATCTTGGACCCCCAACGACACGGGAATCATCTAGTTATTCGGTACAACAGGAACAGGTTCTTATGCAGCAAATAGATCAGTGGCAGACCATGGAAGAGGAGTATTGGAGGCAGAGAGGTAGAAGTGAGTGGCTGGTAATGACGGACAGGAACAAGCGGTATTTTCACCATAAGGCAGCGACTCGGCGGAAGCGCAATTCGATCCATTTGTTGCATGATACTCAAGGGGTTGTGTGTGATGAGCCTATAGATATGGAGCGTGTGGGGGTGGATTACTTTTAGGCAATATATTCGTCGAATGGCACCGCTATTAATCTTGATGGGTTACAGCTCGTTGAGATTGAAGCCGGTCAGCAGCAGCACCTGGCCGCTGCTTTTACTTTGGAAGAGGTCGCTTTAAAACAGTTGCCAGGGAGGAAGTCACTTGGGCCTGATGGCATGCATGTGATATTTCTGCAGAAATTTTGGGGTATTGTGGGGGACGATGTTCTATGGGTTGTGTTGGATGTCTTGAATAATGGTGCCCCCTTAGGTATGTTGAACGATACATATATTTCACTGATCCCAAAGGTTACTACTCCCACCGTTATGACTGAGTTTCGCCCGATCGCTCTATGCAATTCAATCTACAAACTTATTTCTTGGGTGATAATTAATCGTCTAAAGGGGGTGATTGGTGATGTAATTTCGGAGACTTAGAGTGCGTTTGTCTCAAGCCGCCTCATGACGGACAATGCGATCATTGCCTTTGAAGCTTTTCACTCTTTGCAGGCGGGTGTTCAGGGATGTGATAGTCATACAGCTTTGAAGTTGGATATGGCCAAGGCCTTCGATCGGGTTGAGTGGCAGTATCTTTGGAGAGTTATGGAGCGCATGGGGTTTCCGATGTCCTTCATTGATTTGGTGCGGAGATGTGGGACGTCTGTTTCCTATCGGGTTCTGATTAATAGGAAGCCCATTCGTAGGATTGTGCCGACTCACGGGATTCGGCAAGGAGATCCGTTGTCGCCTTTTCTCTTCATCATTTGTGTTGAGAGATTTACGGCTTTGCTTAACGACTATGTACACAGAGGTGCGCTTCGGGGTATCCGTGTTGGTAGAGTGACAGATGTTTCTATTTCTCATCTGTTATTTGCGGATGATTGCATGGTGTTCTTTGAGTTGTTGGACGGGGCTGTGGAGACATTGGTAGAGTTGTTTGACAGGTATGGTGCTCTTTCGGGTCAGACTATCAACTTTCATAAATCCAGTTTATACTTCTCAGAAAGAGTCTCGGTGGAGGAGCGTGAGGCGGTGTCGGAGCTATTGCAGATTCCCTTGGGGGATGGCTCTGGTAAGTACTTAGGGCTACCGTATAAGATCGGGAGAAATAAACGTCAGGTGTTTGCATTCTTGAAGGATAAAATTCGGAAAAGGTGGTGATAGCAAAATAACTAACTGCTAACTTTAACCGACAGAGTATCGAGTCCACAGTAGTATAGTGATAACAAGGTCGAATCCACAGGAAACAACGTTTAAGTACCAAAGTCGACGTAGAACTTGGTTTAGGTTAAGATTGCAGTGGAGAGATATTACACTAGTGCGAAAGTAAAAATTAGCTAACGGTTGTAGTTCTAGTTATTAAAAGGTATAGCCGAATTATGATCCAACGAGTTATTTTTACCCCTAAGGGAAGACTTGACAAGGAGCGTGTATTAACCAACCTTCCTTTCCACAGTAATTTTAACGACATCCACGGGTGCCAACTCCTAATTCTGGTGTTAAGATCTGAACAACTCTCGCTCAACACCCTATGCGAAGTTAATTAATTTTCCCTTTAGAAAACCAATTAACCTAACATGATTACGCTCTTAGAGTCGCTCGAACAACGATGACAAACCTCTGTATTGGAAACGGTCCTAACAACTAGGCCGAATCTACGCAACGATCCCAAAACCCCTTTTTCCCACATCTCACCGCAAAATACATTTATAGGTTCGATATGTGTGACAGTGAACTAAATGATCAGTTTAATTCAAAGACGTTCAGATTAAGTTTTAGGACGTGGATTACTCATTAAAACATTATTTTACGCGCTACACAACTCCCGTTTAATCCCCTTAGGGCGTTTTTACTCGTTTTTATATAATTCGACTATACGTACGTTTAGCTATTCATTTTGGCGATAATAACGGAATGATTAACGGAAATTATATTAACGACGGAAAGTAAAAGCGAATTCATTTTTTTATAAGTACATATATATATATTTATATATATAGATATATAGTTATATAGCTAATAATATATATAAGTGCATAAAAGTAAATATACTATATATATATATATATAAGTGCGTAAAAGTAAAATACGTAAGTAAAATGCGTAAAAGTAAATAAATATATAGAAACAACGAACTATAGATAACTATACTATTACATATTTTAATTAATTTATACAAGCAACATATATATATATATATATACGGAATAAGATAAAAATAGAAGATGAAGATATATATATATATATATATATATATATATATATATATATTATATGTATATATATATATAGATTCCGAGATAGTAGTCTTCCAAAAAAGTGAAATTACAACAACTTTAGCAACACCGAACTTCCGATACTTTCCCGAGCATTACAACGATACTACTACTACTAAATTATTCCCGGCATAATGCCTTTACTAAAACTAAAAGAAAGAAATGAGGGAGTTAGATCTATATATATACACAGAGTATATATATATATGGTGTATATATTCTCCCGATCTGCTCTCTGCATCCCCTTATATAGCAAAGTCCAGGAGCCGGTCTAGGCCGGGTAGGGGCCGGTCTAGGCCGGTCGTAATGATGACATTCATCCCCCCTAATTTATATTTTTCGGATAAAAATTATATATTTTGGAATAAAACTTCTAAAATTCATATCTTGAGTTGTAGACCTCCAAAAATTGCAAACAAAATGCCAAAATTACGGTCTCGAGAAACTCTACAACTTTCATGAAGGACTCTTCCTCAGAAAACGTCTTATTGAGTACCTCGTGTTCCTCCGAACATTTTTCGACATTTTTTACGAAATTGAATCAATTAGCCACTTGACTACCATTTGAGTTGTAAAAATCCGATTGACTTGATTCAAAATCCATTGGAAATCTTTCTTGAAGATATACAACTTTTATGAAGGAAACTTCTTCAGAAAATGTCGTTTTGATGAGTCATTCGTATTACGAAGATATTTCGGGATTTCTACTAATCCGAATTGATTAGTCAATTGACCATAAATTGAGTTGTATAACTCCAATTGACGTGATTCAAAGTGCGTTGGAAAGCTTATGTGAAGATCTACAACTTTCATTAAGAAGTCATCCCCTGAAAATGCCTCTAAGCTGGGTCAAATCTCCGTCGAAACAGGTTTTGGTTTTAAGTATGTAAGATAATTTGATCCATTTGAACTCGTAAGCTTGTGGCATCTTCTTCTAATCCTCTAAACACATCTTTTAGACTCAAAACATGTCGTTACGTGGAATCTTGGTCAATGTATAATCCTGCAATGAACCACCAAAATACCAAACGTAAATCCGACACGACACTCCGGTTACTAAACCGGTACAAAAACTAGTAAAAACACGATAAAAATACGATAGTTTATATAATAACTACTACTAACATATTTAGATGAAACATAGGAATTAATGACTCGAAATGATATAATAACGCTCAAAATGATATTAGAAATGTGGTAAAATGTTACGAAAAATAACTGTGAATTTTTCCGTTATCAGGTGGCTAGTTGGAAGGACAAGTTGCTCTCGCCCGCAGGAAATAAGGTGTTTATCAAGTCGGCACTTCAGGCTACCCCTACTTTTATTATGCAGTGTTTCAAGGTTCCCACTACCCTGCTTCGGGAACTTGAGCAGGCGATCCGCGGTTTCTTTTGGGGAGACAGAGAATAAGTGCCGAATTCATTGGAAGAACTGTGAGGCTTGCTGCTTACCAAAGAATTTGGGGGGGTCTGGGATTTCGTGATTTGGAATGTTTCAATCTGGCCTTGTTGGCAAAGCAATCCTGGAGGATCCTGAGAAGCCCGGGATCGCTGGCGGCACGGGTTTTGCATGCAAAATATTTTGAGGACAGCACTATTCTTGCGGCAAGATTGGGGACTCGACCGTCCTTTCTCTGGCGCAGTATTTTAGACGGGCGAGACCTATTATTCAGTGGGATGAGATGGAGGGTGGGAGATGGCGAGATGGTGTTTGTTTTTCATGATGCATGGACTAGTCGTCAGCCTTCGTTCCGTATTCCTTTTGCGGGACATGAGGTTCCAACAAATTCTAAGGTTTCGGACTGGTTTATTCCCAACTCCAGGGTGTGGGATGTACAACGGGTTCAGCAATTGTTTCGTCCATGGGATTATGATGCTATCTTGGGCACCACTATTGCCCCAGGAAAGCACCCGGATCGGTGGATCTGGCACTATGATCGTAAGGGAGTTTATATTGTTTGCTCGTGGTACTTCCTGTCCTTATCACTCTACCGACCAGTGTCACGGATTTTATCTAACAAAACAAACAAGTAATAAAATTTATAAATCCGGTATTCCCCAAGTGTAGGGATCGTAGTATAGCGATTAATACCGGAGTCGATCACAGAGAATCGGGGTATCTAGTTCATTAATTTTCCTAAGATTGTCACTACTATTTATTACTAAACCTAAACTAAAACGGAAAATAAATTGGACAGAGGATTGTCAGTCCAAAGCCAGGAAGGATAGAAGCGAAAACGAAATCTAAACTATAAACTATAGAATAAACAGTAAACAAGAAGATGATCATGGTGATTAAACAATGAACAAACAAATATTCCTCCGATCCCGCAACCCTTAATTCCCTCTCTAAAGTTATCTTGTTTCGATTTAATTAAAGATGTGGTCCACCTAACGGAGGTATGAATTCCTACTCTCGTAGATAATTCGCCTATCAATCTCTCATCTCTCGATCTATAAGATTGACGCTCTCAAACCAAGGTGTAAGATCTCTCAATCTAGCAACCTAGAAATCTAACCTATCTACTCTCGTTATGTCAAGGTTAAAAATCCCACCTTTCCTATGGTGATCTAAGGTTTACACCGACTCTCGTCATACGGTAAACATCAAATAGCAATAGATCTCTCGATATCGATTGCATAGCAAATAATCATGGAAAAGATACAACTTTAATCAAATTCACAAAACAAATCTAGATAGGAAATAAGGAACTTGCTGAAACGGATTCACATAGTTTGAACAATGGATGATCCCCATGAATCAACAAACGAAAATAAAAGCATCCTAATCTAACCCGGATCACCCGAGCACAAGGCTCGGGTGATCGGCCTTGAAAGCCTCAGAAGTGCGGCCGCTGTGTGTATTTTGTGTATGAAAATCTGATTGTGAAATAGGGTTGGGGCGCAGCTGCTATTTATAGATTTTTAAGGCGGCTAGGGTTAAGTCGGCCGTGGACGCCCGTCCACTCCTTCTGGACGCTCGTCCAGACTGTGTAAATTCTCCGAGTCGGGCCGAGTTTCGTCAGACGCCCGTCCTTCTTTAATTTGGACGCTCGTCCACTGATGGGAGTCAACTTTACATGATTCCGGTGCATCTTTTACCCCCGTTTACCACACTTTTAGCATGTTTCTTGGTAATTTAGACCGTTTTAGGGGTAATATCGTGAGTTTATAGCACGGGGAGTAAATCCGTCATTTTGATGTTTTACTACCTCTTTTTAGTGATATTGACCCCATTCCCGAGCACGTTTATCCTTTGGAATGTTTTGGTTGTTTTTGGATGTTGTGATGATGTAGGTAAATGGTGTCTCGATAACCCGGAAGGCGATGATTTTTGGTAGAAAGCATAACCGAGGCAAGAAAAGAGATCAAATGAGGAAGAAGTGAAGAATTTGGTGGCATAGGGTCCAAACGCACGTTTGGATCCCTCAAACGTGCGTTCCAGGTCTCCAAACCGGCGTTCCATGCTCAAACCAGCGTTCCAGAGTTGCCAGAGTCATTCAGAGTTGGAAGCCTTCAAACGCCGGTTCAGAATCTACCTCAAACCAGCGTTCCAGGCTATTCAAACGCACGTTCCCTACCTTGGAACGTGCGTTCCAGACCTCTCAAACGCACGTTCCATGCCCGTAAACCAGCGTTTCGAAAGACAAAAGCCCTAAGCTGCCCAGAACTTCAAGCAGAACGCACGTTCCACTCCTATGGAACCAGCGTTCGAACCAAAAATCTGCAGGATTTTCCCTCCACCTATAAATACCCCCCTTAGCCCATTTTGGGATTATTATTCATCTTCTTAGCTAAACTCTACCCCCTTCATAGCTCGAATTTTGTAATAGCTTAGAATACTTCCTTTTAGTGTAAATCAACAACATCTTAGCTTAATCTTTCCATTTCTTAGCTTAGATTTTCATTTCAAACACTAAGAGACCACCTTTTAATTACTTCTCTATTTTGTACTTTTCGGATCTCAACTCGAATTTCTGCAATCTTATGGTATATTTCTCTTCTCTTTTACTTGTTATGGCTCTTATTTACTGTTTTGTGCATGTTTTGATTAGTAAAATGAGTAGCTAAATTCTCTTCATAGCCGGGTCATGTGAAATTTGGTGAAATCACCCTTTGGGTGATGAAATTGGGAGTGGGTAGTGTGTTTTATTGTTGTTTCTTGCATGTTTCACGTCTTAGAACTTGTTATAACGGATTTGAGCTAGATTAGCTACCTAGGTCAAATATCACACACATCACTCTTGAGAGTTGTTCAGAGAGAGGGGTGTGGGAAAAGGGTTCTAGGATCGCAGTGTAGTCTCGGTTTAGTTGTTAAACCGAGCTCATCGTGAGGTTACTCGTTTATACGTTTAAGCGGCTCGAGTGCAAAACATGACTTGTTAGGAGAGAGTTGTTCAGACCTTAACATGGCATAAGGTGTTAGAAGAGAGTTGTTCAGACGCTAGCACCGGGTTTAGGAGTTCGCACCCGTGAAATTGAATGCAAGAGCTCGTTTGTTATATTGCACACTCCCGGTTTTGTCTATCCTCGGGGTTGAAATTAGTCATTTTGATCATGGTTCGGCTATGTCCCTTTCTCCCTCGTTGAATCTAGTAGTTTAATCTTCTCTCTCTCTTTTATGTTTTAGCATAGTGTAATAACAACCAACCAACCGCTTGTTTGCCTAGACTAAGTTAGAAGTTCACTTTGGTACTCACAAACACACCTTTCTCTGTGGGATCGACCTCGGACTCCTGTAGCTATACTAGCAATCGACCCGGTCCACTGCCGGTTAGAGAGCTTGTTTAGTCACCGTTGTCTTGAGTATTTTATAAATTTGTTTGGTGAAAAAACGCTCATCAAAATGGCGCCGTTGCCGGGGAACGGTGTGTGTTATTTGTGATATCTTGTAAGTGAACCGAAGGCTTGGGCCTAGGTTTTGTTTTATTGTTTTCTTGTTGTTTTCTGAGATTTTGCAGTTGTGCTTAAATGGAAGGATTTTTCAATCAATGGTACTCACCTGAACAACAATACCCTTACCAACCTCGGGCACCTGAGCGATATTATCAACAACAGTTCATGCCTCATCCTCAATATCAGCAGCAGAGTAACCAAAGTTCATGGGCTTATCAGTGCCCTAGTGCATACCAAAGTCAAAATTATGGTTATTCGAGCTATGAGCCACAACATTATGAGGATTTTCAGTATGATCAGTTCCCCTCCATGCCACAAGAAGAATTCACTGACAATCAAATGGAGCAGTTGTCGAATCAATTGCAAGAGTTCGAGAAAGAGTTCAAGAAGGATATGCAAGAGGTCGACAAAAGATTTGACGCCGACATAAGCAATCTTGGAGACCGGATGGGGAAATTTCTTGAATTGATAAGGCACAAGAAAGAGGAAGAGACTTATGCAATAGAGGTGGTTAAGGAGGATGAGGTGCTCGTTGAAGAAGTTCGGGTTGAGAGTGAGATTGATGATTCAGTTCACTATGACGAGGTTTCTGAGCCAGACATTGATTTGGGGTCATTCATCACACCATCACATTCTATTGAAATATCTAATGATACCTTGGAAGAGTGTGTGGTGGAGCCAACCATTGTTATGACTGAGCAAGAATTCTTTGGTGATGAAACCCTCTGGGATCAAGAAGAACTGCAAGATTTTGAGATGGAAGCGGCGCAATTGTTGTCTACTACACCACCTTCCCATGATGTGCAAAATGATGAATTGACAGAGAGTGTGGTGGATTCGATTGCGGTTGTTGATTTTGTGGAGATAGAGCCGAAAGAGAAGACGGGATCGCCCATTTCACCATCACTCCCGATTGAAGTGCATGATGATGCAATTTTGGAGTGTGTGATGAAATCTAATGAGCTTGGTATGACATCCGTGGTAGAGCTACCGGAAGAGTTGGAGATTATTAGCATGCCGGTCCCAGACTATTATACTCTTCCACCTTGTGGTGATGAGTATTATGGGATCGATTTTGTGCACTCACCGGTAGATGGAGCTTATAGAATTTTTAAAAGTGGACAACTACCATGGGATGGCAATTTCAAGAAGAAGATGATGAGAGATTTTTACAAAAGAGGATTCCCGAGTTGGCAAGAGGTAACCTCGAGAGCCATGAGAGGTAAGTTTCTAGTGAACTCGGTTTCCGTGATGTTTGCCATTTTTATTCTTCTTGAGTTGCTAATCTTTTTGAGTTCGGATTTTGGTTGATGGTTTTGGTGATACTTGTTTGAAATAAAATATTTGAATTGTTGTTTTGAGTCCTTTATGGTTTGAGTCCGTTTTGGTGCCACTTGGTCGAGCCAACGACGTAAAACAAAGGCGCTTTGTGGGAGGCAACCCACCTTTTTGGTAATAATTATGTTTTTGAAGTGGTTTTTGGTTGCAAGAGGGGAGAGTTTTGTCTCACAAGAGAGTTTGGGGTGAGATTTTCTTTTTGATTCTTGCTCCTGTACGTAGACGGGGATGTTTTTATGTGAGCCTCTGTGGCCTTATTTTATGCGTGGATGCTCTGTGTTTCTTTTGATTATCTTTACATCCAGTGCACTTCCCGTCTAGTATGGTTGATATGCTTTGATACCTTGATTGTGGCATGGCTTCTATTTTTATATATCTCGTATCTATCACCATCTTTTGGCACGTGGATTTTTCCCGTGCATGTGTTTGCCTTGTTTTCTGTCTACATGGTGTTCAGGTACTCGAGATGGAGCTTACTAGAAGATGTCACGTGAGCTAAAGTGCGCCTTTCTGCCGGGTTTTGGTCAAACAGCTAAGTCTTTTTACTCTTTTTATCTCTCACACACTGAGGACAATGTTTCGTTTAAGTGTGGGGTGGGAGACTTAGCTGTTTTCTTGTTTTCGTTGTTAAATGTGCTATAAATGTGGTATGCTTAGCCTATGATCGGGCTCGAGTCGATTTTTGGGTAATTTTTAAAATTTTTCAAGGGTCTTAACACCGTGTTGTATGTGTTATTTTCACATTTGAGTGGTGATCACCTTAGTCGGGATCCCGAACATGTACATTGTGGTTTGATATTATCTTGAGAATGGAGTCTTATTACTTTCACGAAAGCTACACTTTGTGCACAATTTGATTGCTACCACCTTTCATATCACTAGCCTTGAGACGAAATGTCATAGGTTTACCTAAGTAGGACATGGGATGACGGTTTTGGCGTTCTTTTGACCCTACCATAGCCAAATAAGCCTTAACCGGAACATTTACCCTTCGTAGCCCCTCTTAGCCTTGATAGAATGGTCTGACCACCATTCGCTTGATAGCCGTTTTGTTACATAGTCAGAAACCTACCCTTGAGCCTTAAATATGGTCACATATCCTTCATTTTAACCCTACGAGTGGACCTAGTCCTTAGTTGGAGCACACTTGCTAAAACAAGTGTGGGGTGGGGGAAATATGATGTTTTGATTGGGTTGTTGTTTCTTGTTTTGAGCTATAAGGTGTTGAGGAGCTCGTTTGGGCTTGGTGTTCAGTTTTTGGGCCAAGGAAAAGAACCTTCTTCTTCTCTTCTCAAAAAAAAAAAAAAAAAAAAAAAAAAAAATCAAACAAAGTTCAAAATACATTAGCTCTCGTTGAATAAAAGTTGATGTTTATAGAAATAAAAGGGTTGGAGTCAAAAGGGTTGAGCTCAAAAGTTGCTTTTATGATGTTAGAGTTGGGATAGTGAGATAGGTGCTAGTGTGCTTGGACTCACCTTATGAAACTTGAAACATAGTCGAGTTTGGCAATGAGTTCGGGTGCGTCAGGATCCTATGGTTCCCAAGGTGTCAAAGTTGATCAAAAAGGAGTTTTGGGGTGGTTTGTATGATAAAGTTGAGATGGTACTTGGTTGATTAGGTTCACTCGTACTTCTTTTCTCCAGTTCCCAAAATACCCCTTTCGATTAACCGAAATTTCCCTAGCCTAACGTTATAACCGCTCAAGTCCTGCCTGATCGTGTCCAAACTTAGTAAACTAGATTAGTGGAGAGGCTCGTGATTATGAAACGGTTGGTAGACTTTTGGTTGGGATTCAAGCCCCGACAATCATTTTGAGCACTTGGTTTTAGCTTGGCACCACACACACTCCATTTTCTTGATAATGTTGCACCAATGTGTATATGTTCGTGTTTCTTACTTTGTGGTTACCTTGAGAGTGTGAGTAGTAGCACCTACATCATAAAGTTGAATCCCTTGGTTTGTTTTAAAACGCCTAATTTACTCGAGGACGAGCAAAGGCTAAGTGTGGGGTGGTTGATGGGAGTCAACTTTACATGATTCCGGTGCATCTTTTACCCCCGTTTACCACACTTTTAGCATGTTTCTTGGTAATTTAGACCGTTTTAGGGGTAATATCGTGAGTTTATAGCACGGGGAGTAAATCCGTCATTTTGATGTTTTACTACCTCTTTTTAGTGATATTGACCCCATTCCCGAGCACGTTTATCCTTTGGAATGTTTTGGTTGTTTTTGGATGTTGTGATGATGTAGGTAAATGGTGTCTCGATAACCCGGAAGGCGATGATTTTTGGTAGAAAGCATAACCGAGGCAAGAAAAGAGATCAAATGAGGAAGAAGTGAAGAATTTGGTGGCACAGGGTCCAAACGCACGTTTGGATCCCTCAAACGTGCGTTCCAGGTCTCCAAACCGGCGTTCCATGCTCAAACCAGCGTTCCAGAGTTGCCAGAGTCATTCAGAGTTGGAAGCCTTCAAACGCCGGTTCAGAATCTACCTCAAACCAGCGTTCCAGGCTATTCAAACGCACGTTCCCTACCTTGGAACGTGCGTTCCAGACCTCTCAAACGCACGTTCCATGCCTGTAAACCAGCGTTTGAAAGACAAAAGCCCTAAGCTGCCCAGAACTTCAAGCAGAACGCACGTTCCACTCCTATGGAACCAGCGTTCGAACCAAAAATCTGCAGGATTTTCCCTCCACCTATAAATACCCCCCTTAGCCCATTTTGGGATTATTATTCATCTTCTTAGCTAAACTCTACCCCCTTCATAGCTCGAATTTTGTAATAGCTTAGAATACTTCCTTTTAGTGTAAATCAACAACATCTTAGCTTAATCTTTCCATTTCTTAGCTTAGATTTTCATTTCAAACACTAAGAGACCACCTTTTAATTACTTCTCTATTTTGTACTTTTCGGATCTCAACTCGAATTTCTGCAATCTTATGGTATATTTCTCTTCTCTTTTACTTGTTATGGCTCTTATTTACTGTTTTGTGCATGTTTTGATTAGTAAAATGAGTAGCTAAATTCTCTTCATAGCCGGGTCATGTGAAATTTGGTGAAATCACCCTTTGGGTGATGAAATTGGGAGTGGGTAGTGTGTTTTATTGTTGTTTCTTGCATGTTTCACGTCTTAGAACTTGTTATAACGGATTTGAGCTAGATTAGCTACCTAGGTCAAATATCACACACATCACTCTTGAGAGTTGTTCAGAGAGAGGGGTGTGGGAAAAGGGTTCTAGGATCGCAGTGTAGTCTCGGTTTAGTTGTTAAACCGAGCTCATCGTGAGGTTACTCGTTTATACGTTTAAGCGGCTCGAGTGCAAAACATGACTTGTTAGGAGAGAGTTGTTCAGACCTTAACATGGCATAAGGTGTTAGAAGAGAGTTGTTCAGACGCTAGCACCGGGTTTAGGAGTTCGCACCCGTGAAATTGAATGCAAGAGCTCGTTTGTTATATTGCACACTCCCGGTTTTGTCTATCCTCGGGGTTGAAATTAGTCATTTTGATCATGGTTCGGCTATGTCCCTTTCTCCCTCGTTGAATCTAGTAGTTTAATCTTCTCTCTCTCTTTTATGTTTTAGCATAGTGTAATAACAACCAACCAACCGCTTGTTTGCCTAGACTAAGTTAGAAGTTCACTTTGGTACTCACAAACACACCTTTCTCTGTGGGATCGACCTCGGACTCCTGTAGCTATACTAGCAATCGACCCGGTCCACTGCCGGTTAGAGAGCTTGTTTAGTCACCGTTGTCTTGAGTATTTTATAAATTTGTTTGGTGAAAAAAACGCTCATCATCCACCATAAATTTGAACATCCTGAACCAAATTTCTCCTCCTGGACGCCAGTCCACCTCTTTGGACGCCAGTCCACCCTAGACGCTAGTTCAGTCCCTTTTTCTTCCAAATTCATCTTGATCTTCATTCCAACTTCATCTCTATCTCTTTCCTTCCATGCAAATCATCACTTGAACATCTTTTAAGCTCCTTTCATCCCTCTCCATGACATGTAAATGTACCTTCAAAACCATAAGAACACGCAAAGTATAAAACCATAGATAATTACCAATAAAATCACGAAATTAGCTCAAGTTTACACTTAAAGACTTTTAAAACTCATTTGCTCAATAATTCGATTAAACCCTTAATTTCTATGCAAATAATACGAATATGGAGGAAATCATTATCAATATAAATCGTATAAATTCACCCTTAACAACCAGCATCTGTGGTTAGGCCGACTACTTCGGTGGGGGAGAGCAGGATCTGAAGGAGCTGTTGGCAGCTCCCTGTACAACCTCGTATTCAGCATTTCTTGTGGCGCTACCTTAATGATTATCTCGCTATCGCTAGGGGCTGCACAGGAGGAATATGGGGGACGGTGTCTGTTTGGCTTGTGGAGAGACATTGGAAACGCTGCGGCATGTACTTTTTGAATGCGAGATGGCGAATAGAATCTAGCAGGTGTCATCATTTTATGGGGTATTGGGGCGCCTCTGCTCTGGCACTTTTCCAAACTTCTTTATGAGGTTGCTCGAGGGTCAGGGTGCTCAGGTTACCGCAAGATTTGTATGGCTTATGTGGAGGATTTGGAAGGCGCACTGTTCTGCAGTGTTTGATGATCAGGTTGTTTATGTTTCTGCAGTATGTACACGATCTCAAGCAGCATCGGCTGAGTATGTGACGGCTTTGGAGACCTATAGGGCGCAACCGGATAAATGGGTGAAGCCTTCGGAAGAGGTGATAAAAGCCAATGTGGATGCGTCAGTTACTGAGACAGGAGCGGGGGTGGAAGTTATTTTCCGAGATTCTCATGGGACAGTTCTTCACACATTCGCGTATCATTTTGATCCATGGGACCCATGGAATACATGGAGCTTAAGGCTATCTTCTTGGCTCTGGAGGAGGTGAGACACTTGGGAATTCAATGATTAGAGGTGGAGATTGATTGCTAGGGGTGTGTTTCGCGTCTCCGACGGCCAGTAGAGGACCTTACGACTAAGGGTTGTTTGTTGCAGCCTTGCAGGACTGCTTGACCCTCTTATCCAGTTTTTCATCAGTTTCTGATGTAGCACATCCAAGCTAGTTAATAGTATTTTATTATGTTATAATTAGTCAATAGCCATTTGGGCTTTATTAAGAGTAAGTTCTTACCTAATGGGCTTTTAAGCCTATAAATAGTCTAAGTATCCTAAATGTTAAGGGTAGCATGTAATCTTGAATCATATTTCTCTTTGAGAATGAATTTTCTTTGAGCTTGGATTAGCTCGTTTTATCCGTTTATTGTAGATCTTCTATATCAGTTTCCTTTTTATTTATCCGGCGTGTGGGGAATGTCCCGGTGTATTTTCTAGCTAGACATGCTTTGATAGTTCCACACAACGTCCTCCCGTGTACTTATTAGGATAATCCCTAAAGCATATCATTCAGTTTATACTGGGGATAGTCAGAAGATAACTAAGTTGTTTTTTTTTTTTTCATAGGACACTAACATATCCGAACTCATTGCCAAAATCGACTATCTTTCAAGCGTCATGAGGTGAGATCGAATACATCAATACCTATCTAACTTTTCACTTAATTTCACATGTGTAGCATATGCCCTCATTCCCAGCAATAGGATGTTTAATGATAACACCCTAGCTGCACTACTATCATCAGGCAATCGGGAGCTTTTAAACCTCATAGTGATATAGGACGTTTCGTGATAACACCCTACCGCACTCAAATCATTGGTAGCTACAACCGACATATATATAGTTTATCTTATTTTGACATTCTTTCTATCACATTCAAACCTTCAGATATTCACAGTACATGTTCAGAAGTTAGGTACTAAGTTACTGCTATTTCTAGGATAAACCACTAGAATACTGAATGGGTACAGTTTAAAATTTTTGCTTCAATATCAAAGGCTTATGTGAAGGAATTCATGTTACACAAATAAATTTAGGCTGAAATGCACTTACGGTTCACATTGGTTATACATATCCAAATTGATCATTACATCTTTATATACCTTATACAGATTATTTTAATCAACTCATTAATGCTCGAAAAATCAAAAACTAAGGGTTTAAACACTTACTGCCATTTCTAACCAACCATACTCTACCCCCCACTTACGATTTTACATTATTCTCAGAGTGTACATGAGATAGAGAGGAAGACTTAGCTTATAATCCAGGCAGAAAGGTGCTATCAAATCCCGTAACAGCCATGAGAAAGCACGATCCAAATCCCTATATCAAAATCAAAACAAAGCAAACACGGTACATGGTCCTCGTGCCAAGACATCGAACAGGGATATGGGAATAATAAGAAAATGGCCCTGTCACGTCAGAAAATTCGATAGACAATATATAGAACATAATAGCTTTAGATGGAAAAATCACCATACGGGTAAAGCACAGAACATCTAAGCATATACGTATCATAGAGAGTATCACATGAGCATATATCATAGTCAAGTCAGCTATTCCTAGATTCAATTTTATTACACACAGTTTTATTAAGGTGGGAATACTCACCACTATACTACAACGACCATAAATTTGAAACAGACTAGATCATAAAATGAAATGTGTGAAAGAGTATTGAGTCTTTTATACCCAGATCCTCAAGGATTCAATAACCTAAGTCCAAGAAATGATACATTTGAATTTTTATCTTTTTTTTCCATCGGGATTTTCGGATAACCACCTAATCATTCCCTCTTAATGAAATTCAAACATTCATCCTGAGACTTGGTTGTACTTTGTGTTCATCTTTCATACAGATTCTACATTTCATTAAGACTAGTCTTATTCAAATTATTTATTATTATTATTATCGGGCTGCCTCCCGGTAGCGCTTTTGTTTAACGTCGTTCGCTCGACAGAGACTCAGAAACGATTTATTAAGGCTCGGGATCAGTCAAATGCACAATTTCAAGAGCCTCATCGAATGGTAACTTCTTATACTTTTTTAGACGAAGGCCGTTCGTGATAAACGTTCCGTGCTTCGGATGCGTTACCTCGATGGCTCCTGAGTCGAAAACTCTCAATACCGTATATGGTCCTGACCACCTTGACTTAAGTTTGCCTTGAAATAAATGGAGGCGAGTATTATAGAAAAGGACCTCATCACCTACGCTGAAAATACGAGGTTTGATCAACTTATCATGAAGCAATTTGGTCTTTTCCTTATATTTCGCCGAACAATCGTAAGCTTGAAAGCGAAACTCATCTAACTCGTTCAACTGAGCCATCCTTCTTTCACCAATTAATGCGTCATCCATATTTAAATTCTTAATCGCCCAATAGGCCTTATGTTCTAACTCTACGGGGAGATGGCAAGCCTTGCCAAAAACGAGCATGTAGGGTGACATACCTATTGGTGTCTTAAACGCAGTTCGGTGTGCCCAAAGCGCATGATCTAACTTCTTTGACCATTCCTTAAGGTTAGAATTCACTGTCTTCTCCAAGATTCTTTTGATTCCCCGATTGGACACCTCTACTTGGCCACTAGTCTGAGGATGGTAGGCAGTGCCTAACTTATGAGTGACCCCGTACTTCATTAAAAGCTTATTGAAATCTCTATTAGCAAAGTGACTTCCATTGTCACTGATTATTGCTCGAGGTATTCCATACCGGGATATAATATGTTTCTTAAGAAACTTTATGACTACATGTTTGTCGTTAGTAGGTGAAGCAATTGCCTCAACCCACTTTGAAACGTAATCACAGGCGACAAGAATGTACTGATTCCCGAAAGAAGACGGATATGGTCCCATGAAGTCTAATCCCCATATATCAAATACTTCACACACTAATATCGGTTTCTGGGGCATCTCATTTCTCCTGGAAATCCTTCCTGAGCGTTGACAGGCATCACACATCTTAACATAAGCATATGCATCCTTGAAAATAGTGGGCCAGTAGAACCCACTTTGTAACACCTTTAACGTTGTTCTCTCGCCCGAGAAGTGGCCACCGCCTCTTTATCATGGCAAAACGAGAGAACTCACTATCTCACTGTCATCAACACATCTCCTCAGGATTCCATCAGCACATAGCCTAAAAATTAAGGGATCTTCCCACACATATCGGTTTACCTCACTAAAAAACTTCTTTTTCTGGTTTTCATCAAACTCGGGATCTACAAATCCACACTCGTAATAATTAACAAAAGGTGCATACCAAGGGTTCCCATTCTTTCCTCTCTGCAGGAAATTTCCTCGCTTAACCGGGAGCATCGTATCCACTACGAACAACTGCTCATCCCGAAAATGATCATCAATTTCAACCCTAATAGAGTGTTTATTGTCTCCCTGTTCCATCCTACTGAGGTGGTCAGCTACTACGTTCTCACACCCCTTTCGATTCTTAATTTCTACGCCAAATTCTTGAAGAAGCAATATCCACCTCAACAAGCGTGGTTTTGCATCCTTCTTGGCAAATAGATATCTCAACGCAAAGATGGTCAGTGTGAACTATGACTTTCGATCCAACCAAGTATGACCGGAACTTATCGAAAGCAAAAAAAACAGCTAAAAGTTCCTTTTCAGTTGTGGCATACTTTTGTTGAGCCGAGTTCATGGTATGACTCGCATAGTAGATAGGGCGAAACAACTTGTCAATCTTCCGACCTAGGACAGCTCCTATGGCATAATCACTTGCATCACACATCACTTGAACCCCTTAGACCAATCAGGTGCTACCAAGATAGGAGCCAAGTAAGAAGTTTCTTAAGGGTTCGAAAAGCATCTAGGCATGCCGCATCAAAAACACAGGGGGCTCCCTTCACCAATTGAAGAGTAAGAGGTCTAGCAATGTGGGAAAAACCTAGAATGAATCTACGATAAAAACCTGCATGTCCCAAGAACGAACGCAGAGTCTTGATTCGTAGGCATAGGAAGCCTCTATTTTTGCTCTATCGACCTCTATTCCTTTCCCCGATACCTTATGTCCTAAAACAATTCCCTCAGTTACCATGAAATGACACTTTTCCCAATTTAAAACCAAGTTTGTCTCTTCACAACGTGCAAGCACCTTATCAATGTTCGACAAACATTCATCAAAAGTATTACCAAAAACGCTAAAGTCATCCATAAAAACTTCCATGAAATTATCTATCATATCGGCAAAGATAGCCATCATGCATCGCTGGAACGTCGCGGGTGCATTACACAACCCAAACGGCATTCTTCTAAATGCAAAGGTGCCATACGGACACGTGAAAGTAGTTTTATCCTGGTCATGTATATCGATGTGAATTTGATAATAGCCACTAAAACCATCCAAAAAGCAGTAAAATGCATGACCACTTAGACGCTCTAGCATTTGATCAATAAAGGGTAGGGGAAAATGATCTTTCCTAGTCTTATCATTCAGCATGCGAAAATCAATACAAACTCTGTGACCAGTAACTAAACGAGTAGGAATAGGCACACCTTTTTCATTAAGCTCAACTGTGATGCCTCCTTTCTTAGGCACGACTTGCGTAGGGCTCACCCATTCACCGTCGGAGATTGCGTAGATTATCCCTAACTCAAGCATCTTTACCACGTCTTTTCTTACCACCTCTTGCATATGTGGGTTTAGTCGTCTCTGAAACCGCCTGACCGGTTTGGCATCTTCTTCTAGAATGATCTTGTGCTTGCAGATATCAAGACCGATCCCTTCTATGTCAACCATCTTCCATCCGAAGGCCTTTTTGTGTTTTTTCGGAACGTGGATCAACTTAGCTTCCTGCAAAACGGTTAGTGCAGATGAAACAATAAGAGGAAGTAATTCATCGTGTTCTAAAAACACATACTTTAAATGCTTAGGAAGTGGCTTCAACTCCAGAACAGTAGGTGGTTCCTCGATTGACGGCTTTGGAAGCTTGCCAGTCAAACCGAGCTCTAGCTTCTTATTCCAACTTGCGTCAACAAAAGGAGTTGCCTCCAAATGATATACCCGAACTCTCATTTGTGGATCGTTATCCTCTGCAGTGCTTGACTTCATCAGGCATTCTTCCATTGGTTCTTGGTATCCCTGCAGGTTAGTGTGCTCCAAAATACAAGGATATATAGCATCAATAGAAAAACAATCACTCTTTTCATCATCGGGATGCTTCATTGCCTTATACACATTTATGGCTACACTCTCTTTCCCGACTCGTAGTATAATCTCTCCCCTCTTAACGCCTATCAAGGTCTCTCCTGTGTTCAAGAAAGGCCGACCTAACAAAAGTGGGGTTTTAGAATCCATATCCATATCTAAAACTACGAAGTCAACAGGGAAAACAAACTTGTCTACCTGCACCAACACATCTTCACTACCCCTAGAGGTTTCCTAACAGACCTATCTGCCATCTGTAAGGTCATTCTGTTGGCTCTAACGCTCCCAATCCAAACTTCTCATAAACTCCTCTAGGCATCGGGCTCACGAAGCCCCTAGATCACATAGCACATTTTTGAACACAGTTTAGCCAATGGTAATTGAGATGGTAAAACTACCTCTATCCTGCAACTTGGGGGGTATCTTATTCTCAAAGATTACAGAACATTCCTCACTCAAATGCACCATCTGTTGCATCTTCTCCTTACTCGACAACATTCCTTTTAGAAACTTAAAGTATGGGGGACTGCTCGAAATTGCCTCTAATAGGGGAATATTCACCTCTACCTTCCTTAAAAGATTCAGAATTTTGCCCGACCCTGGGTCAGGATGTCCTTTCTGGTTCCCTTAGGAGGATAGGGTAAAGTATTAACATCAAAATCAGGGGGAGGAGGAGGAATTCTATTTTTCTTACCTCTTTCTTTAGGCGGCGAGGCTTCTTCTTCTTTGATGTCCAATACCACATAGTCTTTCTTTGGTGCTGCCCCTTCCAATGCTTTCTTATTTGCCTCACCAAAGCCTTTTTCGTGGCTTCCAATTCTTTCCTCATTGCTTCCATTCTCTGCTTGATATTGCCAGTCTCTAAATCTTCGATCTCGACTTCACCATACATAGCTCCTTCACAGTCAACTGCTTTCTCTTTCTCAGCTTTCTCAGTTTCTGCTTCTTCAGCCCATAATTCTTTCTTTTTGTCACTCAGCCCGACCTCTTTACCACTTCGTGTGAACACAACATTCACATCCTTTGGGTTCCTCTCAGTGTTACTAGGGAGTCCACCACTTAGATTTGTCTTTAGAGTGTCGGTTATTTGTCCTACTTGGGTCTCCAAGTTCCGAATGGCAGAATGTGTGACCACTTTTTACTCTATAGCATTCTTATTTAACTCAGAAACATTCCTGTCTAATTTCTCCAGGAGTATCTCAGTGGCCATCTTCTGAACACCAGAATTGTTTGGTTGCTGATTGCTTTGATTATTCTGGTGCAGATGAGCGTTTGGATGCTGATAGGTGCCAGAATTATTACTTCTCAAAGATGGCTGGCTCACTTGCTGATTCTGATTGTTTTGTTGACCCTGATTCTGATTCCAGCCTTGATTTTGGTTCCAATATGAATTCTGATTCTGCTGTTGTCCTTGTGACTGAGATTGCGGATTCTGACTATTCTGATAGTAGCCTCGGTTTTGATTCTGGTATGAACTCTGATTCTGGGGATTATGATTCCAAGGTCGGTTGTATGAGCTTTGGTTTTGCCTAAAGTCTTGATTCTGATTATTGTTTCTATTCCAATTCTGATTCTGACCCTGGTTCCAACCTTGATTCTGCTGATTCTGATTCCATTGCCCCTGGTTTCCTTGTCCAACATAATTCACTTCATATTGTTGTGAACCATCACCCATACCATAATCCATTTGTGGCCCTTGCTGGTTATCAAAGTTTTGATTCCACTGTTGCTGCCCAAACTCTTGCCGATTCATATCCATTTGCCTCATCGCATAGACATTCATCCGCTGCTGGTCATTCTGATTGCCAGACTGCTGTTGTACTCGAGTAGGCGTCAACTGTTGTGGACAAGTGGGTTTTTTCGATGATGCACATTCCATGGCGTAATGTCCACCTCCACAAAGTTGGCATTGTTGTGCCTTCTTTCGCTCTAACTCCATTCGGTCCATCTTTAGCACCATTTCGTGCATCTTGTCATGCATGGCCGTCTCTCTATCAAGCTCTTCTTTTAGCGACTTCACACTTTCCAGGGGGCTTTCTTCTTCTTTCTGCTCGACCCCCATTGTCCTTCTCCATCTGCCGCATTCTCAATCTGTCTCATAGCTTGCTCCGGCGGCAGATTCATGATATCTCCACCACTGGCGGCATTCAGCTTATTCTGGTCCATTGGCTCTAAGGCCCTGAATAATATAATAACCTGTTCCACTGTAGAAAAACCGTGTGGAGGGCATCTCTTCAGTAAACCCCTGAATCTCTCGTAAGTCTCTTTTAAGGTCTCTCCCTCGAGACCGTCAAACGAAGAGATCCCTTCCTTCAAATCTAGAATCTTCGCCGGAGGAAAATACTTTTTCAGAAACACTCTCGTTACATCAGCCCATGTATGTAACAAATCATTTGGTAAAGAGTCATACCAATCTTTAGCAGCTCCTCTTAATGCAAACGGAAAAACTATTAGTTTTACCGCCTCATCACTTACTCCATTATATTTCATTGTTCCACAGATCTGGAGAAAGTGATCCAGAAAGCTGTTCGGGTTCTCAGTCGACTTCCCGTGGAACAAGGCATATTCCCCCAACATGTTCAAAATATTTTGCTTAATATCCATGTTATTCGCATTAATTGGGGGTACCCTAATTGGGTTGTGCCCTATAACTTCCTGTGGGGTAGTGACGTAATCTCGACAAACCCTCAGTCCCTGTGCTTGCTGAGCCATGTGTTGCTGATAAACCGGCTGCTGAGGAGGTGGATCATACGGGTTATACGGGTTTTGGAACCCCTGTTGATTTCCTTGATTCTCCAGCATCCGCAGTACTCGATTTACCGTCTCTTGGTCTAGTTCGGGTCTGAAGTTCTGCGTATCCTGAGGATCTTGTCCTCCTCTGTACTGTCCAATCCCTGGCCTCTGATTAAACTGTGCAGATCCCAACTGACGTAGCCCTGTGTTGTCTTCTCTCAATGATTCATGACGAGGGGTCCTCGGTGGAGTTTGCAAAGGTACTGTTGCATTACCACCAGTAGTGGTTGAGGTTTGCCCCTGTAGAGTCTGTTCATCAATGGGATCTTTACCGTTTCGTCTAGTTATGATATCGTCCATTTCTGTAGAGGAATTAGAAAGTGATCTTTCTAATGTCTCTCTTTCTTCAAACAAAGGGTTCGGACTAGCGACTAGGATTTCTCCTCGGCGATGACTGTTTCTATGACGTGCGTAAGCTTCGATTTCTTGGATGGGTTCGATGAGAGGTTCTTTAGAGCTTCGAGTCATTCACCGACAAACAAGAAACAACACGAAAACAAAATAAAAACGACCTAAGCCCAGGCTTTCGGTCAACTTACAAGATATCAAACGTTAGCTCCCCGGCAACGGCGCCAAAAATTTCTTGATAGCAAAATAACTAATCGCTAACTTTAACCGGCAGAGTATCGAGTCAACAGTAGTATAGTGATAACAAGGTCGAATCCACAGGGAACAACGTTTAAGTACCAAAGTCGACGTAGAACTTGGTTTAGGTTAAGATTGCGGTGGAGAGATATTACACTAGTGCGAAAGTAAAAATTAGCTAACGGTTGTAGTTCTAGTTATTAAAAGGTATAGCCGAATTATGATCCAACGAGTTATTTTTACCCCTAAGGGAAGACTTGACAAGGAGCGTGTATTAACCAACCTTCCTTTCCACAGTAATTTTAACGACATCCACGGGTGCCAACTCCTAATTCTGGTGTTAAGATCTGAACAACTCTCGCTCAACACCCTATGCGAAGTTAATTAATTTTCCCTTTAGAAAACCAATTAACCTAACATGATTACGCTCTTAGAGTCGCTCGAACAACGATGACAAACCTCTGTATTGGAAACGGTCCTAACAACTAGGCCGAATCTACGCAACGATCCCAAAACCCCTTTTTCCCACATCTCACCGCAAAATACATTTATAGGTTCGATATGTGTGACAGTGAACTAAATGATCAGTTTAATTCAAAGACGTTCAGATTAAGTTTTAGGACGTGGATTACTCATTAAAACATTATTTTACGCGCTACACAACTCCCGTTTAATCCCCCTTAGGGCGTTTTTACTCGTTTTTATATAATTCGACTATACGTACGTTTAGCTATTCATTTTGGCGATAATAACGGAATGATTAACGGAAATTATATTAACGACGGAAAGTAAAAGCGAATTCATTTTTTATAAGTACATATATATATATTTATATATATAGATATATAGTTATATAGCTAATAATATATATAAGTGCATAAAAGTAAATATACTATATATATATATATATAAGTGCGTAAAAGTAAAATACGTAAGTAAAATGCGTAAAAGTAAATATATATATATATATATATATATATATATATATATATATATATATTAATATATATATATATATATATATATATATATATATATATACGGCACGAATAAGATAAAAAGAAGAAGAGGGAAGAAAATGGAAATAGATATATATATATATATATATATATATTATATATATATATATATATTTATATATATAGACTTACAAAAAAGTGAAATTACAACGACTTTAGCAACACCCAATTTCCGATACTTTCCCGAGCATTACAACGATACTACTACTACTAAATTTTTCCCGGCCTAATGCCTTTACTAAAACTAAAAGAAAGAAACGAGGGAGTTAGATCTATATACACATAGTATATATATATATATATATATATATATATATATCTCCTCTCCGCTCTCTGAATGCGTCCTTATATAGCAAAGTCCAGGAGCCGGTCTAGACCGGGTGCAATGATGACATTCATCCCCCCTAATTTATATTTTTCGGATAAAAATTATATATTTTGGAATAAAACTTCTAAAATTCATATCTTGAGTTGTAGACCTCCAAAAATTGCAAACGAAATGCCAAAATTACGGTCTCGAGAAACTCTACAACTTTCATGAGGGACTCTTCCTCAGAAAACGTCTTCTTGAGTACCTCGTGTTCCTCCGAACGTTTTTCGACATTTTTTACGAAATTGAATCAATTAGCCACTTGACTACCATTTGAGTTGTAAAAGTCCGATTGACTTGATTCAAAATCCATTGGAAATCTTTCTTGAAGATATACAACTTTATGAAGGAAACTTCTTCAGAAAATGTCGTTTTGATGAGCCATTCGTATTACGAAGATATTTCGGGATTTCTACTAATCCGAATTGATTAGTCAATTGACCATAACTTGAGTTGTATAACTCCAATTGACGTGATTCAAAGTGCGTTGGAAAGCTTATGTGAAGATCTACAACTTTCATTAAGAAGCCATCCCCTGACAATGCCTCTAAGCTGGGTCAAATCTCCGTCGAAACAGGTTTTGGTTTTAAGTATGTAAGATAATTTGATCCATTTGAACTCGTAAGCTTGTGGCATCTTCTTCTAATCCTCTAAACACATCTTTTAGACTCAAAACATGTCGTTACGTGGAATCTTGGTCAATGTATAATCCTGCAATGAACCACCAAAATACCAAACGTAAATCCGACACGACACTCCGGTTACTAAACCGGTACAAAAACTAGTAAAAACACGATAAAAATACGATATTTTATATAATAACTACTACTAACATACTTAGATGAAACATAGGAATTAATGACTCGAAATGATATAATAACGCTCAAAATGATATTAGAAATGTGGTAAAATGTTACGAAAAATAACTGTGAATTTTTCCGTTATCAGGTGGCTAGTTGGAAGGACAAGTTGCTCTCGCCCGCAGGAAATAAGGTGTTTATCAAGTCGGCACTTCAGGCTACCCCTACTTTTATTATGCAGTGTTTCAAGGTTCCCACTACCCTGCTTCGAACTTGAGCAGGCGATCCGCGGTTTCTTTTGGGGAGACAGAGAATAAGTGCCGAATTCATTGGAAGAACTGTGGGGCTTGCTGCTTACCAAAGAATTTGGGGGGTCTGGGATTTCGTGATTTGGAATGTTTCAATCTGGCCTTGTTGGCAAAGCAATCCTGGAGGATCCCGAGAAGCCCGGGATCGCTGGCGGCACGGGTTTTGCATGCAAAATATTTTGAGGACAGCACTATTCTTGCGGCAAGATTGGGGACTCGACCGTCCTTTCTCCGGCGCAGTATTTTAGACGGGCGAGACCTATTATTCAGTGGGATGAGATGGAGGGTGGGAGATGGCGAGATGGTGTTTGTTTTTCATGATGCATGGACTAGTCGTCAGCCTTCGTTCCGTATTCCTTTTGCAGGACATGAGGTTCCAACAAATTCTAAGGTTTCGGACTGGTTTATTCCCAACTCCAGGGTGTGGGATGTACAACGGGTTCAGGAATTGTTTCGTCCATGGGATTATGATGCTATCTTGGGCACCACTATTGCCCCAGGAAAGCACCCGGATCGGTGGATCTGGCACTATGATCGTAAGGGAGTTTATATTGTTTGCTCGTGGTACTTCCTGTCCTTATCACTCTACCGACCAGTGTCACGGATTTTATCTAACAAAACAAACAAGTAATAAAATTTATAAATCCGGTATTCCCCAAGTGTAGGGATCGTAGTATAGCGATTAATACCGGAGTCGATCACAGAGAATCGGGGTATCTAGTTCATTAATTTTCCTAAGATTGTCACTACTATTTATTACTAAACCTAAACTAAAACGGAAAATAAATTGGACAGAGGATTGTCAGTCCAAAGCCAGGAAGGATAGAAGCGAAAACGAAATCTAAACTATAAACTATAGAATAAACAGTAAACAAGAAGATGATCATGGTGATTAAACAATGAACAAACAAATATTCCTCCGATCCCGCAACCCTTAATTCCCTCTCTAAAGTTATCTTGTTTTGATTTAATTAAAGATGTGGTCCACCTAACGGAGGTATGAATTCCTACTGTCGTAGATAATTCGCCTATCAATCTCTCATCTCTCGATCTATAAGATTGACGCTCTCAAACCAAGGTGTAAGATCTCTCAATCTAGCAACCTAGA
Source organism: Gentiana dahurica var. dahurica (assembly GCA_024500145.1). Lineage (NCBI taxonomy): Eukaryota > Viridiplantae > Streptophyta > Magnoliopsida > Gentianales > Gentianaceae > Gentiana > Gentiana dahurica. The sequence continues at coordinate 11,026,027 of CM044907.1, read as the reverse complement.
AATCTAACCTATCAACTCTCGTTATGTCAAGGTTAAAAATCCCACCTTTCCTATGGTGATCTAAGGTTTACACCGACTCTCGTCATACGGTAAACATCAAATAGCAATAGATCTCTCGATATCGATTGCATAGCAAATAATCATGGAAAAGATACAACTTTAATCAAATTCACAAAACAAATCTAGATAGAAAATAAAGAACTTGCTGAAACGGTTTCACATAGTTTGAACAATGGATGATCCCCATGAATCAACAAACGAAAATAAAAGCATCCTAATCTAACCCAGATCACCCGAGCACAAGGCTCGGGTGATCGGCCTTGAAAGCCTCAGAAGTGCGGCCGCTGTGTGTATTTTGTGTATGAAAATCGATTGTGAAATAGGGTTGGGGCGCAATTGCTATTTATAGATTTTTAAGGCGGCTAGGGTTAAGTCGGCCGTGGACGCCCGTCCACTCCTTCTGGACGCTCGTCCAGACTGTGTAAATTCTCCGAGTCGGGCCGAGTTTCGTCAGACGCCCGTCCTTCTTTAATTTGGACGCTCGTCCACCATAAATCTGAACATCCTGAACCAAATTTCTCCTCCTGGACGCCAGTCCACCTCTTTGGACGCTAGTTCAGTCCCTTTTTCTTCCAAATTCATCTTGATCTTCATTCCAACTTCATCTCTATCTCTTTCCTTCCATGCAAATCATCACTTGAACATCTTTTAAGCTCCTTTCATCCTTCTCCATGACATGTAAATGTACCTTCAAAACCATAAGAACACGCAAAGTATAAAACCATAGATAATTACCAATAAAATCACGAAATTAGCTCAAGTTTATACTTAAAGACTTTTAAAACTCATTTGCTCAATAATTCGATTAACCCTTAATTTCTATGCAAATAATACGAATATGGAGGAAATCATTATCAATATAAATCGTATAAATTCACCCTTAACAACCAAAGATTCTGTGGTTAGGCCGACTACTTCGGTGGGGGAGAGCAGGATCTGAAGGAGCTGTTGGCAGCTCCCTGTACAACCTCGTATTCAGCATTTCTTGTGGCGCTACCTTAATGATTATCTCGCTATCGCTAGGGGCTGCACAGGAGGAATATGGGGGACGGTGTCTGTTTGGCTTGTGGAGAGACATTGGAAAAGCTGCGGCATATACTTTTTGAATGCGAGATGGCGAATAGAATCTAGCAGGTGTCATCATTTTATGGGGTATTGGGGCGCCTCTGCTCTGGCACTTTTCCAAACTTCTTTATGAGGTTGCTCGAGGGTCGGGGTGCTCAGGTTACCGCAAGATTTGTATGGCTTATGTGGAGGATTTGGAAGGCGCACTGTTCTGCAGTGTTTGATGATCAGGTTGTTTATGTTTCTGCAGTATGTACACGATCTCAAGCAGCATCGGCTGAGTATGTGACGGCTTTGGAGACCTATAGGGCGCAACCGGATAAATGGGTGAAGCCTTCGGAAGAGGTGATAAAAGCCAATGTGGATGCGTCGGTTCCTGAGACAGGAGCGGGGGTGGAAGTTATTTTCCGAGATTCTCATGGGACAGTTCTTCACACATTCGCGTATCATTTTGATCCAGGGGACCCATGGAATACATGGAGCTTAAGGCTATCTTCTTGGCTCTGGAGGAGGTGAGACACTTGGGAATTCAATGATTAGAGGTGGAGATTGATTGCTTAGGGTGTGTTTCGCGTCTCCGACGGCGATGAGACCTTCGACTCGGGGGTTGTTTGTTGCGACCTTGCGAGCTTGACCCTCTTATCCAGCTTTTCATCGGTTCCTTTTTATTTATCCGTGGGGAATGTGCCAGATTTTCTACCATACGCTTTGATAGTTACTTAGGACATCTTGGTCTCGCCTCTACGACGTTTAATTGTTTGTTTGCGGATGTTGATTAATAAAGTTCTTGTTTTCTCAAAAAAAAAAATATATATATATATATATATATATATATATATATATATATATATATATATACTTATCACTTATTTAATGAGTCGAGCATGATTTGTCACTCAATCAAACATATCTATAATTGAATTTTAAACAATATCGACTTAATTCGACTCAATTAGAGCGCGCTATATTTTGAAGAATCTCTGGGCTCCCTTAGTTTTTGCCTCTCACAGTTGGTTTCTTTACGGCTCAGCGCGCAAAATGTCCGACGCCCTTTCTACTACTCTCACACAGTAAACTTCTCTCCTTTCCCAAAACGTATGCAAAATCCTACTGTATATATATATTTTCCTAACGCTGTCGCCGCCGCTTCATTTTGCCGATGCAGGTTGTCGGAGCCACTCCGGGAAGAACTCATCAAATCGGAATACACTCCACCGGAATCCTCCAATGTCTCTATCAAATCTCTCCTCCTTTCTCTCCTCCCTTCCCCCAACTCAAACGCTACCTTCTCCACTTTCCGAGACTTCATTTTGTGTTGCGCGGCTTTATCCGCTGCTTCGGAATCTACCTACGATCAGCTTTTATGGATACCTAATTCGTTATCTGTCGCTGCTGGTTCTGCTTTTGAAGAATTCGCATGTGCTTATTATGACAACTTCGGTAAAGGATTAGTGATGTTTGGTGGTGTGGAGGTAGAGTTGGATTTGGAAGTGATTAATAAGGAGAAGAGATTAATTATTGAGTTAATGCATGATGTTTTGCCTCTGCTAAAGGATAAAATTAAGGAGAGTTCAATTGATGCGTCTGATGAAATTTCTGCTGCTAGCGCTAGAGCTCCAGTTGCTTATGCTGTTATCGCCTCTCATCAGTTTCGTTGGCTTTTGTTGCAGGTTTATGTTTGTTCTTTTTTGTTTTTGGGAGCTATTGTTCTGTTTATAGTGATGATTTTGTTTTTAATTCATTTGTGTTGCAGCTGGATTACCCTTATTTAGGAAAACTGTCTGCATTGGTGATTCCTTGTGCTCTTACTGCTTTGGATCATTGGTCAGCTGAAGTAAAAGTATGTACATTTAATTTTCATTTAGTTTTTGTTTCTTTATTTAATTCATTTTGCAAGCCTGATTTGTGATTTTTTTCGTCTGCCTAGATGTACAAATAGGGGTTATAAACTATGGTTTCAGTAGTGTTTTCTTTACTTCCATGAGCAAAATTGACGATTTCAAGAAATCGTTTGGATGATGACATGAGAGGAATCCTTGGTTTGTTTGAATCAATTAAAGTTTGCTAGCAAACAAAAATTAGTTCTGGATATCAGGTCTTTAAATTCCATAGCTTTGATACCTTTTTGGCCTCTATCTATTTTTTAATAACATTGAAATTTTATTTATATATCCAAAGAAGTTTACAATGAGGTTCCTACAGAACTCCCTATATATAAGCAACTAAGAACTGTCCAAAATTCTCAATTCCTTTCCATCGGTAATACATATATCAATGTTAATACTCAGCTTATTCAAACCTCTCCAGTATCTCAAATACAGTTCCACACAATTCAATACATCAGTGACCGATAGACCTGTGCCCCACACCGGGGCAGCAAGCAACTGCAAATTTTGCTACTCCACTTAATATAGATAGCAGTAAAGGACCTTCATGGAGTTACTAGCACATTATACCTTCCATTTGATTGTTGTATCACTTGCACACCCCGTGTACGAGTTGAGACCTGGACTAGGCAATAGGTTTTTAATCTCCTTTTTACCCTGATTTTGTTTTGTTTTGTTTTATTTCATATCTGCTTGAATAACAACTGGCAGACATATTAACACTAGGGGATTGTCTAGATATACTTATAATAGCAGGCTTTTTGTGTGATGGAAAATAATCTCTCTTTGTTTTAGGGACAAGCCATGATAAGCTTTATTCATCTTGCTAAAAATGTAAGTGCAACTGAAATCAGTTGGTATGAAGATGTGATTCTTGATGCTTGCTGCCAAAATATTGCCTCAGATGATGAGTTATGGAAGCATGTGGTTGAGATGTCAGTACTCTTGGTGACTTTGACACAGCGTAATAATCCGCGTAGCACATGGTAATATTGTCTGTTACTTGTCATTGTCTTATATATGCCTTCTTGTGAATTTGTGTTATTTTTTACTCCATCAGCTGGTTTTTTTAAGACTTATGTCAGGAACCCATGAGTTCGAAGTGAAGACCGTTTACTATCATTGTAGGAATATCTATGTCATTAAACTGTATTGTGACGTCACTCGTTTGTGTAGCTTTCCGCTTATTCTTCTGTTGTAATTCGGTCACAGTTGATAGACTAAGTGGTTAGAGAGGAGTATATAAGGATGTAATATTGATGTAATGGGTCATGCTAATTGATAATAAAATCTCAATGTCCCCTTTCTTCTATTTTCTCTCCAATTTTCTCTCGTCTTCTCTTCTTTTCTATTCTGAAGCTGTTCTTCGATTTCTTGAACAGTCTTGGATTGTAGCATCTTATTACAATATGCTAGTGATTGCATGTTCGTAGATGATTATAAAAGAAAAAGATTCACAAGAATTTTGTGAGTTATTCAGAGCCTTGTATTTGTGTCTGTGTGTTTAATGGTTGAAAGCAAGTCTTGAGGTTTGGAATATTAGTACTAGATGAGAATATGCTTTACAGGATACTTGATCTATTTATATTTATCAAAACACGGTGGATACTGGGTCAATTAAGCACTTCTTTATAACCCATCAGAAGGGTTGCGGGCATTTAGTGGTTCCCCAGACCAAAGCTTCAGCTTCACCAACAAATGTATTGGTTGATTTGAAAATCGATAGCTATGAACCCTTTTTCGTCGTCTGAAGAGTTGCTTGCCAACTTTGCGTTCTACATATGCTATTGGTGTTCCTTTTTCCAAGTTGCCAAGGTTTTCCTTGCCTTTCATATTCGAGGGTAGCAAGGATATCAGAGGGGTTTATGATGTCATACAAAAGGTAGGTCAGGAGCTAGACAAGTTCGGATGAATATGATTAGAGATAACCTACCTAGCATTTACTGCAAGGTATATTTACTTATCAGTAAAATGCTACTCCGCCTTGGGTGCAGTAATAATCTACTTGAAATCAGTAAATATAGTTTGACCGATCATAAGTTATTTGTACATTCTCTGAAGGGAGCCTACATTCAGTGGCTCTTCAGACCTCATTTTTACCCCGAATATTCTGGTTAACTTGGTAAATGGATAGCTATAGCTCTTATATATGTTTTGTGTGAAGAGTTGGCACATATCTTTTCTTTCCAGGCTATAGGGGTTCAGTTTTCCTTTGATTGCGATGGCCAATTTGTCAATTCTCCTGTAGGTATGAAAAGCTGCTAAATGAGATGTTAAATCACCTCGAGAGACAACCAAGAAATAAAGAGCGGCGTGTTCTGTGGCTAACGCATATTGATCCACTTTTTAGCAGCATGGGGATATTCCTATTAGCTCATTTTCGACGCATCTTCCCACTATTTTTTCGCTGGATGCATGCTGACGATGACGATACGGTTATTCTGGTGAGAAAAATTCCTCTGGTTCTTTTTTTAATCTCGTTTGATTTGATTTTCTTAAGAATGTATTGTTTACATCATACGTTGTTGTATGTTGTGCTTGATGTTTAATTATTGCAAGGATAAAGACACTTTTGGTCCTCTTTGTTTCATGAAATTTGCACCTTTTTTCCTTCATATTTTCAATTTGAAGTGTCACATGCATACGACCATCATAAAAGTATGACATGCCCCAACCACTAGAAACATGGCATGCGGTAAGAATGGACTTAAAAGGTAAAACAATTGCATACATGAAGGGTCAAAGTGCAAAGATGAAACAATGGGATTAAAGTGCAAAAATCCTGGGTCAAAAAAGGGACCAAAAGTGTCTTTTATCCCATTTTTCTATGCCCATAGTAGAAAAAGTTTTTCTACAACTTTTGATAAATGCAGGTTCTTGAACGGGTCAAGACTATTCTGAGGTTAACCTGGATTAGAAATTCGCCTTTTACTGAGAGGTAGTCAATTACTATCCAGTTTAACTCAGCATTACAGTCATGTGTTTTTTTTTTCGTTTTTAACGTTCATATTGCAAAAATGAGAGATATATATGAATTTTGAATCTCTCAGGTTAGTGGATGAGCTGGTCACCTTGTACAAGGAGGCCGCTTTTAGAGTTGCTTCTCGTGAAGATATCAGATCACATGTTCTCGAGACATTAATTCTACTCCAGCGGTAAATTTCACCCATTATATCTATCATTATCACTTAATATGTTGGAAGTTATTTCCGTTCATCTTTTTAACATGATATAATGATCTTGCCCAGATCGAAGAGTTCACAATTTGAGGCAGCATGGGGAAAGCACAAGGAGGATCTTGACTTGGCTGCGTTTCATGGTATCTTCTCTGCGAACAATGCCACAGCGGTAATTCACTTGTTATTATCTCAAGTTCGCTTTTCCTGGAATTACTTATGACCATATTGTTTTTGGAGTATCAAAATATTTTGTGGATCAATTGCTTATATCAATGTTAAACGCGATTTCCTTTAGGTTGTTTGATGACCTTTTAGGATTGTTAGCTGCAGCGCTGATGTTAGGATTTGGAACGTAAAGACACCTTCCCTGTGCCTCGTGTCAGGCAATGATATGTAAGGTCACCTTATTATTTTTTTCTTCAAAAAAAAAAGTAATGTCAGTTTTTTTTTTTTCATGTATAGCCTTTAACCACCCCACCCCACCCCCCGGTTTCAGGTTGACGTGGTCTAGTTTTTATCATCCCACAACTGTGTTGGTGCACCAGTTTTTTTCATCCCACAACGGCGCATGTGTGTTCTGTTTTATTTTTGTCATGTTCTATGTAAATGTTCGTATAATATCATTTTGTGTATCAAATTCGGTGCATTAGATTATCATTGGATACACTTAATAGTGTTCATCTTCGCTCAAAAAAAAAAAAAAAAAAAATTAGTGTTCATCTCATGTGATGTGATATCTTTTTGAAAGCCCATGGCTTTTTTTTGTCAGCAATTTTTAGGTGTTTGATTTCTTGACTGGTGAGAGCTTGTAAGATATGTAAGGGGAAATTGTCCTCATGATCCCTGTAAGAGGGTATGTTGATACCGAGTAAATGAAACATTTGACTTAGCCATTGTCGAGCATAGGGCCTTAGGTCGAGGGTATGAGAGCTTACTTATGACCTCAAAAGACGATCTGAAGTACATATGTAGTGCATGTTGAGTCTGGGATGAGGCCATGGCCTTGGATGGTTAGTCTGCATGGTTTTTGAGCCCTGTGAAGACCCTTTGAAACAAGTGTTGAGGTCTCGACCCTCTAAATGATGTTTGTTGGTCATGTGAAATTTTAGCCCCCTACCATTTTTCTGACGGACTTGACTGTCCTATAAAAAAGATCGAATGTAATAAAGTCAGTGCATATGCTCATAGAGAGACATGCTAGACCGAAGAAACTGAGGTAAATGCACATGATCAGAGAGAAGCATGCTAGACTGAGAGGTACTGAGGTCCATGCACCTGCTCATGAATATGCATTTGAGGCCAAATATATTGAGGTTATTGCACATGCTCAAGGTCAAGGAGCGGCATGCTAGACCGAAGGTATTGAGGTCTGTTGGCTTTAGTGGCCTCTTCAGATCGCATAAATAATGAGCATGCTCAAAGTACTTAGGCTATATGAGGATGCTTCATGACGAACTATGAGTACAAACCACAGATCAGAGCAGCTTGAAGGACGTCATCATTCTTCTCTCGGACCTGCAGGCTCTCCTCATTGAACCTGATCATATATTCATTAAGGATCTCTTTTGATTTCTCTTTGATAACCATGACATGGGTCATTGTTTTGACCAAGGCTTTGAGGACACGAAGTGTAATGGCAACAATCTTGCCAACTGCTCAAATGTGGGGGTGGATCTCGAGTCGGCTCTTAGAACTAGAGTTGTGTCTTTCCATTCAAGTAGACAAAGAATCACTTGCAAAAGGGTTGATATGATGTATTTTTGGCCTCCATGGCCATCATGAGCTCCCACATATGGTCCTTGGTAATCACTGCTACCTAGATATGTTGTTTGAAGCTTTTGGGGATTCAGACACTTAGTATCTCAGAGGATAATGGAGAATGAAGATTTCAGACCGACGAGCTTCTAAACATGCCCAAAACTCTTTCTTTGTCCGTCGTGAGGGATTGAGGGGAAGGGCTTGTGTGTTTGATGGATCACATGTCCAATGTAGGAGGGTGTGGATAGGTTTTTCCTTGAACTCCCATGGCTACAAGTTAGAACTCTTTGCTTGAGTCATTGTCGGAGCAATGTGTTCATGACTGCCCTTACTCTATAGCATCATATGATGATGTTAGGAGTTAGGACCATCACGGTTGAGACTGTTGTTGAGGCGAACCGGTGGGTCTTTAGAGCCTCTGACTCAATCTTCAAGCCATCATGTATTTGTATAAAGCATGTCCGACACTCAAGTTAGCTTTTAAGGTAGAGAGTTTAGGAGGTTCTTTGATGTAAATTTACGTAAGAACAAATATGAGAAAGCGTTCCTGATAAAGGATTCATAGCAGAGGTTTATATAAGCGATTGGCCATTTTGAGTATGAGAACGAAGCAATCATGGCATGAATGTAGAACGTGAAAACAACCTCATGATGCGATCATAGCGTATATAATTGGATGGGCTTACTCTAAGATTATTTGGTTTGTGTGCTTTCCCCCCCAACCCTTGGAGGATCCTTCGATACAGATGTTGAAACTTTGAGCCTTTTAAGCATATTGTTATTGCGGGGTCATATGAAACTTTACACATATCCTTAGGGCATTCACACCAGAAGCCCTATTTTTTATCCTTAAAATAATATAAAATAATACATATCTCTATTTTACAATATCTCAATTCAGAACACTCCACAACATCTATATCCCTATCCCTATCTTTAAGCATTAAAATAGGGATAGTCCTCCACAAATAGAGCTACACTGTTCATTAACCCTAAAATAGAGATATGGATGAAACTTCTGTTGTGGAGGTATTTAAAGGAAAATTCCAATTATTATCTTTATTTTAGGAATAGGATACAATAAAGGGCTTATGCTATAAATACCCTTAGGGTAATAGCTGTTCGGAGGTTACCGTTTTCAATGTTGAAGAAATAAAAAGTAATCACTTGTGGTACGTTTCTAATAAAATGCAAAGGAAACACAACCCCTCCCCCCATTGTATCTAATAAATAAAATGAAAGAAAGAAGGTACAGTAATAATTTTGATAAATGGAGCATCCATAATAACCTACTCCCTCCGTTTTTTTTTATCTGTCACATTTCAGTTTTTGTCATTTTTTTATTTATCTGTCATTTTACATTTCCAATGCAGCATTTATTATTTTTTCCTCCTTTACCAATAAAATATTTACATCTCCAATAAAAAAAACACAATTCCAATACAAAAAACTCCTTTACCAACAAAACATTTACATCTCCAATAAAAAAATACATTTCCAATACACATATTAATTATTTTCTTAATTTGTGTAATTCTTCTCTCTGCGACATATATATAAAAACGGAGGGAGTATTATATATCAATATCAATTCATTACAGGCAAAGACGCAATTGTACATCTTAAATGCCATATGCCAAAATAATTAAAATACATAAATAAATTTGAAACCAAAACGCTGCTGCTCAAAACTCGATATCAATATTCACATTACAGATATATGCATCAAATGTTGGTTGAATACATCCATAACACTAGTCACACCTTTTGTCATGGTTCTACAGACATATCTACAAATATCCCATGCCAAAAACTCAACCCTTTTCAACAATACAAAAAACCACCACACAAAAAAAAGGCAAAAGCCTCATTTCATGAACCATCCAGCTTCTAACACAGATCACCCGGTTCTGCGTTGTTCCCCTATACCCGAAAATCCATGCCCAGAAATCGAACCACCACACATCCCACCATCCGACGGATCATGGCCAACATAGCCACTTGCTATGTTTTCTCTGGTTGCACATCTCTTGATCTCACCTTCACCCTCAACACGCGTCTCAGATGGTGAGGCCGCCAAACCGCTAGCTGTTATGCTTTTCACATCAACAGCGTCCCTTGTTCCGATGTACAAACCCCTGCTTCCAACTGCAAGAATGTTTTGCTTCTCGTCTCTGATTGTCAACACCGGTGGCAACAAATTCATCAATGGAGGGTTTAACTCATTAGACCTACTAAGGAGTAACCGAAGTGTCTCCCTTGCACCCTTCTCCACTACGGAATCGGTTTCCGGCATTAATGGGTGACCCACGATGTTGGGAAGTACAGGTGCAATTGCAGTTGATAAAGCAGGTCCTGCACTCACCAAATAGCCTTGGCCAGATGAACAAAAATCGATTACGGGAATATGAACAATCGGGTCACACATCAACGGTGTAAAGGTAGGAATCTGTTGGGATGTCTGAAGGGACAACGGAAATCCATCCGGCAAGAAAGGTGGGAGTTTTGAGGTAGGAATGTCGAGTACATTCAGAGGCGATTTTAATGTCGAGATGCTGGATTGTAGATTGTTTGAGAGCAAAGATGATAAGAGACTTTCCGAATTGCACAGCGATGTAGAAGGTGGCATGGTGGTTGTAGCAGAATTCTGCTGCACGTTCGACGACGCGGTTGGAGGGCACCAGCAATAATAAGGAGAGAGAAGAGGTAAAGCTTCTGAAGGAATTTGGACTGATGGACTTGACAGAGGTGTATCCGTACCGGGCTTTTCGAAAGGGAACAGAAAAGATCCGGCTGGTTCCGGAAATTTGTCCTTGGAATTATACGAGCAGGATAGATTTGAGATACTAGGGGTAGTGAAGGAAATGGTACTGTCAACACATGACACGTAGCTCTCCCCACGCCGTCTAAACTTCTCTCTGGAAACAACACTTTTCAAAGAGGAGTTTCTTGTCGCGCTATCTTTAAATGAACTAGACCTAGGGCTAAGACTACCCTGGTAGTGTGTGCTACTCTTTGTCCCCTGATTGCTACTATGCCTGTAACTTGACGACTTCAAAGGCAGAACCGATGATTGAACATTTACAATGGGACCAAAATCAATGGACTCAACCGAGGTACTTAGCGGTGAGGTTGATGACAAAGCATTGTTTGTTATGGTTGATCCTACCAGATATGCTCGAAGGTGAACAGCAAAGGCATCAAGACGTGATTTACTAATTCCGGTTACTTCAGACAAAGAAGGTTTACATTTCAGCAAATCTCTCATCTATACCAAGAAAGAAACAATTGAAATTAAAACTAATCAATAGGCTTATAAACAATAATATTAATAAAATAAGAGAGAGAGAGAGAGAGAGAGAGAGAGAGAGAGAGAGAGAGAGGCATGCCTTGCGTAGCAATTCGATTCCAGTGAGCATACATTTCTCAGAACACCAAAAGTAGAGAATGTCATGATCTGGAATTCTCAGTGCAAAAGAACGTCCAGACCTATCAGCTTCTAACTCTTCGATTTCCACAGCAGAACACTGTGCATCCGTGTTCAAGTTTGCCATCCTCTCTGTGAAACCATCATCACCAACGAACGAGATGCGCAAGCCAGAACTAGGCAGCAGGGTCAGATTTAAATTCCCCCTGGACAACACAAATCCAATGGCTTATCAAGCAGGAATAAAAACAAACTAAATGAAAATACTGCCATAGTTTTAAGAGACATTTCATGGTACGGTTCTACCTAGTGGAATGCATCATACCCTTTTATTTCCACTATCTTTCACCATACACAGCCCTATTATGTGAAAGAGAGTAAAAATGAACGGATATGATAGATCTCCTTCAAAAAAAATGATAGATCTCCCTTCGTGCAACCTTCCTACAACATTTGTATTCAATTTTTTTTACTATTTTTAATGTATATACTCCAGGACAGAGTACAGGTCATTAATAGTCTGGTTGACGCCCACAAAGACCCAGAGGAAAGATTGAGTAACTGGCATTAAGTTGTAACCTTTTTTCTTTTTATCAAACTATATGAAAAAGGCATCATATTTGATTGCCAATAAATCAGGATATGAACTACAATAAATGGGGGGGACTTAAACTGAACAACTAATGCAAGAACTTCTTGAAAAATGGGATAACTTCTCATTCTACCACTTCTCCTGGTTTCAGAAATAGAAATTTATGACTGTTTAAATTAAGCTAGTACGACAACAGCAGGGTAAACCCAACTCCACATGGTTCTAACTCATGAATTTCACAATATTGATAAGGGGGACATACCCTATATTCATTTATTAGCAGGTTAGACGTTAGTACAGACACAAGGGCATCAACTTCTGCCTTGAGATCATCTCAAGTACCAGAAAAGAGTCTAATTATTAAGGAATTCAAATAAGTGAATACATCACTCTTAGCACAACATCATTAAGGTATCTTTCCGTGAAACATATTACACAAATGTGACTTAAGATTCAAAACAAGAGAGCATACAGAGAATATATAAGGTTGAAAAAGACAGAAAAATATGTTAAGAGATAAAATACTACTATAAGAATCGGTAATGCTAGTGTCACAACAAAGTTGTCATAACAAAGTAACACGACATACTTTTAAATTGATCATGGTGGGACCCATATCAATCAATAGGTCCTTTACCGTGATCAATGGTGTAAAGTCTGTTGTGCTTCTTGTGACCATATTGTTGTAATGTTGTGGCAGTAGTAGACTCGAAAAAGACTACAAAAGCAGATTCTACAAAAGTTGAAGCACGAAACAAAAAAAGAGATGCAAGCAAACTCGATACAAGCATATAATATGGGAGCATGAAGCTACCTTTACTTCTTCTTAATTCAGAGATCATAATACGTCCATTTTACCTACAATCACAAGATATTTTCATTTGGAAGCATGAACATTGACGCTATGAATAATGTTAAACAGAGCATGCTACCAGACCTCCACTCAGCAACTAACGCAAGCAACAAAAATCTGTAACAAAATATCTGAACATATTTGGCATCACAAGTACTGCTAGATGAATTTTGTACAGCTACAGTAAAAGGGAGCGAGAATAAAAGTTACAGCCTGTGGAAACATGCCCGATTGAGCGAGCTCTGGGGAAGGACAGGGCCATTTAGGCTTTAACCTATGTAGTCAAAAGAAAAAATGCAGTTCCAAAAAAGTATGTGTAATTAAATATGGAACAAATTGCAACAGAACGCAACACATTAATTTGATGACATGTGACAGCAGAGTAAAGAAGCTCTACCAGCCCCATTACAGACCATTATGATATATAAATCATTCAAAACACCAACCTCCATGATATATCCACACGTCAAAAAGCACCTCCTAGCTAGTAACAGTCTCAACATCAAAAGAGTGGTCTAAGAGTCCGGCAGGAAGTAGCGGATCAAGAAATGATTAAGAGGCGTCTGCAATTTGAATATAAGACACTCAAAAGATGAACCCTAGACAAGTTTAGGGATCAGAAAGAATGCAAAATCATGTGCCAACATCAAGCACTCGGATGTCTAGCAAGAAGAACTTGAGAGTTGTCAAGACATCTATAATAACATAAACACCTTTATTGATAGATATCCACAATAAAGTGAACTTAAACCAGAAGTCCTTAACATATAGGAGTTTTAGCAACAAAGTTGTAATACTGCAATAACAAATATGTCAACAGGTGATTAAAGGAATCGTATGACATAAATAAAGAATGAGGATTCAACTCTACAGTGTATCCCATTATACTATAAAAATACTGGGATTAAAGGGGGCTATCCAAAATGTACAATATAAACAAACAGTTCCGATTGGCTTTCTGTAGACAACCACACCAGCAGGGAAGAGAAGCTAAGGTTAACCAATCACAGTAGGGACTCACCACCAAAGTTGGGGTACCACATATGTAGATGACGAGGGAATGGTCCAGTGTAATCTATGATGCCCCAAACTAACTAAAGCAATTTCATTGAAGCTTATCCTCACAAAACCACACAGGTTAACATTATAAATTCATGATGACTTATCAAAGAACTAGGAATCATGTTTTCCTTGCTCAGTGAATCCAAACACTTTTATATATGTAATCCAGCCAAAATCTTAATTCGAACTAAACCAACATCTAGTCCACTAGCATCTCCAGTCTATCTGACTTGAAAATATATTAAGGATGATGGGAATTGGAGAAAAAAATACTAGGAGGGGAGGTGTATCATTTTATTCGGGCCAGCAAACACGTCCAACTCAATGATGTATAATATCAGTTTCACCTCAAAAACTTGTAATGTATAATTGTTATAATGTGTGGATACGACAAAATGGAGAGTAACAAGGACTGCCAAACACGCATATTACAGCCTAAACTCTAGATAAACAAGAATCAATACAAAATAAAGTAAAATAACACAACTGACAACTGACAACCAAATACAAATGTCACCATACTACCTTGTAGAAGTCGGGCAAAGAAGTGCTCCCTGCTTGTCAATCTTTCCAACACGCAGAGAAACAAGAGGAGCACACAAGCACCGTGCAAGCATGCCTACCTCTGATGGCTCAAAGTTCTGCAAAAGAACATCAAATGCATCAGACATACTGCATGACAGAAAGAAAATTACAGAAACGTACAGTAAGACGGACAGACCCATCCCCAAACAAAGTCCATATATCGACTGCTCAAAAATATCAGTGACAAAATATCATTCAGTTCCTCTTTAGAGCAAGTATAATAATATACATGAAAACAGAACATTAGAACTTGAACAGCCAAATAGTCAAATACATAATCTAAATAACAAGTTCAATAGGAAAATATTCTGTCGGGCGAAAGCAGTGACCGTCTCTAATGACTATGAAAGACATGAAACTTTCACGGTTACATCTCCTTAAACTTGAATGAAAAAGCATTCGGTATAAGCTGAAATGATAACGCGACTAAGACAAAGGCCAAATCAATAACCTATAATTAAGCTACCTGACTCAAGTGCATGAGCAATCGATCTTCAGCGGCACCAGTACAGGCGTTCAGCTTAAGCAGCGGTTTAAGCCTCTCATCAGACCTACAAGCACCCATAACCTGCACGTCAAGAGCCTGTATCCATTGCAGAACATTATCTTCCCTCCAATCACGCTCCAGCATCATATCTCCATCCTCATCCTCCACAACACTCACCGACGACCTCTCCTTTACTCCTGAACCTCTCGAAACGGTCAAACTCGGAACAGACGACGTATTATCAGCATCCGTCGCCGAATCGCCAGCACAACCACCGCAATCCGATTGATCGATTCGATCTTCCGTATACTCATCATCAACCGATTGTTCCTTCCTCATATTCGCCATTTCTAATCGCAGTCAAACAATACCTCACAATCGATCTTCCAAAATCCAAAAACCTAGGTTCCTGAACCACAAATCGTTGAGCAGAACGTAAAATAAACAGATTCCGATTGCTTTTTGAATCAAAATTATCACCGGAGAAGAAATTCAACGAACAGAAAAAAGGATAAAAGGCGAAGAAATCTCACAGGAGTTTTGATGCGATAATAGAATAAGAAAGGTTGTAAAATAACGAAGGGAATATAAATGAGAGGCCCTACGGATTTGAAATGACAAATTCTAATAGGTTTATAAATCAGTTTGGAATCCGGGTCGGTTTGGCGGTTTTTTAAATCTCAATAATGAATGGGGACTGATTACGTCAGCGGATGCATATGGGTGGGGCCTATTATGTGGCCAATTAGAAAGCCGGATTGTCAAACCACGTCAGCTTTTATTTTTCCGGTTTTAAATGAAGATTTTGTTTTTTCCGTTTTCATACACGTCAGATTTTTTTTTTTTTTATTTTTTTTTTTTTCGGTAAACGAAAGATTTTATTAATCGCCGGACTAACGCCGGTAAAACTACAAGAACAACGCCGGACACCGCCGGTTAAAGCCGGACCACAACCGGATAAAGCAAACTAGAGACACAAAGCTATGAACAATACAACACCACAAAGCCAGATAATAGATTGGGAAGAGGTCTTTGAACAACAAAGAGAAAAACTCTCCAAATGATGAGAAACGCTCAGACACGAGGTCCTCTAAAGTAATCTATTACCCGACAACACACAATACAAAACTAAAACAGCTTAAAAAAAGAACCAAGAAAAAAAACTCTCTTCCAGAGCATCATCGCCGATAAAAGAGTCAGACCACCCACGCACCGCCACAAGCCGCCACCAAATCAGAAAGAGCCCGCAAGCCTGGCTTTCCTTCCCAACCCGAATAGCAACTGATGGAAAGAAACGCAGTCAAACGGACATGTCGACTCAAACCGCCGGTGATACCGAGCTAAAACGGACGATCTCTCCAGATCCAAACAAGACAGCCACAGATCTCACCACCACCATCACGAGCTAGCAAAGCTTGTGGAGAAAGGATAGTAGGAGGTTAAGCTTCTTGATGGGTTGAAGCAAAACGCCGTTCAGCCCCAAAAACGGAAGAAAGAAGCTTACCGGAGCAGAGCCACCGCCGGAGAGCCATCAACCATCAAAATCGATCGGAGCTGGTGGAAGGCAAAGGATGGCCACGAACCATGGAACTACACCGATCAAAGCGAAAAATAAAAGCTAAATAGAAACTATATACACAGGGTTGACGCCGGCAGCAAACGCCGCCGCCGGCGTCGAAGCATAAGGGCCCGAACGGAGCTTTGATGAAAGGCTTTGAGAGAGAGAATGGGATTAGAGAGAAGCGGCTTTTTTTTCATTGACGTTTGACTTTAGTTAAATTTATACACGTCAACTATGTAGAGCTAGAGTAGTAAATGAGCAGACGGATTCGTGCATGGTTTCAATTCGATTGATTTTTTTGCTTGAATAGTTATGTTTGATAATCCACTCGAAAAAGAAAAAAAAAATTATGTTTGATAAGACTCGAGGTTAAATAGGCTCGACTCCTTAGTAATTTATTACTTAAAAGATGAATTTTTGTTTAGCTTATTAGATTGAAAATGAAGTACATCGAACCCTTTGCTCGACCTCTCATTAAAAATCCTCATCCCGCCTTCTTCTGTGTATCTTTTTTCCGGTGCCGGTTGCCTTTTTCGTTTCTTTTGTTCTCCTTTTGTTCCTGTTACTCCGTTCTCTTTTTTTATTGTCCCTTTTCCTCCTCTTTTTTCACAGCTCGAGGGTCTCTTCAACTTTGACTGGTTGGTCGGTGCTTCTCGCCAAAAAATGAATTTCCCTCTGCTTTGTTTTGGATCAATGGTGTTTTATTAGGGAAACTAGTTCTGGCGATGATCCTTGTTGAATAGCCGATTGCTGGCCGGAGATGGTGCTTTTATGACGATTTGGCGGTTGGTGATTGCCGGGATCGGCTTCAGGTGGTGGACGGCTTTGCATGTCGATGGGAGTTTATCCTTTATACCCCTTTGCATGTTCAGATATGTCTATTCCTCACCTCTTTTTTCCGGCGATGGGATTGGTTTTACAAAGCTCTTCTTTGCTATTTATTCCATTGCTCGCCGGTTGCAGTTTGGGGATGATTTAATGGCGGTTCGTGATGACGGATGGGGTTTTGGGGTGGCTGTTGTCTTTTTTGTCTGTAGTTTTTTTATGTTTGTTTGTTTATGTGTTCTGGACCAGGTCGGCGATTGTCGGCATTTCCGGATAGTCTTTTAGGTTTTTAGTTTTGTCTTAGTTTGTTTATGCTATGGATATGACTATTGTATTATGTTACCAACTCAAGTCCTCTTTTATGAGGCCGAATTTGGTCGGGATGGATTATTCCATCTCCTTTGTCTTCCTTTCGTTTCTCGGGTGGCGGTGTCCAGCTTTAGGCCGGTGGTAATCCGGAATTTGTCTTGCAATTTTCCGGCGTTGGTCCGGTGTAATGTTTTTGTTGTTTTTTCTTAATAAAATCTTTTCGTTTCCGGTATACAAAAATAAAAAAATGAAATACATCAAACATCTTTTACATTTGTCGTAAGTTTTTGAAACAAAAACACTGTTTTTTTAATAACTCAAAATAATCTCGAATTCATCTCGGGTTTGAAGGTGTCAGTTATCGACAAAGACATAAAAAGATAAATCGAACTCAACTCGCTAAATACTCCATTGACGATTCTAAGATATTGTCATAAACCACCGACATAACTGGCGGTACAATCTTTTTCCTCCACAAAGGAACTCTATAAAAGGGTTTCATCCTCTCATATCAGAACTACGACAATAGCTTGAACCCAAAACCTCTAGATACGTAAGCATTCAATCACATTGGCTCTAATCATAATTCATCACCAAATCCTCAATAATTGGCTATCATCACAAGACCCAGTTACCCGAATATTTCACCATATTGAATATACTTTTGACTTTTGATACCACACAGTGATATTCGATTTCTGTAAAGTCGAATTTAATTTCACCATTCGACTTTGATGCCATTGAATATCTACTCCGATCTATGTAAAATCAATTTTTACCTAATCTATAGTATCGCAATACATTTATTGTGATGTTAATAACAATGGTGCCGCCTTTCAAAAAAAAAAAAAAAAATAACAATGGTGCCGTGACACTAAACAATGTGTCGAGGGCATCAATCAATTCCCAAGAGAAATGTGACTAGGATATGGTGGGATCTAAATCAATTGATGTGTCCCACACATTATTAATGATGATATCATATGTAATGACATATGTTGTGTATAAATGAGTTGTGTATATATCAATTTCCCATTTAATATGAGTGTGGGGACTAATAATACGTGGTGTGGAAAAGGAAAGGGAAAGGGAAAGGGAAATGGAAATGAGATGGCGAAAATATCTTTCCATTGGCTGGATTCCACCTAAAATAGAATCAAAAGCTACAAGTCTTTAGTCTTTCTTCTAAAGAGCCTACCTCAAGAACGTGATTGGTTGAAAATTATACACTATTAGTTCGTGTGATGATACAGCAACTAACATTATCTGATTAAAGACAACAATAATTATCATTGGCCAATGCCTTCACATAAAGTGTTGGAGAAATTGTCATTATGTCTTAATAATGGCAGTGGTCACGTAGTGGTTATAAGTGATAGTAGTGGTAATTATTGAGAGTTAGTGGCATTAATAGTGAGATTTTTTTTTGTGAGATTTTGTGGTGCAACGGTTGTACGAAAGTTGTATCAAAGGACATACATTAAAGTTTCTCATTTTTCCTCTCTTTCATATAATACACTTTCTCGTGTTTGAGATGTTAGGTTGTAATATATGCCGCTTGGTTCCATATTTCTACAACCGTTGCATTATAAAATTTGTCTTTATTTCACCTATAAGAACCCCTTTTTGGTAGAACCTTGAAGAATAAGCTTTTTTTCACCAAACATTCTACTACTACATTTTCATGTCATATACTGACGTCGTTTGCATTTTAATGAAGAGAATGTCGGGACACTGGAAAATTTCGCCGTTTGTTCGAAATTTGAAGCATCACTACATCGAACAGGTAAACCGTTGTATCATGTGAGACAATTACTAGCACCGTAAACACTATATCGGAGTAAATTATTTTAAGAACAGAGTGCTCGCACTCGCATCGGTTTAAGTCTTAATTTTATTTTCGTTTATTTTTTATCAAACCGGTTCTTGTTTGATTTTTTTCATCAATTGTGTTTTTAATTTTAAAGCGTTATGTACCACGGATCTAACAAATGATTCCTTTGAACATTTTTTGTATTTGTTCAAAAAAACTTATTTATTTGAATAAAATAGTCTTCTCTCTTATTTTTCTTTTCATAATATATCATATCTACATGAAAACCGATGCAATTTAAACAATTTCAAACAAAATTATTTTTTTAATAAATATTATTCATCTGTTTCTATTTAACTGTCGTAGTTGCCAAAACATATACTATCTCAATCTCATAAAAAATGTCTATTTTTTGTTATGCACACAAATTAAAAAAACAATTAACGTGTTGTATTTTACGTATTAATGAACATATATACCTATCATATTATAAATGTTTCTTTTGTAATATTAAATGAACATAGAAACATTAAATGTTAGGATAAGAGTATATTTGGAAAAAAAAAATGTATTAAATGATGTATTGGTTTTCTAAATGAATATTTTTATGCGATAAATTATTTTTAAAAAATGGACATTTTTGTGGGACGGAGGAAGTATTAAGGATAGCAATTAAGACTTTGACTTTAACATCAAAATGACATTAACATCACTTAATTGATGTAATGTTGTTTTTATTCTCTCGTCTCTTGATAAATAATGATAGATTCAGAAAAAACACAATGAATAGTCTTTTGAAAATATACTACGATAAATAAAAAGGAACACATGTTTTTGACAAACGAGACACACGAAAGATACGAAAATATTGTTTTTTTTTACGGATACGAAAGATACACACACACTTTTATTTCCACCGAGATTTAAACCCGAAGCCTCCGGATTAATGACCACGTCATTTACCACAGCGCTAAATATAGTTTCTTCTTAATTTATTGCACTAAATATTTCTTCCGATATTGGATTAATTGGTAGAGAAAGAATACCATGTGAAAACATAGTTTTAAACGAAGAAAAACAAAAGAAATATCTAAAAAAACATCTCTCTTTGAGAGCTCCTCATTCTCTCTAGAACTCTCCTAACTCCTTTGAGTCTTCCCCTAGCCATCCTTGGCTATGTTTGAGCCATGGATACAAAAGATTTACACAAACTCATCTCCAATCTTAAAATACATGAAACACCTTCATCTACTACAAAAATAAAAGCCATTGACATCTCAGAAGGCCTAAAGAAAAACAGACTAAGCCTACTTGGTAAGTTCATCACTAACAAAGACATACCAGTCAAAAACCTAAGAATATCTATGGAGAAATCTTGGGGGACATCTAAATTCAAGGTGGTGAAACTCACAAAAAACTTTTATCACTTCCATTTCGAGCTTGTTGAAGAACACATGAGGGTGCTGACTGAAGGACCTTGGTGCTTCGACAACATACTGCTGGTTTTGCAACAGTGGAAACCATCCTTAACAGCTGACAGTGAAGATTTTGCTGAGTCCCAATTTTGGATACAAGTGCAGGGCCTGCCAATGCATCTGCACACAGAAAAAGTGGGTAAGAAAATTGCTCTTGATCTTTTTATTGTACCTTTGCCCAAATCAGAGAAGAAGTTGGAAAAAATCATCTCTCCTTTAGATTCAGATCCAAAATACATCTGCACAAACCCTTACCTCAGCTTTTATCCATTACCATCGATGAAGACAACATTGCATCTGAGCCTTTCACCGCCCTCTTTCAATATGAAAGATTACCTTCCTTTTGTTTTTATTGTGGTATTCTTGGCCATACTGCAACAAACTGCCCCCTCACCACTGAGGAATTCAACCTGGAAGATGAAAAAGGCTTCAGATTTGGTAGTTGGTTGAATGCAACAAAACACAATAAGTTGGTTCAAGAATTCATAATTCTAGATATGGACACTCAATCATACACTTGCCTTGCTTCTTCAATCCCCATTGTGCAATATGCAAATCTCAATCCAGCCTAGAAATTTTTGAATTTCCCGCCAAACAGCTATCAATCCCCTGTACAAACAAACAAAAGTCAAAAGTCAACCTCAGACAGCTCAGAAAAAGATACTTACCTGTCCCTTCCTGAAAGTGACAATTAATACCTCAAACCTGGTCACACACACTGCCCAAAAACCCACAAAAAACAAAACTACTGCAGAAAAGGCTTCCGTCCCTATCTCACCTACCTCTTTTTTTCCTGAACCACTTACCCGTGCTCTCTCTCCTCTCAAAAACCCTTTCTCAACCTGCTGCACAAGCTCTCAGAACCCTATCCCTTTGCATCAATCCTTGGAACTATCAGCTATACCTATCCCTGATATCCAACCTAGCAACCAACTAATTGACAAGATGTCACCCTCTCCTTCAAACGAGCCTCGGATCTTAGTGACTAGTCCGATGAACCCTCAGCCAACAAACCAGCAACACCTTGAACTAGTAAATGCCAAAAAGAAAGCTGATACACGGGAACCTATCTCTAAACAAGCCTACCTGCTGACTCTACCTGTCCTTCCCAAATCTCTTGAGGATTCTGCAAACATGGAAACTCAAGTCATACATGTTCAAGCAAATAGCCAATCCACAACCACCTCTTCAATTTCAACCAGAAGTACCTTTAAAAGACACCATAAGAGCACAGAAAGACCTATGACTGATATCACCAATCTGGAACCACTTACTGGGAAAAGGAAAGCTGATGGGGAGAATACCTCCTCATCAAAGAAACCAAAGCTGGAAGCAACTTTTGAAAGGGTGGAGACTGCTCAGTAGCTCCACCTACAATAATGAATCTCTTATGCTGGAACTGCAGGGTCTTAGGCAACCCCAAGGCAGTTCCTAGTCTCAAGTGCCTGATAAAAGACTCTTCTCATTCCCTCCTTTTTCTTTCTGAAACTAAACTTACTTCAACAGCAATGAATCAACTTATGAACACTCTTAGGTTTGCCTCTGGTCACCATGAAGCAGTACTGGGACCAGAGGAGGACTCTCTCTTATGTGGAATGATTCCACTCATGTCATTATTCTCGATAGTTCTAAAGGCCACATCGATTCTGTCATTACTCTTGATAGCAAGGTCTTCCGTTTCATTGGTTTTTATGGGAATCCAAAACACTCTCTAAGACACTTTTCTTGGGATCTTCTAAGAAGGCTCTCTGTTGTTTCAAACCTTCCATGGCTTTGTGCAGGAGATTTTAATGAAGTTTTACATATGAGTGAGAAACAGGGGTTGTCTCAAGGGCTAGATATCTTATTGAAAAATTTAGGAGAGCTCTTGTTGGTCCCTTGGAAAGGCTAACACAAGTTTAGAGGGGGGTGAATAAACTTGTCACCAAAAACTTTTCCTGAACTGGAATTACCCAAGGAACTGAGTTTTTGCCAAACTCAAACTGATGCTCAGCTCAGTTTTGTTCCTGTCATTTAACTTGTGCGGAGTTCAGCTAACTCAACTGAGTATAAGTCAATACTGACTTATATTTAGTCTTGTTAACTGGCAGCGGATAAATTTTAGCCTTTAACAACTAGTTAACTTAGTTTCAGAGTGAAAACCATATACATATAACTACAATAAAGTAAATGAATGCGTAAAGTAAATAAACAAGAATTATAGAGATTCCAGGTGGTGTAATCCTGTACGTTCTCTCTTCCCCTGTGATGCGGAGGAAAATTCCACTAGAACTTCTTTGAGATGGCCCGGTTACAAAGAGTCCTAAACTGATAGTCCTTGACTAATCCCTAGCTTCACTATCTAAACACTTGTAGAACAGGTGGAATTGCTGCTCTTCAATTGTTTGAAACACTGGTCCTTGGAGGGTAGAATTGCCTCTTCACCAGCTCATCACAATCACAGTCTTCCTGACTGCACTCAACTGTCCTTCACACCTTCTTGGTGTTTCACAGTCTAAACCTTTGATAAAATCAAAGTTGAGACTTGAATCAATAACTATGATTCAATTGTGATTAGAGCTTTTCTTCTGGATAATTAAATTTTGCACGGCTCTGAATTTCTCAAAGTGATAGATTCTTGATTTTGCTTGAATGTGCTTGGATACTTGAAGAAATTCCTTGATCTTGCAATTTAGCACTTAGCAGAAATTCTTTCGAAATTGGCTTTCCCCCTTAATTAGATCTTTCTTGACTAGATAGATTCTTTTTAATTCCTCTTGCTCTTTTTCACCACTCCCTTTTGTTGTTGTAGAGGTAGTCTATTTATAGGGGTTTATTCAACGTTCATCCTGCTTGAATTTTGTAACGGCTCTATTTTCAGACCGTTCTGCTGTGTCAGTATTTCATCCAATAAAATTGCTTCCTTTATAACGTTCGACTGTAGATCAGTTTATTGAATGACTGCCACATAAAACTGAGTTTCCTTATCAGTTTTATACTGAGTTTATTACTTGTCAGTTTCTTGACTGACTTGGAGCATTAACTGAGATTTTACTCTTCTTCAAATAACAGTACTCCAGTTTTCATCTGATTATAATTGCCTTAATCAGAGTACACCATAACGAATTATCTTCTAAGAATTCATTGTCCTTATGATTCTTAGGTCTTCATACAAGATCCATAAAGTCAACTCAGGTCATCACAATCTTGCCTGAAGTCTAACTTTACAGTCTCGACTTGTAATCTTCATAACTGAGTTTGAACCCTCAACTCTTCAATCTTCAATAACTGAGTCTGTGACCCTCAATTCTTCAGTCTTCATAGATAAGCCAACTGAGTCTGTGTCCCTCAGTTCTTCAGTCTTCATAGATAAGCCAATTGAGTCTGTGTCCTCGGCGAACTTACCTTCTTCAGTTTCTTTGTAAACTCAGTTTCCTAGTTATCTCAGTTTTCTAGTTTTCTCAGTTCAAAACCTAGAACTATTACAGTGCTAGTCTGATTTAACCTATACAAATATCAGACTCTATTAAATCCTATACATTGATATCTAGACATCTTTTTGCCTTGCACTATAACAGCTAGTTATGACACTTCATCAATGGGGTTAAAAACAATAACTGATTAAGTGATGAATCATCATCAAAACATAAATTTTATTTCCAACAATTTCCCCATTTTTGATGATGTCAATACCCTCCTTAAAAGCAATGCAAAAAAATAAAATAAAATACAATACAGTAAATAACGCAATGAACTGAAAAACTGAGAATTTATTTGATAACTGAGTTACAAGATAGAGTAATAAAATACAACATAATAAAAAGAACTAGAAGATAGTTTCTTTTTTACTTGGCAGATAGAGAAAATTGATTATCATAATTTTCTACAACAGATCTCATAGCATCATTTGTAGCCGAGCTTTCAATTCCATGGATGCTTGCCCAAATGTTCCATGATTCAGATAAGTTGTGCTTCTTGAAAAATTTGTTTTTGAAAATGACTGCAAAAGTGAAAACAGTTGCCCTTAGTCTTTCATTGTTGGCTGTTCTCAGTAGGTTTTGAACAAATTCAGGTTCAGCCTTTTCAATTTTCTCTGATTGTTTATCAATAATGCCATCTGCTTCCCATTTCTTCAGTTTATTCCAATAGTGCATGATCAACTTCTGCATGTGTAGGAACGATTCTAGAGATTCTTATTTTGATACTCCTTCCCTTTCTGGTAAGTTTCTAAATAAACTGTATAGTCGAGAATCCAAACCAACTCTCTTGTCAGTCGGTTCTGAGTATTTAACAATCAGCCCCATTTCTTCATCAGTGAAATCTCCTCTTGCTTTCTTCAGTTCTTTCAACTTATCATCAACATTTGTAAGGACTTATGGCATCTCAGCTGCATGGACTTTTAAGATATCCAAACTTTCCCCCTTATTGACATCATCTTTGTGAATCAGGCTCTTGATGTAAGCGTTCAATGTTTGTTGAGTTGATGCCAAAATGGTTTGAGCCACAACTGAGTCCTTCATGCCCTGTTCCATTAAGATCATTCTATCTACCAGACTGTTAAGAATAATTTCCCATCTATCTTGAGTTTCATCTCTTCTTGTATCATGCTCGATGGTTGTTTTCCGAAGCTCAAGTAGGGTGTTTTGACAGTTATCATTGACGATATCCATTTTCTTTTCAAGATTACTTCTTTCATCTTTGCTGGCTTCTAAGGCATGTAGAACCTTTCCAAATAAGCTGTTATCGTCTTTCTGAATTCTGATTATCTCATTATGATAAAACTTAATGAGATCAACCTGAGTGGGTAAATCTTTTGAACTTCCTGCTTGTTGTCTTTTTCCTTTGTTTGTCTCAGCCTAAGTTGGTTTAGCTTGCTTTAGAGGTGTGAGAACAACTTGCTTCAGTTTTTCTCTGTATTCAGCCGATTATCTTCTTTCTTCAGATTGTTTCTTAGCTTCTTCCAAGCTTGATGAGTCAATGACTTTTGCAGGTGACAGATGTACATTGAATTCATCATCTGACTCTTCTCCAGGCATGTTTGCCACAGTTCTTTCTATTTCAAGTGTAGACTTGTCAGTGGGAGATTGGTAACCTTCTCCTTGTTCTTTGTCTTGCTGTGTTTCAGATACACTTTCATAACTTGAACTTCCACTGCTTTCACCAGAACTACTAGAATCATCATCAGTGTTAAGTTCTGTTGCAGTTTCCTTTTCTTGTAGAGAGGCAAGAATCCCTTTTTGCAAGTTGGGATCTTCCTGAAAATCATCATCATCATCATCGTTCTTTTTGGAACTTCCACCAGCTGTGGCTTCCTTCCAATAACTATTTCTGATCAGCGCATACCCTTGATTTAAGAACTCATCGGTATTGATTATCTCCGATAGATTTGTAATGTTGTATAAATCAAATACCCATTTCTCGGTAATTTCCATTTCTGACTGTTGACTTCTTTGATTGGCAATGTAACTGAGTTTTCAAGTTCGATATCTGCTCAATCGTTCATAATCAGCTGTCATTAGTTCTCCATGATCAGTTGTGGATTTAAATGGTGTGAGAGTGTCCTCTGATTCTCTTATGATCTCTTGTTCTTCTTCTGGAATAGAATCTTCAATTTGCATGGGATCATCAGTTCTTGCAACATCATCAGTCTGCATAACATCGGTTCTGCTGGTTCCTCCCTCAGCAGTGTCTAGGACGGCTGATGTCTCTTTTTCACTAACAGAAACTGAGATTAACGGCTCAGTTTCCAAAACTTTCTCACTTACAAGTTCTTCAACAACTTGTTTTTCACTAGGTTCAAGTTCCAATTCAATAACTGGAACTTCTTTCTTAGTTGGTTCAACAAGTTCTTCTTCATTAACTTGCTCATCCAAGTGAATAACCTTGGTTGGTTCTTTTTCTGCTTCAGCCTCTTTTTCCTCAAAGTGAGGAGCTGAAAATTCTTTAATTGTTTCCTCGTGTTCTAATTTGGGGGCAGATTCTTGAGACGTAGGCTTGGATCTTGAAAGCAACATGAGCATATTCAGCATTGTTTCATCAATCAGTCTTTCATCACTGTCAGATTCTTCATCAACATGCTCAGTTCTCAGGGTCTGTTCCCCCTGAGTTTCAGCTTCCTTCTGTATGACAGTTTCAACAATTTGTTCTTTGCTGACAACTTCAGTTTCCATTGTCACTTCTTTTTCTTGTGACTGTGTAGCTGGTTCTTGAATTGGTAAAACTTCAGTTACCAAAACTGGAGTGGGCTCGGTGAGAGTAGCTTCAGTTCTTACTACTGGTGTTGGTGACACTTCTGTTGGTTTCTTAGTAACTTGATCAGTTAGCCTTTTTCTGTATCTTCCAACTGTTTTCTTCTTTCCCTTAGATCTTCAATCTGTTCCAAAACTTCGTCTGCAGTTGCAGGTTTCTTCGATTTCCTGCTTTTCTTTTTTTTAGGTTCATTCACAGATTTCTCAGCTTTCCTTTTTCCAGTTTTTTCTTCCTTAACAACAATCTTCCCTTCAGCAACTGGTGTTTCTTTTCTCTTTGCGATTCCAAAATGGTCTAGTATTCTTTGGACTACTAATGCAAGAGTCTTTTTGTGATAAAATCGACCCTTTTTGACATCAGTTTTCTTCTTGGGTAAGTCAATTGATTGAGCTGTCAATTGATCAAACAGATACCTAGTCCAATTGAAACTTTTTTCAAACCAAATCACATATAGCAAATCTAATTTTGTTCCAGATAGATTGCTAAAGTTTCCTGCATTTCCAATTATGCAATTTGCTAACATCTTTGAGAGAAAATTAAATTCTGGCTTGAGTAAGCTTGTGCTCCCGGTCTGTGAGACAGCAGATTCTCCATTAATCGCTATATCTTTCCATAGCTTTTCTTTTTGTTCTTTGGTCAACTTGATGGCTGCTGTTCCTCCAGATTTGTCAAACCCGAAGATTTCTGCAATTAGATCTTCGGTGACCTTGATCTCCTTACCATTGACAGTAGTGGTATAGGTGTGTGTGTCTTCTCCTTCTATAGTTGTCTTCCCGAATTCATAGAAGTCTCCAATGCTTTCTAGACATACACTTTTCAGATCGATGTTGAATACAGCATCCAAACCTTTAATTTTTCGTATTTTTGTTGCAATTGAATTGACTAGTGTTTGATCAATATACTTTGCAATATACTGGTCAAGAGATACGATCATTCCGAGTTCAACAAGAGTTGATAAGAGTCAATTTGACTCAGTTTATATATACATTTTGTACCTCGTGACGACTCATTTAGGTTATTTCCGGGAGTAATCGGCTTAGTTTTGATATAGGTTATATATTTTGTGGATCCCGAGATCTAGTTATTTATTCCGTGATTAACAGGGTTATTCCGGTAATTTTGTACACTTTCGGTCATTCTCGGTCACCCCAAAGTCCCGTGGGGGTTATATTTGGTATGTTTTTGATCCATTTTCAGGTCGTAGGTGCTCGAGAATGTCGTGGAATGTAAACCGGAGCTTCGGGATCAAGAAATCAAGTCTTTTGGTGGAAAAAGGTGACAGGCGGCCGCCTGTCACCACAGGTGCCCGTCTGTACGGCTTTTGGCTCAGAATATTGCTGATACATTTTGTGAAGGAAAAAATTTGACAGGCGCCCACCTGTGGGAGCCTATAAAAACTCTCCACTTAGTGGAGAGTTAGATGATCATGCATTCCTTGTTTTCTTTCAGCACTTTTGTATCTCGTTTTTGAGACTTTGATGAGTTGTATGAACTTGGATTTCATGCTTTTGGATTAATTTCAAGTACAAATTGTTCGTTGATCGTTGTATATTGTACGGATCAGAAGACGGTTTTCTATTTCGTTGATTTTCGGTTATTTTCATCAATAAGAGGTATTTCTAATCTTCATATCTAGCTCAATTACTTATGTTTAACTTGATTGCTAGTGTTTTCATGGATAGAATGATTAGCTAATTTCCCTATAGCCGAGTTAAGCGATGAATGTTAAAATCGAGCCTTAGTTCAGATCTTGGGAGAATTTGTGATGTGTTGTAGTTCATTTTGACATTGATTGTTGTCCTAAAACTTATGCCTATTGTGATTGTTGAATTCGCGACTTAATAATCGTATTTTACGTATTCTCTTTACATATGTATTTTGCGAGAGGGTGCGGGAAAAGGGGTTTTAGGATTGCCGTGTAAAACCGACTAAGTGTTTAGATTCGGTTTCGTGTGTAAGGTTTATATTGTTGTTAACAAGCGTCTCATTTGAGCGTAGACCGTATCGAGTCAGTTAAATCCGGGTTGCGGACTGTTGAACTCGATATAGGAAGCTAGGTTGTTGAAATTGGCGCCTAGGTTCGGAATTAGGAGATGACATCCTTCGATCAATGTCAATTAAGGTTAGTAGTCCAAATTCTCCCAGGAATGAGCTAGGGTTCGAGAGTAAGCATTTGGAACATCTCTCGGCTATCTCTTTTAATCGTTTAAACCTCGTAGTGTGATAGAATCGTGATAGTTAGAGTGAATTAGTTTGATAATTGTGACGAGAGTTAGTATTGTTCCATGTTAAACAAATTGGAAGGCTGTCGATCTAAACTCGAGATGAAGCTAGCCGAGGTACTTAACTCGTGTCCCTGAGGGATACGACCTTGCTTGCCAGTTTATATTACAACCGACTCGGTACTCTGCCGGTCAAAGTTGGTTACTATATAAAACGGCCATCAAGAGTGAAAGTCATTCTTCTGGATTTGAATGAGAGTTTTGAAAATTTGAGATTCAGAGAGTAGATTCAAAATTTAAGCGTAAAGAATTATAAACGAAAATTCTGGGTATTTATAATCAATCCGGAGTAGTTAAGAATTGAGTGGGACTTAAAACGTCTTGTCATAAATGTTTTGAGATTGCGAAAAAGGTGGATGAGTGGAAAATATGGACGGTTTAGATTGAGAAGGACCACGTCTTTTCTTGACATCTGTGGCTAGACTGTAGTGAATAGAGTAGGTACGGTGTATCAACAGCTGTATGCGTTCAGTTTTGTCCTTGTGCTGAATTCAAAAACTCAGTTGTAGATACAACTCAATTTTGTGAATTAAGCTCCTTAGTTCTCAGCTAGCGATATTTCTCCTGCAAAACAAAATAAGAAATTTATGGTACTCATATTTGTTTGGGTCCTAACTGATTAGCTTTCGATGATACAACTTTATTTTTAACTTTATACCTCTCTTGATATTTTGACTGAGTAAAGTCAGCTTTCACAAACTTTTCCTGTTTTGTCTTAACAGCTTTAGTTTTGTTCAGTTTGTGAAACTGATGTGATGGTTCATTCCAATCTTCATTAGTGGGAAATAGTCTTCCTTTCCCTCTAAGTCTATTATTCCATGAATGATCTTCATTCTTAGATGGATATGACTTGAAGATTTTTCTTACTGATCTCGGATCAGTTTTACTATTTTTAGCCTTCTGAGTCTTCCTGTAAAATCTGTTGGCTTGGTGAATTTTTCCAACTGATTTTTCAGTTTTATCAGTTTTTGCGTTTGGCTGTGCTGAGTTTTTGTCAGTTTTCTGAGTTCCTGACTTTTGAGTAGTCACAAATTTTATTGCAACTGATCTAGGTCTGAACTTAGAATTATACTGATTATCAAACCCTAAACCAGATCTATCTCCAAATGGTTTTCCTGGTTTGAATTGAACTCTGGAAATTGGATCAACTGATGATTCTATGATGTTTATTGCTTTTGTTGGTTCATCGGTTGGTCGAATTACCCTTGTTCCATTATTAGCCTTGATTTGATTAATTTCAGCATTCAATCTCGAAATTTCAGTTTTCAATAACTTTTTCTCCTTTTTGACATTCTCATAATTCTTTTGAGTTACCTCTAATTCCTTTATGAGTATGTCCACGGTTTTATTGAAATCATCATTCCTTTGATTGTTCATTGTAGTGTGAGTGCTGGATGTAGATGCAATTACCTCCTGATTTTTGATAGGTAGATCTTCTGTCGAGGAATCATCATCAATTAGAACTTGTTTTCCTTTATCAATAGCATTTGCCTGTGAAGCTCCTAGCAGTATGATTTCTTCATCACTTTCACCTCCATGACTTGTAGGTAGAGTCTCATCAATATCTTTGGCTTTTTCACTGGATGGATCTTTGATCAGTTTAACTCTCTTTCTGCTTCTTCTAAAAGATCGCTTAGGGATGGAAATCCTCTGGATTCATCATCAACTTTCTCATTAAACTCAATGTCTTCATCATAACTGAAATGAGGTTCCGGATTTGTGTGAGAGCTTGTAGTACTGGATCTTTCAAATACTTGATCCTGGAAATCATAAACAACATTCTGCAAGTAGTCAGTCAGGGGGTTATTTAGCCAATTTCTAATTCTAGATGTATCCATTGTAATGGAGTACAGTAAGGGTTTTCAACAACTGGTTTATAACTTGAGCAGTAACAACTCGGATCTCCTCCAAAAGGAAGAACTTGCTCCGATACCAATTGTTGGTCCCTTGGAAAGGCTAACACAAGTTTAGAGGGGGGGTGAATAAACTTGTCACCAAAAACTTTTCATGAACTGGAATAACCCCAGGAACGATTTTTTGTGAAACTCAAACTGATGCTCAGCTCAGTTTTGTTCCTGTCCTTTAACTTGTGCGGAGTTCAGCTAACTCAACTGAGTATAAGTCAATACTGACTTATATTTAGTCTTGTTAACTGGCAGCGGATAAATTTTAGCCTTTAACAACTAGTTAACTTAGTTTCAGAGTGAAAACCATATACATATAACTACAATAAAGTAAATGAATGCGTAAAGTAAATAAACAAGAATTATAGAGGTTCCAGGTGGTGTAATCTTGTACGTTCTCTCTTCCCCTGTGATGCGGAGGAAAATTCCACTAGAACTTCTTTGAGATGGCCCGGTTACAAAGAGTCCTAAACTGATAGTCCTTTACTAATCTCTAGCTTTACTATCTAAAACACTTGTAGAACAAGTGGTATTGCTGCTCTTCAATTGTTTGAAACACTGGTCCTTGGAGGGTAGAATTGCCTCTTCACCAGCTCATCACAATCACAGTCTTCCTGACTGCACTCAACTGTCCTTCACACCTTCTTGGTGTTTCACAGTCTAAACCTTTGATAAAATCAAAGTTGAGACTTAAATCAATAACTATGATTCAATTGTGATTAGAGCTTTTCTTCAGGATAATTAAATTTTGCACGGCTCTGAATTTCTCCAAGTGATAGATTCTTGATTTTGCTTGAATGTGCTTGGATACTTGAAGAAATTCCTTGATCTTGCAATTTAGCACTTAGCAGGAATTCTTTCGAAATTGGCTTTTCCCCTTAATTAGATCTTTCTTGACTAGATAGATTCTTTTTAATTCCTCTTGCTCTTTTTCACCACTCCATTTTGTTGTTGCAGAGGTAGTCTATTTATAGGGGTTTATTCAACGTTCATCCTGCTTGAATTTTGTAACGGCTATATTTTCAGACCGTTCTGCTGTGTCAGTATTTCATCTAATAAAATTGCTTCCTTTATAACGTTCGACTGTACGATCAGTTTATTGAATGACTGCCACATAAAGCTGAGTTTCCTTATCAGTTTTATACTGAGTTTATTACTTGTCAGTTTCTTGACTGACTTGGAGCATTAACTGAGATTTTACTCTTCTTCAAATAACAGTACTCCAGTTTTAATCTGATTATAATTTCCTTAATCAAAGTACACCATAACGAATTATCTTCTAAGAATTCATTGTCCTATGATTCTTAGGTCTTCATACAAGATCCATAAAGTCAGTTCAGGTCATCACAATATTTCCTGAAGTCTAACTTTACAGTCTCGACTTGTAATCTTCATAACTGAGTTTGAACCCTCAACTCTTCAATCTTCAATAACTGAGTTTGTGACCCTCAGTTCTTCAGTCTTCATAGATAAGCCATCTGAGTCTGTGTCCCTCAGTTCTTCAGTCTTCATAGATAAGCCAACTGAGTATGTGTCCCTCAGCGAACTTACCTTCTTCAGTTTCTTTGTAAACTCAGTTTCCTAGTTATCTCAGTTGTCTAGTTTTCTCAGTTCAAAACCTAGAACTATTACAGTGCTAGTCTGATTTAACCTATACAAATATCAGACTCTATTAAATCCTATACATTGATATCTAGACATCTTTTTGCCTTGCACTATAACAGCTAGTTATGACACTTCATCAATGGGGTTAAGAACAATAACTGATTAAGTGATGAATCATCATCAAAACATAAATTTTATTTCCAACAGCTCTTGAAGACTGTAATCTCCTGGATCTTGGATTCTCAAGTGCTAAATTTACTTGGGATAATGGTTGGCCGCATGGTAATGTTGTTTAGGGTCAAATTATAGTGATTTTCACATATGTTTTATATATCAATTTCCCTCATATTTGGATTATTTTCATAGGAATCGAGCTTATAATTGATTAATTGAGTAAATGAGGTTTTTAATGGTTAAATATGAAAACGTATTGATTTATGTGCTTAAATGATTATTTTATGTTATTTTGGAAATTATTACGTTTTGGTATGTTTTTGATATTCGTAGATACTCAATTAATGATGGAAAAGATGATCCTAAAAGGCTAAATTCGAGATGGAAGAGGATCAATTAAAGATATGGAAGAATAAAAGAGATAAGGAAAGAAATCAATGAAGATAAAGATGGAAATATCAAGATTTCGACACTGGACTGGCGTCCAGAATAAGTGAACGAGCGTCCATAGTGGACGAGCGTTTGAAGACGTGGACTAGCGTCCAGAAGAGAAAAGTTCATTCAGAGAGTTTGGACGGAGCTTGGACGCAGAATGAACGGGCGTCAGGAGAAGACTCGACCCGATTCGAAAGTTCAAAGCATCCTGAACGAGCGTCCATAAAGGGTGAACGGGCGTCCACGACCGCCATTGCCTAAACCGCCTTACTTTTCTATTTAAAGCCGCATCGCCCCAACCCTAATTGCATCATAATTTCTCATACACAAAACCCTAGAGGAGCAGCCGCACCTTGGAGAGTTGAAGGCCGGTCACCCGAGCCTTGTGCTCGGGTGAACCGAGGTTAGATTAGGAGTAGTTTAGATGCTTTTCTTTTTCGTTCTTGGATCAATCCTTGTATGAAACTATGTGAGTTCTTCTTGATTTATTCAATTCAGTTTTTCTTCATGAGTTTAGTTCTTTTCTGTATCTTTTCTATGTGTTTATGATGCCATGAGAATAGATTGAAAGATTTGTTTTCTATTGATGTTTATAATACGGAAGTTGCATAAACGTTAGATCACCATAGAAAGATAGGATCTTTAATCATTAATGATGACAAATTGATTGGTTAGATTTCTAGGTTGTTAGATTCGATTATACGAGAGTAACTTGAATCTACACCGAGTTTTGTATTGAAAATCAGTCTCAACATTCGGAAGATGAGAGATTGATAAATTGGATTTACTAAGGAATTAGGAATCCGTAGTTTGAGAATAAATTCACTAAGGAATTAGGGGTTTATGTCTCGTGAAAAGGTGAAACCACAACTTGAATTAAAATCATGAATTGAACTAGAATTGAGATCACGTAGGTTTGTGCTTTGTTTGATCCCATGTCTTTTTAGTTTAGATTGTTTTATTTTGTTTTCCTAGGTTAGATTTATTCTCATTCTTCTTTATGTTTTTATGTTTGCTTTTCGTTTATTCGTTTCCTTGAGTAACAATTGAAAGGAATTAGTGAAATTAGAGCCAACATCCCAATTCCCTGAGGATCGATACCCGTACTTATCCAACTTTACTAGCAACTACCCGGGCCAAAAACTTGTTCGGTAAAAACGTGTTTTAAATTTATAAACCGAAACACCCCAAGTATAAGGATCGTAGTATAGGGTGTTTACGGGTCGTCCTAAGGGAGTGGAATGTTTATCGGATCAAGGGACAATTATTCTATTGATTACGTCACAATTATTAACTAAACTAAAGCTGAAACTAACTAAAACCTAAACCTAAGAATTAAAACTAAAACAAGAGTAAAAACAAGCAAGAAAAATAAGAAAACAGGAAAACGGACGAGCGTTCACTAAAGTGAACGAGCGTCTGAAAACTAAACCTAATGGACGGGCGTTCGCTATTGCGGACGAACGTCTGAATACGAACTGGAACAGAAAATTGCAGAAAAAACAGCAGGAAACTAGGGTTTATAAAACTAAAACTTAAACTAAACTTAATCTAAACGATTTAATTCAAACAATTGAGAGAAAACACAGCAAGGCGACTAGATTCCACCTATCAACCAACAACTCAACTAGACGGTGATTAAAAAGACATAGTTTTTAGTAGTGATTTATTCACGAATTCAATTAAATTTCTTCAACCAAATTCTAGGGTTTCGTTTATCTTTTCAAATAAACTAAACATCAATCAACACGAAATCACGAGATCGTTTCCAAACTCTTTACTCAACTAACCATGCTTAATCTCTTATAACATGATTAGATGCATTACTTTGAATAAAAGAGAACTTAAATAAACATACTTTCATAAATTTATTCAAGCATAAAATAAACATAGATCGTTTCATCAAATCTTAATTCAATAAAACTTAAACAATACAAAACAGATCCAAAGTAATGAAAAACTATGAAATAAACTCACTACACATAAGCATCGAACTCCTCTAGTTGGTTTGGTTGTTGATAGGCTTCCTCCGTCGACTCACTGCAAGGTTTTTAGCCAACAATCATGTTGAAGATGATTGTTGGGTTGGAGAAGTTCATCTCTATGGAATTAGGGTTCTGGCCGCAGCTTTTTGGTGTAAAATTGCGATCTCAATTATGTGGTATCAATTAGGGTTGAGAGGCTGCTGCTATATATAGAGTTTCAAGTCGGTTAGGGTTAAGTCGGCAACGGACGCTCGTCTGGTCTTGTGGACGCCCGTCCAGAATGCCTGGACGCTGAGTAAACGCTCGTTCATCCTCCGTCTGAACTCTCTGAATGTAAAACACAATTCCGGACGCTCGTCCACTTTATCAAACGCCCGTCTGGAATGGACGGGATTCGGACGCTCGTCCAAGGTGCTGAGGGTCGGATTTCATCATCTTTATCCAATTTCTTTGAGCCAATTCCAACTCTATCTTGAATAATTCGACTTGAGCTTTATTTATCCTCATTATATCATTCGAAAATCAACACCTACATGATAAATAAACAATGCAAAAATGTAATAAAATCCAAATAATAATAATTCCATTAAATTAACACTTAAAATCATCAATTTTGCACACAACCCTCTTAAAATCATCTTTATTAAATAATTACAATTAAACCCTTAATTCTCATGTAAATTATGCAAATGTGGGGAAAATAATAATGAAATAAACCTTTAATAATCATATAAATATGGCCTTAACAACACCCCCACACTTAGCTTTTTGTACGTCCTCGGACAAAACAATCAAAACTATAGCTCAACTTTATAAATAATCCACATAGATCTCTAACTCACGTAACAACAGATACAACAACTATAGCAAATGATACCAACACAGAGATAGATTCGGTGTAAGTGTGACAAGCCATTCTCAATCTAACAAGCCTTTCAAAGAAATATCCTCTCAAAAATTCCAATGACTATCCTAGGTACAGACAGTAACAGCTCCACTCAAAGCCTTCCCACGCACTCAGTAGGATAATCCCTACAGCATATCATGCGGTTCTACTGGGTATAAGATCCATGATAACAAAGACTACACTTTTATTTTTACTCATCATTTTCAAAATTTTCAAATTTGACGCATATCAGAATAAGCTCTTACCCATCATAGTAGAATAGGATGTTTCGTGATAACACCCTACCTTACTCAAATCATAAGGTAGCTATAAACTGACTGTCGTGAGCTATCGGTCATCATAGTGGTATAGGACATACGAGGTATACCCTACCGCACTCAAATCATTAACCAGCTTCCGACAAACGTATTTATTAATAATTGCTCACTCACTTTATTTATTCACTTTTCAAAGTCATAAGTTACATCTCACCTATCACATTCAAACTTTATGATATTCACAGCACACGGTCTAACTTAGGTGTGACTATACTAACCTTCCTAAGGTAAATCATTAAAAATAATGAAAGGATATAATTCAAAAGTCATGCTTCAAAATCAAAGGCTTTCGTGAGTGAAAAAAAAACGAAACTATCTCCATAAAAGTAAAACATGCTATAATTATCTCACTAAGTCACATACTATCATCGTTAGAAAACTACAACTAGCAAGCATCTAGTTCCAATTATATGCTCGAGACTCACAAAAAATTTTAAATTTTCAACATTCACTCATATTTCAAAGAATATAGCATAAAAACATACCCAAACACCCCCCCACACTTAAATCACATTATGTCCTCAGAATGTGCAAATAAAAAAGAAAAAGAAAACTTAGCTGGTTTCAACAGTGGTTGTCGGATGAAAGTTGGCAGAGGTCAGGCCGGAGCATGAATATACCGCAACAACTCGAATAGACAACACTGGACATAAAAGCTCGAAAACCTGCTCAAAAGTATCTCGCAACACTCGACATACCATATAATCTCGGGGTACACGGGGTATATGAGCAACACATAACACAAAACACTTACAATGAACGTAGGAGGAATAACCATCAACACAAAATCAACTAAAGTATTATTTCTAAAACAATAAAACAAAACAACCTAAGAAAACAAACAAAGAAAACTAGGTTGCCTCCTAGGAGCGCTCTTTTAATGTCAATAGCTTGACACAGATTCCAAAAGATCAACCCGGATCGGGCCACTTTGGTTTGACTACCGCCACCTCAGTATCAGAATCAGAAGTATTGGGGCGGAAATGATTTTCACCACAACAACAAGTCAAGTGTGCAATAAGATCATTAAACTTCTCTCTCCAAACTACACTGACTCTCTTCTTCTTGTTCTTGCGGATGATAGGCATAGACATAGTGGTATGATCAGAAGTTTCAGCAGAAGGTACCTCACGGGTGGAGATAGGAACGTCATCGTCATCTGACTCAAAGAAATAAGATGGAATCTCCTCACAAATCAGGACATCTGTACTCTCATCTCTGCTTTGGAAATAAAGAATCTCAGGCTTTTCCTTTGGTTGCCCAAAATATTTCTTAAGTCGATGGCCATTCACTTTGAAAGCTTGATTACCATACCCGTTCAAAGTAATTACTCCACTTGGATTAACCTCGAGAATCTCAAAGGGACCAGACCATCTAGACTTGAGTTTACCCGGAAACAGGTGAAGTCTAGTATTATAGAGTAAAGCCATGTCACCAACTTTGAATTCTCGGTCCTTGATCTTAGCGTCATGGAGTATCTTAGTTCTCTCCTTGCTGAGCTTAGCATTCTCGTACGCACGGAGTCTGAATTCGTCGAGCTCGTTCAACTGTAACAATCGTTTCTCCCCACAGAGTTGGCTATCGAAATTTAAGAATTTAATTGCCCAGAAAGCTCTGTGTTCAAGTTCGACAGGTAAATGACAAGCTTTGCCATAGACCATTTGGAAGGGTGACGTGCCCATCGGGGTCTTGAATGCAGTATGATAAGCCCACAACGCGTCATCCAACTTAAGACTCCAATTAGATCGATTATTGTTCACGGTCTTCTCTAAAATTCTTTTCAAGCTCTGGTTGCTTACCTCGACTTGGCCACTGGTCTGGGGATGATATGGTGTACCAATCTTATGTTTGACACCATACTTCTCAAGGATCTTGTCAAGCGGCGCATTGCAAAAGTGAGTACCTTCATCACTAATGAGTGCTCTCGGACAGCCAAATCTAGTAAAGATATTCTTTTGCAAGAATTTCTTTACAACCTTATGATCATTAGTTTGAGTAGCTATGGCCTCGACCCACTTTGAAACATAATCCACACAGACGAGGATATACTTATTACCACATGAGGATGGAAAGGGTCCCATAAAATCTATGCCCCATACATCGAAAACTTCGCATTCAAGAATGGGCTTAAGTGGCATTTCCATCCGACTACTCTGCCGTCCAGTTCTCTGGCACCTATCACAACCTTTACAAAAGGCTTCTGCATCTTTAAACAGAGTCGGCCAGTAGAATCCAACTTGAAGAATCTTTGCAACCGTCTTCGGTGTTCCATAGTGACCTCCGGTAGGACCGCTATGGCATTGTTCTAAGATATCCCACTGATCATGCTCAGGAACACACCGTCGAAGCAACCCGTCTTTACAGACTCTGAACAAATAAGGATCTTCCCATACAAGATATTTAAGATCAGAAAAGAACTTTTTCTTCTCCTGATACGTCATATCCTCTAAATGACCACTCGCTAAATAGTTGACGTAGTCAGCATACCACGGCCTAACCGTTTCAAGCTTCATCAATTGCTCAGTCGGAAAATCAATGCCTATATCATTGTGATTTCCTGCACCCTCATTTACTAAGCGAGACAAATGATCAGCCACAATATTCTCACTACCTTTCTTATCTTTAATCACAAGGTCAAACTCTTGTAGAATTAAAATCCATCTAAGTAACCTTGGTTTGGCATCTGCTTTATCCATAAGGTAGCGTAGGGCTGCATGATCGGTCCAAACAACAACTTGAGACCCGAGAAGATAGCTTCTAAACTTGTCAATGGCAAAGACGACGGCTAAGAATTCCTTCTCAGTCGTAGTATAATTGCATTGAGCCGGGTTCAAGGTACGACTCGCATAATAGATGGGCCTGAACCTTTTATCAACTCTTTGACCTAAAACTGCGCCTACGGCGTAATTAGAGGCATCGCACATCAATTCGAAAGGCTTGGTCCAGTCAGGTGCAACTAAAATAGGGGCACTGATAAGCTTGTCTTTCAGACAATTGAAAGCTTCTTTGCACTTTGCATCGAACAAGAAATCGACATCTTCTTTCAAGAGATTTGATAAAGGCTTGGCAATCGTAGAAAAGTCTCTAATGAAACGCCGGTAGAAGCCAACATGTCCTAGAAAACCTCGTACCTCTTTCACTGTGTTTGGGTACGTCATCTTTTCAATGGCTTCAACCTTAGCCTTATCAACTTGAATACCAGCATTGGACACCTTGTGTCCCAAAACGATTCCTTCGTCTACTAGAAAATGGCATTTTTCCCAGTTAAGCACCAGATTCTTCTCAACATACCGTTGGAGTACCATATCTAGATTCTTTAAAATTTCATCAAAGCTATCACCGTAGACTGAGAAATCATCCATGAAGACTTCCATGCATTGCTCAACAAGTCCATCAAAAATGGCCAACATACACCGTTGAAAAGTCGCGGGTGCATTGCATAGACCGAATGGCATTCTACGAAAAGCAAAAGTACCAGATGGACACGTAAACGTGGTCTTCTCTTGGTCATTAGGATCAATGGCTATCTGGAAGTAGCCAGAATAGCCATCAAGGAAACAATAATACTTGTGACCACTCAGTCTTTCAATTAGTTGGTCAATGAAGGGTAAGGGGAAGTGATCTTTTGCAGTGACTTCATTCAGTCTACGATAGTCGATACAAACTCTGTAGCCAGTCACGAGACGTAGGGCAACTTCCTCCCCTTTTTCATTCTTTTCAACTGTGATTCCGCCCTTCTTTGGCACAACTTGAGTAGGGCTGACCCACTCGCTATCGGCGATTGCATAGATGATTCCCATGTCGAGCCACTTTATCACTTCTTTCTTGACAACCTCTTGCATATGCGGATTCAGCCTTCGCTGAGGTTGTCTTACCTTTTTAGCTCCTTCCTCCGTTCGGATTTTATGCATGCATATGTCTGGGCTGATCCCTCGGATATCACCCACTTGCCAACCGAACGTGAGGATGTTTTTCTTAAGCACTTCTATCAGCTGTGCTTCTTGCTCTTGGTCGAGTTTCGAAGAAATGATCAAAGGCAATTTATCTCCATCCTTAAGAAAGATATACTTAAGGTGTTTTGGAAGCGGTTTGAGCTCTAAATCAGTAGGTGGTTGCTCAATACTAGACTTTAACGGGCCACCTTTCTCTTTATGAGCTTGGAGTGGTTGACAGTAGAACACCTCATCTTCCCGAGGCTCAACCCCAGAAAGGTACTGGATCAAATCATCCATCGGAATCCTCCGGTCAACACTTGCTTCCTTTTTCTTGTGATCGATCATTTTCCTTAACTCTTCATCTTTTAGCTCTTCTGCCAGCTCTTCCCAATCATCTACTTCCCAATGAGTAGCTTCTCTCCAAAACTCTACCTCGTCCCAACTACCCATCAGAGCTTCTTCTTCACCAGGGATGAAGTCTTCCTGACTCAGTTCTTTGAAATCATCGTTTGTTGTTGGGCATCTCCATGCTTCTAACTCAATAACAGGCTCAATATGAGCGAGTGAAGATGACTCGTCAATGCCTACGGCTGGAAATGAATTAGAAGATGGTCCGCAGTCAGCCGGATCCTCAATGTCCATGACTTCAAAAACACCTATCTCTGTAAGCTCCATTGCATCTTCATAATAGGCATCTCCTCCGTCCTCATATATGGCTTCGACAAACGATATTTCATCAATTACGGCTCTTTCAGGATGTGTCCCTGTGCTGAATTTTAATAAGCTGCTGTGATCTGTGTTGTTTAGAAATAATTAGGGTTTTGCTGTGTTTTTCCTGCATTCTGCTTTGTATTCGTTGTGCTGGACGAGCGTTTGTTTTAGTGAACGCCCGTCCAGTCCCTAACGTGCAGGGAAACGAGCGTTTGGAATTATGGGACGTTCGTCCGTTCAAATATTTTCAATCCTGTTCTGATTTAGAGGACCAGACGAGCGTCTATACTTTCTGAACGCCCGTCCGGTCGGGTTTCAAGGCAGACGAGCGTTTGTTTTGATGAACGCTCGTCCGGGGCTGAATTGCAGGTGAACGCCCGTCTGTTTTGCTGAACGCCAGTTCATGGTCCAGGTTTTTCTTGATCTAATTTTTAATGCTTTTGTTTAACTTGGATTTCTTTCATTCGAGCTTCTGTGGCTATTTGATCTTTACATAGATGTCCCGAACTTATATGTTTTACCTTTCCATCTATGAATCCATGTTAGATAATTGATCAATTCCTTATATATGATTCATCTATGCAAGTTATAGTGACTGTCGGTTCTCGTAAGCTATAACTTGTCTTGTTTTCATAGTTAAAGTAGCTAATGTCGGTTTCCGTATGCTACATACCGTTATGATGAATCTTTTAAGCTTTAAGACTTATGTGCTTTCTTTTTATTTTTAACTCATTTGGGTAGCTACTGTCGGTCTTCCGTATGCTACATCCGGTCCATATGAGTTATATCTGTTTAGTATAGCTAATTGTTGGTTTTCCATAATGCTATCACCTTTGATGAGTCTTAAGGCGCGTCTACATTGCATGTAATGAACAGCACTGCCGTTTATCGTAACCTGTCATTATTTGGTAGACGTTTATTTTATATATGTCGTGTTGCACATTAGTGGGCTAGTTTTCGTTTCTTTTATTTTCTTTTATTTTTGCATATCATTTAAATGCATTTCATTTAGTTGCATTTCATATAGTTGCATTGTTTTTCTATTTTTCCTTTTATTTTTCTTGAGTGTAGTTAATCGTCGGTTTCCGTAATACTACCTCGTTTTTATTTTTATTTATTTTATTTTTAGGATTCTTCATGTAGTTTGCATTGTATTGCATTTTCATATAGTTGCACCTAGCCTACGAGTTTGTGATATTTTCATGTATATGTGTCCATCTTTATTTGAGCATAATTTGAATATCTCTATAAATTCTTTTCCTTATGTGCTTTATTTGTATAAGTCTAATCTTTTCCCCGTAGACTCTTTTTGCACTGATCAAGTCTGCAGGATACTTTCTATAGCGATTGTGCACTTTCACGATGTATTCAGTTTACCTGTGATGCTCCACAGTCTACTGAGCTATGCAAGCAATCCTGGTTCTTGTTGGTTCCTCCAGAATTGCCAGCATCCAATCAGCTAAGTTTTCTTTTTCTTTTTATTTCTATACAACTTGAGGGCAAGTTGCAATCTAAGTGTGGGGGAGGGGATAGATGATTTATGTATCTACTTTCATTTGCTCATATTAGTTATAATTTTCTATGAAAAGTGCTTAATTTTCAAAATTTTTTGTTAAGTCCCGAGTAGACAAAGGCATATCTTTGCTTGAGTTTATATCATTTATGCTATATTCTGTATATTTAGTAATTTTAGTTGTTTCACCCGACACTCTTTTTCACATGCCATAGTAAATGATGAGCTAAATGTTGAAAGCCTACCCTATTTTAGTTGGAGATTTTTGATTATTATAGCATGTTTCTTTGCTTATGTACAATTCTTGAAAAGTTTAGTAGTTTGTATTCTAGGATTAAAGTATGACATACTGTGAATATCTGTAAGTTTGAATGTGATAAGTGAAATGTGATTAAGTCTTTGCAATAGTAATAAATTGTTTACTTGAGGTGTTATGCTCAGTGGTCTGTGTTACTAGAAAATAATCATTACCACTGCCAGCCAGAAATCTCTAAAAAAACATAAATAGTTAATGTGTGTGTCGGAAGCTAGTCGATGATTTGGGTGAGGTAGGGTGTACCACGTATGTCCTATTCCACTATGATGACCAAAAGCTCACGACAGTCAGTTTATAGCTGCCTTATGATTGGAGTAAGGTAGGGGATTATCTTGAAATGTCCTATTCTGCTATGAGGGCAAAAGCTTATTCTGATGTGTGTTAGAAAAATGTGGAAAAAGTGAAAATATTGAAATATATTATTATGAATAAGTAAGGACTTAGTTATCGTTAATCTTATCCCCAGTATAAACTGAAGGATATGTTGTAGGGATTATCCTCTGAGTCTGTCAGAAATGTTTTAGATATTCTCTACTATTTTCTTTTTGGGATATGTATGTTTTGTAAAGTGCCTGTTATAATTTTTGAATATTTCTAACTTAAATGGGAAACCGGGCTAGTTTTGGT
This sequence comes from Gentiana dahurica var. dahurica, assembly GCA_024500145.1. Taxonomy (NCBI): domain Eukaryota; kingdom Viridiplantae; phylum Streptophyta; class Magnoliopsida; order Gentianales; family Gentianaceae; genus Gentiana; species Gentiana dahurica. The sequence goes on along the minus strand of CM044907.1, from coordinate 10,982,151 downwards.
TTGAATAACTTTCAAATTGTGGAACTTAGTGGAAGTTTATTATGGCTATGCACACACTCACTTGGGTGAACTTCTAAGTTATTGAATATGCTTCATATTTGTATAGATGTTTATTTGTCTCGAGCTTGGCTTTGTTCTGTTTTGCTCGAGGACGAGCAAAAGTTTAAGTGTGGGGGTGTTGTTTAGGGTCAAATTATAGTGATTTTCACATATGTTTTATATATCAATTTCCCTCATATTTGGATTATTTTCATAGAAATCGAGCCTTATATTGAGATATTGAGTGAATGGTGTTTTTAATAGGTTAATTGCGAAATGTAACGATTTTTGTGCTTAAATTGTGATTTTATGTTATTTTGGAAATTATTACGTTTTGGTATGTTTTTGATATTCGTAGATACTCATTGATGATGGAAAAGGTGATCCTAAAAGGCTAAATTCGAGATGGAAGAGGATCAATTAAAGATATGGAAGAATAAAAGAGATAAGGAAAGAAATCAATCAAGATAAAGATGGAAGAAATAAGATAATTATCAAGAAATCGGTTTCAAGCAAGGCTGGACGTTCGTCCATGTCCCGTCCATGAATGGACGGGCGTCCACTATATTGAACCGGCGTTGAAGTTTGAATTGGATCAGAGAGTTCGACGCTAGGTGAACTGGCGTCCATCCTCCGTCCAAGCATCCTGGACGGGCGTCCGTAGAAGCAAACGAGCGTCCACCGCCGACTTTGAGCCAGCCGACTTAAAACTCTATTTAAACAGCCATCGCCCCAACCCTAAATCATCCATGTTTTTCTTCACATCAAAAAGAGAGCTCAGCCGCATCTTGGAGAGTTGAAGGCCGGTCACCCGAGCCTTGTGCTCGGGTGAACCGAGGTTAGATTAGGAGTAGATTAGTTCGTTTTTCTTTTCCGTTTCTTGGATCAATCCTTATCCAATACTATGTGAGTTTGTTCTCAATTTATTCAATTCCAGTTTTATTTCATGGTCTTGGTTCTTTTTGTATCTTTCTTTGTGCTCATGATGCCATGAGAATAGATTGGAAAATTAGTTCTCTATTGATGTTTACAATACGGAAGTTGCGTAACGTTAGATCACCATAGAAAGATAGGATTTTTAATCGTTAATGATGACAAGTTAATCGATTAATCATCTAGGTTGATAGATTCTAAAATACGAGAGTTAACCTGAATCTACACCGAGTGTTGTATGGAAATCAGTTTCAACTTACGAGAGAGTAGAGATTGATAAATTGGATTTACTAAGGAATTAGGAATCCGTAGTTTGAGAATAAATTCACTAAGGAATTAGGGGTTTATATCTCGTGAAAAGGTGAAACCACAACTTGAATTAAAATCATGAATTGAACTAGAATTGAGATCACGTAGGTTTGTGCTTTGTTTGATCCCATGTCTTTTTAGTTTAGATTGTTTTATTTTGTTTTCCTAGGTTAGATTTATTCTCATTCTTCTTTATGTTTTTATGTTTGCTTTTCGTTTATTCGTTTCCTTGAGTAACAATTGAAAGGAATTAGTGAAATTAGAGCCAACATCCCAATTCCCCGAGGATCGATACCCGTACTTATCCAACTTTACTAGCAACAATGTGAAGGCAAGGTTAGATACAATTGTTTCCACCTTGGATTGGATTACTCTATTTCCTAATTATAGTGTAACTCGGTTATCTGCTGCTAGACGTGACCATTTACCTATTCTAATTTCCAGTCAGGCCTTTGTTAGAAGGAAAGCAAATAATAATTGTAGTGTGGCAAGGTTTGATCCCTTTTGGCTACAGGATGAGGAATGTGTGTCCATCACTGAAAATACCTGGAAAGGTGTGTCTCATTCAAATGCTGCAGATTGTGCCCTAGGTATTAGGCAGGTCGAGACTCTCTAAGACACTGGAGTTCACCGAAATTTGGGAAGTTGGATATGAAGATTAAAAAGCTGAATGATAAGTCGCTTCTCCTACAAAATCAGGCAGTTCCTAATGTAATCCTGGAAAAGGATTTGATGAAAGAGCTAGATCTCATGCTAAATATGCAAGAGGACTACTGGAAGCAGAGGGGCAGATGTGAATGGTTAAAATATGAAGATAGGAATACTTTCTTTTTTCATATAAAAGCATCATAAAGGAAGGCAAAGAACAATATTGATCAACTTACCACCGAGGATGGAACTATACTCACCGATCCTGATGACCTAAGAGAATATGTAGGGACCTTTTATAAATCACTGTTTTCTTCTAATGCAGGTACAAGCAATCTGGATGTCCTAAATTTCTTACCTATCAACCAAATCACCGATCTACAGGTCGCAACTCTGCAATTACCTTTCACTGAAGAAGAAGTGTTAAGAGCTATCAAGCAGCTACCATGAAGGAAAAGATGGCATGCGTGCCATCTTCATCCAGAAGCACTGGTACTTGTACAAGGATGACTTGATGCCCTTGTTTCAAAAAGTTCTGAATAATGGAGCTGATTTTACTGGTTTAAATGACACTTACATCACTTTGGTGCCCAAAACCCCTCAAGCTTATGTTCTTAAAGATTTCGGACCTATAAGCCTCAGCAACACTGTTTATAAGATCATTTCTAAGACTATTGCTAATAGGCTGAAAAAAAAATCTTGATTCAGTAATTGATGCAACCCAAAGTGCCTTCCAGAAAGGCAGACTCATCACTGACAATGCCATTGCATCTTTTGAGGCTTTCCATACACTTAGTGGTGGGGGAAAAAAAGCAAGCAGCAGATGGCTCTAAAGCTGGACATGGTTAATGGGAATACTTGGAGAAGATACTGGTGAAGATGAACTATCATGATTCCTTTGTCAAGCTCATAATGAAATGTGTAACCACTGCCTCCTTCAATGTTCTTGTGAATGGAAAACCTTCCCAGCAGTTTAACCCTACTAGAGGTATAAGGCAAGGAGATCCACTATCTCCCTTCCTCTTCATTATTTGTTCTGAGGGACTAACAAGCCTAATCAAACAATCCATTATGATGGGAGACTTAATACCCATTAGGTTTGGTTCTAATGGGCCTTGTTTATCCTATCTGCTCTTTGCAGATGACAGTATTTTGTTTGCACAAGCAGATCATACAAATGCTTTGGAGATAAAGAAAATCTTGAATACCTATGAAGGTCTCTCAGGACAGCAGGTAAACCTCTCTAAGTCCTATATATACTTTAACAGACATTTATGAGCTGAAATTAAGGAGGAGATCACCCACATTCTTGGTATTCCTGTTGGACAGACTAATGGAAAGTATCTTGGACTCCCATTCATGATTGGGAAATCCAGATATGAAGTTTTTAGGTTTCTGAAAGATAAGGTTTGGAGGAAACTCAATGGTTGGAAAGCCCAGCATCTCTCTCCAGCCGGAAAAGAAGTTCTCATAAAAGCTGTGATTCAAGCCATACCTACCTATGTCATGCAATGCTTCTATTTACCCAAAAAGTTACTTAATGAAATTTTGGTAATGATCAGGAGGTTCTGGTGGGATAGGGAACATGGGAAACAATCAATGGCCTGGATTTCCTGGGATCAAATCTGCACCCCCAAAGATCAAGAAGGAATGGGATTTAAAGTCCTAAACTTGTTTAACAAAGCCATGCTTGCTAAACAATGTTGGAGGTTGCTGATTAACCCCCACTCTCTTGTCAGTTCCATTCTTAAGTTTAAGTACTTCAGGCATACCTCACTCCTTGAGGCAAGAGTGGGCAGCAGCCCCTCCTTCATTTGGAGAAGCATTATCATGGGGAAGGATCTCCTAAGTTCTGGTCTTAGATGGGCAGTTAGGAATGGTGATGCTATTGATATCTGGAATGACTCTTGGGTTAATATGGAGCCTAACTTCAAAGTCACATGACTGGGTATTATGGATGACTATCGTACCGTTAACCAGTTAATCACTAATGGACAATGGAATACTATACTTTTGCAGCAACTATTCCTTCGACATGAAGTTGAGGCTATCCTCTCTACGCCTATTTGCAGAAATTACTACAACGACATGTTAATTTGGCAAATCGTGGTGTTTACACTGTCAAATATGGTTACAAGCAAGCTTTAAAGACCAAAAAATCACAATCTGAATCATTGGGGACCTCATTTGGGGAATCCTCTTTAGATAGAAGCAATAGGAAGGCCTGGAATTACATGTGGTCTAGGAAGATTCCGCCAAAGATCAAATCTGTCACCTGGAGAATTGCATCGAACTCTCATCCTATTAGGGCCAATCTGCTTAGAAGGAGACTCACCGACGGTATTTGCTCGATTTGCCACAAATCAGTGGAAACGTGGACTCACTGCTTCTTCGATTGCTCATGGATAAAAAAATTCTGGAGGGAGAACCCTTCCCTCTCCATCGTGGCACAATTGCAACATGGATACTTCATCGACTTCTCCTTTTTCCTAGCATCTGGAACCATTGCTGACGTTGAGGTCCTTTTCACCATCTTGTGGTTTATTTGGCTGGAACGAAACAACACCATTTTCAAGGGTTGTATACCTTCTCCAAGTCGAATTTGGTACCAAGCAAATTCTCTCTTGTCTGAATTTCAGAGGATGTCTTCTGGTTGCTGTGAACCAAATCTGGAACCTTTACCAGTCGGTGGGTGAAACCTCCCTTTGGTTTCATAAAAACTAATGTCGATGCAGGGTTTAAGAATGGCATTGGAACCGTCGGAATAGTTATTCGTTGTCACAAAGGCTTACTCCTTTCTGCTCTCTCCATCAATCTTGGGTGTGTTGCATCGGTTGAATTTGCAGAATGCTTTGCGATTCTCTATGGGACTCTTGAATCTGCAAGGATTTGGAGTGGCAGGACAATCATTGAATCGATTCTTCGCTAAACATCGCAAGGCTCAATTCAGATGATGAGGATATATCCCCCTTGGGTGCTCTCACCTCACGAATCAATCGAGCTAGCCGTTTCTTCAAAAGTTGCAGCTTCAAACTTGTGTCTAGAAATTGTAACGGTGCGGCTGATAGATTAGCATCCTTAGGGTTTGATATTCCCCGGTTAAATCTAGGTACTGTAATTGGGGATCCAATCCCCCATGTTCTATTCTCTCTGTCGTTTTGACAAACGCAAGTTAATTAATGAATGACGTTTTAACTTTAAAAAAAAAAAAAAAACAAAAAAAAAAACATAGTTTTCAAATGTTAATTTACTCCACATATTTTACCAAGGATTTTTTTTTTATAACCGTAGCATTATTGACTTGCTCCCATGATACCTCTATATGCACACTTATTACTAAAGTACACTCAATAAACAATTGACCTTCATAAAAAAAAAAAAGGGATCAGAGACGAGAATGACAAAATAAGATATAAAATAGAAAAAAAAAAAAAAAGACAAGAAAAAAAAAATGGTTGAGAAGGATAAAAGCGTGCATGTTACTACATGTAGTTGTAGCAACATATAGTAACATGCGCGTTTTTGTCCTTTTCAACCACTATATTTTTTTCTTGTTATTTTTTTTTATTTTAGATTAAAAACAGTCCTTTACGACTTTTAACTTAAAAAACAGAAAAACAATTGACGTGGCAACCGGAAAGTCGTCTTTATCCAGAAATATTTTAAACCAACCCTATTGCCTTTTTGAAAATTGCAAGCTTTTCAGTCAGATCCAACTCCGGTATGGGTGGTATAACACAGCTGTTAGCTAATTTGTAAAATAAAAAATAGTAAAAAATAAAGATAGACTACACCATAAAAATTTAATTAATAAATTGAGTGTTCAGATGTAAATTAGATTAGTCTCGTATATAAGGGGACGTTCAGCCATCGTAATTTACCTTCTCACCGCATTGTCGGGTTACGGTGTAGGACTTTATGGGCGAGTGATATTGCCTTTTACACTAAAGAACATATCAAGATTATTTGAAACCATACTTAGATTGTTCTCGAACATTAGATAATTCAAACAATTAATGTAAAACTCAGAACACAAAAACACATTATTACATTTTTCTTACTTGAAGCTCCGGTGTCTAAAACTAACCGATCCGATTAATTCAATTCGACCTACGACCCTTCTGACATAAAAAAGAAAAGTTTAATTACAGGACAAGGTATTAACTAAAGATAAACAAATTCTCTTTTTCTTGGAATTTTTACATCTGATGCCTCACAAAGTTTACATGTACATTTAAAATCACAAGTTTCAAAAAGGCATGTAAGTTGATGTCAATGATAAAAATAGAGATGTTTTGTAATTACAGACTTGTCTTTAACCTGAGATGTGGAAGTTCGATACACTGTTATCCACTTCTTTCAATAAAAAAAATGTATAGAAAACCTATGCAGACTGGATTACTTAGATATAACTTTCGATTTGCATCATTCACGATTCCCGGGTCTCCTTTAGGTCAAAGCTCAACCTTTTCTTAACACAATGTAGGTTAAAAATAAATTGTGTTTTGATGTAAAAAACAATACAACAATATAAAAAGCGTGAGGTCTGAAATATTTTCATGGCGTCAATAGAATCTATCATAATCAATTTGTAAACCAATTTGAAATAAATGATCAGCAAATTGTTATCACTTCAACAATTAATTCACCTGAAATCAAAATTTCAAATCCAAATCCCAATAAGAGAGAAATTGTAGAAAATGATACACTAATTCAAACTTTTTTTTTTTAGCTCTTCTTTCATTTGCTCTTTTTCCCTTCTTTTGTGTATTCATTTAGTAGAGCTTCAACATCTTTCCAAAAAAGACCCTCCACCAACACTCCATCCTTAGTGAACCTGTTAAAAACATATCAATCAATCGATCCCGCAATATGTTTCGACATAATCAAATTCGATATGAAAAAACTCAGGAAAAAGTATGTGTAAAGTGAAGAGAAGAAGAACCATTTGGTAACACTTTTGGTGAATTCTACAGGTGGCTTAGCAGAAATTGATGAAGGATCTGCACTTGCAAGGTTAAGAGTGTACTTGTCTGAAAACCGTGGCAGCTTAGAAGATATAATCAATCCTGTGGTGTTGAATGATCCCTGAAAAAAAAAAAAGACCACAACAACCCTTTATAAATCTATAAAGCTATTGTCAATGTAAGCTTAAGAAATAAGGTTTCTTTGCCAAATTTGAAGCTGATAACTAATAACGAACTTTATATATCAAAGTCAGAAATTTACGGTTTCTTATAAGAATATGAATCTTGAAAGTGCTCTAATTATAGGTAAAACTACATTTTACAGGCATCATTACAAAAATTAGGCATTTTTTTGGGTCTAACCACAGCATTAACTCTGAAAATACTAGTGGCTCAATCACCACAAGATTTAGAAATACACATCCCACCAATCCCCAAAGATTAGTTCAAAATAGACAAGTTATGAAGATCATTAGAACGTTAGCACCTGCAAAACATGCTGTTGCAAGTTTTACACAAGTTTCAATCAAGCAAAAGTCAAGACATATCGCGAATTTCTTTTCTTTAAGATTAACTAAGAAAGGAGACGTAAAGTAGATCACAAATGATGGGACCAATAAAAAAATGCTCCATTTGTGCACAGAATACACACACAGTACACAAAGCAAGCTTTGTTTGTGCGTATTCTATGAACAGATGGATGTATCATTCTTTACAGAAACTTATAGTGCCAAGTCAGAAAATTTTCTTGTAATCCCCTTTCTGTTTATCTATATATTTTTTTTTTGAGGGTGCTGTTTGTCTATCTCACAATCTTTAATTCACAAAAACTAATGACTCCTGTCTAGTAATACGAAGGAAAAAAATAAAACTCATTCACGTATAAAAGAAACATCGAATGCCAAAAGAATGCATACAAGGATTACCAGATAAAATGCTGCCAAAAACAAAAATGAATCAAGAAATGGCAACTTACAGCGGGAGGGTATGTGAACAGAAATGCATTCTTCTCCTTTACGTAGAGAATCAGCTGCAAAATCCCGTTAACCAAAATATACTTGCCATAGTCAAGGAATTACAAGAGAAAAAGCTGAAGAAATTATCTATAACGCCTCATAACCCCCACATACTCCAATAAACAAGACTTGATTCGTTTTGGTCTGCAAATTTATCTTAGTAAAAGGCGTCCTATTATCATTCCAAAATCAACATATAATGGGAAAAAAACGGTAGACTAAAATATTTCAGGATGCTTAAGAAACGTAAAATCATATGAAAACCAGTAGCTCCTATTACAAAAACATGCAAGTCATACAGAATGAATTCCTTCTATGATTAACAAATCAAACATGTTATTACGATGCAAATCAGCTTTCTAGTATATGAATTCGGTGCTCCCAAATCAAAGACGTTTTTTAGAAGTAGCAAAACAAAATGCATCACATATTCCCTATGTATATACACTTCTGTGTAAACATACCAGCTAACATACCAAATAAGAGCAATTGAAAGATGAAGCAAAATACAGGAAATCTTAAATAAAAATGTGAAGCTTCTTAGGGGAAAAACATGAAGAACAAATAAACAGACCAAAATTTCATTTTTAACGGATAACATTCTTAACAGAATCTGATTACTAAACACAGTTCATTGACAGAAGCAAAGAATACCAAAAGATAAAACACCAAAATATTTACAGTAAAGCGCCAAAAAAGGATATAATATTATGCATCCAATGAGAAAATTCCTGTTATCAGGAAATTTCTTATTGTAAAACTGAGCGAAAAGAGCAATAACGATGATGACCGTTCCAAGCAACAATCTGATGTTGCTCAGCCTCACATCTTCAATGTGACCTTTACTCTTCACGATCTACACACAAAGAACATTAACTAAATTAAAAGGAATTCAAATAGTAGATGCAAGAGCTTGTAAATTGAGTGAAAAAAAAAAGGCGTAAGGAGATTTACCTCAGTGACAGATTCATCGAGAAGGTGTTTGATTGAGTGATGATCGAGGAGATTGATCTTCTTAGGCTTAGGTTTGGTTGCGATTTCAGCTTTCTTCTCCGCCATTTCTGATTTGCAGGCCTAGGGGTTTGTCTGAAAATGAGTGAGTCAATGTTTTTTGGGATTTTAGTAACAGAAATATAAGACGGCAAAGAAAAGCAAAGAAAGTTGCGGTTTGTTTAGGCTGTTCACAAGCCGAGCCGAGCCGAGTCCATCTAAATTGATTATCTATTGTTTAAACTTGAATTCGTCATGTTTTACTAAACGAATGTAAATTTGTGTTCAGGCTCGACTTGTTTAAATGACGAACAAGTCAAGCTTGTTCGTTAGATGTATTCTTACCTTTCAACATGAATTCGACTCGTTAAGGTATGAAAAATCCTACATAAACAACTAACTATAAAATATTCAAACAACAAAAGTATTAGAAAGTTTGTATATATTACTATGTGACCCCTATAAATATATAGCTTATCATAAGATCCAATATTATTATATTATACATTGATTATCTATATAAACGAATTCATGAACATAATCGAACGTGCACGACTCAAGTTCAAATCCGTTCCTTTAGGAAACAAGCCTACTATCCATTTTAAACTCAATTCATCAAACTAAACAAACGATCATAAACAATAATGAGCCGAATACGAGTTTGCTCTTGAAGAGCTCTATTTGTTTGACAACTCTAGGTCTATAACGATATAAGTATTGTAGTTACTTTTAAATCTATACTCATAATAAAAGTGCGATGAGGTGTTTCCCCCAAAAATTGTTTCCTATCCCCGGTGTTTCCCCCAAAAAGTGTTTCCTACCCTCGGTGTTTCTTCCATTATAAAATAATTTATTATATTATTATATTATATTTTAATCATACGTTATTATTTAGATAAAGATGATGCACTGTATTAATTTATTATATTATTGTTTAGTGTTGTTTAGATAAATTTTATAGCGTAAAAAAAAAGATAAATTTACAATCATACTTTTTTTTTATAGATAAAGTTGATTTAGTGTATTAATTTATTATATTATTGTTTAGATTAACATATTTTATTGTTTAGATTTTTTTCACCGAAAGTTATTGTTTAGATTTTTTAATCCTTTTTTTTATTTTTTATTTTTTTATAAAGTTGATGAATCACATTATTAATTAATAGATGATACAATAAAGAATATATTTTGATGTTCATTTATCACACCATATTAAGCAAAATATTTTTTTTTTTAGAGTGGAACAAGATTTATACCATTTATGTCATTCAATAATATAATAATAAAATTATACTACTCAAAATTATAAAATAACACTGATACTTTTGCATAGAGTAATTTTCACACCTATACAATTCTTAATACAATGCATTTTTATTTTCGATTTTGCCCTTACTTTTTTTTATTTCAATGATTCCAGCCTAATTTTATGCGTAATAATGTTGATAAATTTAATGACTTGATTAATGAGAAAGTACCAAATGTACATTTTGATCGGAATTGGATCTTCGAATTTCTCAAAATTTGACTCAAATATGTTAGAATAAAAATGACTATGTATATCCATACTCAAATTCGTTGGTTAAATTTTGAATTAATAAATATTATTTATTTCCTAGATTCATGAATTAGCATCATCTTGTCAAGCTCCAGAGCCTTGCCAATCAAATATTCCATCGTATGTGGCATTATTCCAACCATATTGTGCATGATGTCATCAGCTAATCCGTCCATCAAGTGAGTCACCTTCCTTATTTAACAGTTCATAAGTTCCGGTACATATTTTCCCAGCTTGTAAAATTTCTGTCGATATTCCATTACGGACATAGCACCTTGACTTAACTTAAAGAAAGAGACTTCTGCCAAACATAAGTCTCTCAATCTATATCATGTCAATCCAATCTTGGGCCTAGGGTTTGTCCGGAGGGAGTGTCTATTTCCCATTATTTAATGAAGAATCACTTAAGGAATGGATACGGCGCAATGAAAGATACTTCCAGATGCATTATGTTTTGGATGATGAGTAAGTAGATTTAGCAGAAATGCATTTTCAAGAAAAAGCCTATGTGTGGTTTGGCAATCTAAGATTGAGTTTTACAACAAGTATTTGGGCATTAATGAGAGAAGAAATTATGAAACGATTAGGAGGTAGACCGTCAAAACTGGCAGCAGATGAATTCCATCAACTTAGACAAAACACCATGGTAGAGGAATATGTATCGGAGTTTGAGGAATTAAAAAGCTTAAAATCCTATGTAAACAAAGACTTACTTCATCAAATGTTTTATAAGAGGCCTTAAGACTGAAATTGATTCTAGGGTGAGATTGATGAAGATGAGGATATGTCTGCTGCCATTGATGTCTCATATGCCAGGAATCTATTATAATGGCATTGAATGACATGCATATATAGAAAAATTACTCTAACCCTAGAGTCTAGGTTCTCTCAACTCACCACTAAGATGACTGATAAAATACCAGACACTGAGAATAAACTAATGATACATGAGGAAATTAATCTTAAGAAGTTGCGGGAGAAGAGGGCCGTTGGGTTTTGTTTTAGGTGTGATGAAAAATACACCCCTAGCCAAGTGTGCAAGCAGAAACACATACATTTTTGGGTACCTGAGGATGTAGTTTGAGGAGAGATTGTAGTGGAAAATAGGGATAAAAAGGATGTGGTATGGGATGCTTAACCATTTGAGACTACTCAATTATCCATGTACACCTTATATGGACAAGTCACCTTCTACACCATCAAAATCAAAGGCCTCTTGAAGAGAGAGCCAATTACTATCCCATAGACAGTGGTGCATCTCACACTTTCATAAACCATCAGACAACCTATGAGGTGTTGTGTGTGACAAAACCAAATCACCTTATGTTAATCACAGTAGTAGATGAAAAAGAATGGTGAGTGAATTTAAATGTCCTAACTTGCCATGGATCATGCAAGGGGTTAAGTTTGAGATTGATCGAGTTGAGAGGCAATGATATTGTATTAGGGGTGGATTGGATGAAAAGGTACAGTCCTATTGTCTTTGACTTCAACAAAAGAGAGGTGTTTTTCACTAATGACGGAGAACAAATTAAGCTGAAAAGTTACACAAAAGAAACTCAACTTAAGATTATTAGTTGCAAAATATTTACTAAGAAATGGAGACATGGATTGATTCTTAAGGAGACTCAATTTGATACAGTAATATGCTTTGAATCATGTGCCCCATAAACTAACTCATGTCCTAGAAGAATGTCATGAGGTGTTTGCAAATTTTGAAGGATTGCCACCAATGAGAGGCTATGATCATACCATAACTTTAAATGAAGGTGTTGAACCTGTGAAACTAAAACCTTATAGGTATGTTCACTATCAGAAGGATGAGATAGAGAAATTGGTGGATAAAATGCTACAACAGGGGAATATACTGCACGGTAATAGTCCATTTTCATCACTCTTGCTCCTTGTGAAACAGAAACATGGAACCTGGAGATGTTGTGTGGATTACAAAAGGTTGAATGACTTGATTGTGAAGGATATCTACCATGTTCCCCTAATTGATGAATTGTTGGATGAGTTAGGGAGTCCTAGGGCATTTTGTAAAATAGACTTGTCTGGATTCCAGCAGATTCTGATGAATGAAGATGATGTCTAGAAGACTGCCATCATGACCAATTTGAATTCAAATTTCAAAGTGATGCCATAAAGTATAGATGTTGAGACCTTACTCGAGGAATTTTGTGCTGGTATTTTTTGACGACATCTATATCTTCAATTCTGACATGGATTCCCACATACAACATCATAAAATGGTTCTAGAAGTTTTGATGAAGAACCAATACTATGTTAAATTGTCCAAATGCTCTTTCAGACAAACCAAGGTGGAATACTTGGTTTATATCATACATGAGGGTGAAGAGCATGTTAACCCAAGCAAAATTCAATCCGTCAAATTGGCCCCAATCCCATAATATGACTGAGTCGAGAGGGTTTTCGGGCTTAACATGTTTCTTCATGAGATTTGTGCCTCATTATAGTATTATTGCTAAACTCTTGAATGACCTACTCAAGAAAGATGGAATTTGAGGGTCACGGGGTGTATAAAAAATATTCTAGAAACTCAAGGAGGCCATGTGCAATTCATCATTACTTGCCTTAATAGATTTTGGAATTCCATTTTGCATTGATACATATGCATGTGGCAAAGGCTTATGGGTTATTTTACGGCAAAACTAGAAACATGTGCTTATCTAAGCAAGTCCTCCAACTCTAAGAAGATGGGATTATTCATACGAGAAGGAACTCCTAGCAATCCTTAAGGCAGTAACCAAATGAAAGCCATATATTGAAGGTAGGCCACTTGTCATCGATACTGGTCAACAGAGACAAATCTTCATTATATATCACCAACAAAATACATGATTTTATGACTAAAAAATCTTATCATGTTTACAAATAAAAATGTAACATGACAAGTTTGATTCAATATGCATGAGTAACAGAACTAAATAATTTTCCCAAACATAAAATCATTTTATAACAAATGTCTTTATTTAACATATATTTTTGTTTATTTATTTATATTATAAATTAAACGCACAGTCAATAATATAGATATAATATTAAAATGTATTTTAAAAATAATACACTAACTAAACACGTGCGAAGCACGTGCATTTTGCTAGTAGAATAAAAAGTATGATGAATGTCACATTCTTAATATAATTTGAATTACTCTCGATAGCCAACAAGATATTAGCCCAATTTGAATTACTCTCGATAGCCAATAAGACATTAGCCCAAGGATAATCACTGTTGCCTCACTAATCCAAAGGTTTCGGGTTCGTTTCTCAATGAAAACAGAAAAGTGTCGGTGCGTAGCGTATATTTCGTATCAGTCAAAACCAAAACACTTTCTTTTTTTTTTTTTTTTCCGAAAACGTAAGGACAACACCGCACACGCCAAAAAAAAACCAAAACACTTGAAAGAGCAATCTCTAATGCAAATATTACAAGCATAATCAAATGTCCAAAGGCTTCAATGGAGTATTATAACCAAATAAAGCACCACCCACCTTTGCTTATGTAATTTGCATAGCATATGCTTTTAAACTACTGTATTAATCTTTACCTATGTATTATATATATATATATATATATATATATATATATATATATATATATATATATATATATATTTATTATTATTACAACAAAAGGAAACACGAATCCCAACGTAAGCAGGCAGAGACTCTATTGCACGAACCCTGTCAAACGAGTGTCGTGTACGTAGTAAAAAATACAAAATATTTTCGTATTTTTACGTATATGTCACTGATCCGATGATACGGTGTAACAGTGTCTCACTTTTTTTCCGGTATTCATCGGTATATCCTACAGATATAGTTCTTTGTTACCATGAAACTTATCATGAAGATATGACCTTTTTACCAGTACTTTTGGTCAACAACAACCTGGTTCCTTTAACAAGTTCTTCTTTGACCATGAACAATACAGCAGCAGCAAATACACTTTGCACGATTTTCGTCCCCATACCGTTGTAAAATCCGTATAAACCCTCGTATCGTATCATTTTCGCTATTGCATCCAAGGTCCCTGGAATTTTGACAAATATTTGTTACCATTACAAGAACAAGTATAACAGTGGATATCTACATTAGAAGAAATAAATCAACTTAGAACAACACACATATAAAGATAGATTTGCACTATACGGATTTAAGGGTAAAAAGTAGCGTTTAATCTTCTGGCATGAACCCGATTTGGAATGGAAAGAAGGGTAGGTATACAAATGCGGAACAACCCTCGAGATTTGAGGAAAATTCTACTGTGGAGTGTCCACAATAATGTGAAATTCACTATTACATGTGTGCTTGTAGTGGCATGTTCTATTTATGGGCTAGTTTCCAGTGTCTTTGATACATGTGTAGTGTTTTGATTGGATGCTAGTGGATCCCTCCATCGAGGTCACTCTGCAACATAATTTCCTTAAGGGATAAAGACACTTTCGATCCCTATTACTTTACGATTTTTGCACTTCTATTCTCAATGTTTCATCTTGCGACTTTCACCCCTCATTTTTCTTATTTACACATTTTCAGTCTAAAGTGTCCCGTGTCCAACATCTAGCAAGACTAGCATTGAATGTACGACATGCTCCAGCCAATAAAACTTGACACGTGCCAAAAAAAATGGACTGAAAAAGGTAAATATATGCCAAGATGGAGGGTAAAAGAGCCAAGTCACTTTTCCTATCCAGATTACTACAACAGAATCGAAATTGGACAACAAGAAACAAACTCACAAACCTTTGTATTCCTGTCTCTTATCTCCACTTGTCACTTGCTTCGCCTGAAGTCTCGACTGAAGAAAAAACGCACACGAAACAACATATAAAAACACAAACGAATAGGAATATACCACTTCATCATACATTTTGGTTATGAATACAAAGTCAAATATATCAATATCAGAAACTAAATAAAATCCTCACTTATATTTGGTTTACCTTCACGACAAGAAGAGGATATGTTGCTAATGTAGCTCCAAGTTTTGCTATAGCTCCAAGCAGAAAAACCTTGCACAAGCATCAAAAGGTTTATTTTATTTACTTTTTTTTTTTAATATTTTAATTATTACTATTTTTACTTTTTACTGACACCACTAATACTGCTCCTATTATTATTTGTGAATCATTAGACCAAAATATAGATCTTTTGACAGGTTTTCACACAGATAAAGAGAATGGGTGGATGTTATATTTTTAAAACGAAAAAAAATTCTAAAATACCTCGACTATCATTAATGCAATAGTTGTAAATCAATGAAGAAAAGGTTGGGTGGATAATAAATTAAGGCCAAGATGATAGAGAAATGTAATAGATCCTCACCTGTAATGCAGACACATTGCCAGCTTTATTGCTTGCAGCATGACGTTGTTTCAACTTCTTCAAGAGGGTTTCGTATATCATAAATTGTATCGAAGGGTTACTGACCTGTGGACAATAACGAGATAATAAATAGCCGTTTTGAAGAAATTGCAAAAGTAATTTGTTTCATACCATCATCATTGTTGGAAAAACACCTTTCCAGAATCCGAATATTCCAGCTTCACCGTAAACTTCTTGAATCTGCACAGAAATATTGGCCTCAATAATAGTATATATATCGCGTATTCGCGTGTTATACATGTTAACAACAAATGCAGGCGAAGAAACAAATTACATGGAGTGCACTCTTTTTTGTTTCTTGATTTTAAGATCATCTCAAAACAATCATTTATACTAAAAAGAACCTGAATGGAACACCCATTTTCTCTATAATATCAACAAGATCAAGTTATGAAACCGGCCTAGGTTCAACAAGTACGGATATGTGGGTACAGATGCATGGATACGGGATAAGCGGGGTGCGGGATTATTGAAAAATATAGAATACGGGTACAAAGGGCATTTGCGTAAATACTAAAGTATAGGAACCAAATTGTACATATTCAAGCTACACAGACCGAATATTATCAACACATAAAATTAAACATTATGTAGTGGTTTTCTTCATTTTTGGTAGCTTTTCATTCATTATCTGGCGTTTTTACATATTTTCAAGATGATACTTCATTTAACATATCCAAGTTATGGATATGCCCGTATCAAACTTTAGAAAATTTCAAATCCTCTCCCCAAATGTGTATCCTACGTATCCAATGTGTATCGGTGTCAGATACGTATCATATACAAGACACGTTACCAAACAAAAGCATACCCCCATAGTAGAATCAAATTCACTATTAGAAGATATGCACAACCGACCTCTGAACACATTCAAGAAACTTATTGACGAGTATTTTCACCATCAAATGCATACGAAACTCGAATGGAGGATAGCCTAGTCAATTATATATCATGTATGCACCAATGAAACTTGGTCAATAGATCTTACTACTTCTATTGAAAAAGAAACAGATACATTTCAGCGGTTCAACAAAATCATCGAGTAAGAGAGTTAACAAGTCGAACTAAGATCATACAGCATTGTGAGTCCCATATGGCGGAAGCTTCTGTGCTTCAAGAGCTTTGTGGACTAATGCTGAAGATTCAGTCTGATTAATTTCAGCTTTCTTCCTGTGAGTCTGAAGAGAAACGCCAGGTTAATATCTTACTCACTTTTTTTCAAAGCAATGATTAAGATAAAATTATCAGCTCTCTTAACCATAATACGTAAAGTCCAAAATGAGCAGCAAGTGGTAACTTACCTGCATTCGGGTGACAACCACCCAGATGGGGTTCGTAAGAAGCACATTAGCGCACCTGCAAAACAGGATATCTCAGATGTTGAAAGGACAAATTCGCCATTTTAAATAATAGTTTCTGGGAGAAAAACGCAAAGACCTAAGAAGGTTGTATATGTATAAAGTTGGTCAATAGCATTAGACACAGAAACAGCAAAGCTCTGATCTGCTTCAACAGTCGAGGCATTATTTCCACATTCTAGGGGAAAAAGAAGAAGCTAGAACATACAGATCCGCGTATTCTTCATCATAATATCCAAACAAAAGTGGAATTTAGGCATAAGTGTTACTTTTTTGGGTCACAGGGGTGAGTATCCACATTGATATTAACCTAAAACCCACCACCCCATACATTTAGAGCCAATGATGAACACACAGTTCCGGTAACTTCCACATAACACTTCACATTATTCTCTGAAGCAAATTACCTTTTTTTTTATAAAATCAAGGGGATGGGGGGATTTGAACTCAAGACATCTTGGTCCCGAGGCCTCAGTAATCACCACTAGGGCATGCCTCATCTGCCCAAATTACCTTTCTTTACTCCAATTTCACCTCTGAAAACGTAAGTATCATGGTGGATTGAAATATCAAAATTCTAGTCAATATATCTTCTGATACTTAAACTGTATAACATGCCTCTTTTAGTATTCTCAATAGACCTACGTTTCTTAGTGTCCTTGTGATCTATAGCTACAACAATCCTTCATAAGCTAACAAGGTGATTCAGAAGTTCATTAGGATTTAGGACAATTCAACAAACACATTCAGAGCAAAACCATCCTTTATCATTCAACTGAAGTTGAATGTATGTACCATAATACCATGTCATAACACACATTCGACTACAGAAAAAAAAAAGGAAGAAAAGGGTAAACAACAAATAGATTACCCTGACAAAGCAGCCACAATAAGAGATGAAAACATCCCGACAGATCCATCACCCGTCCCTTTTCTCTTTCTTCCAAGTGCAACAGCTTCTGCATTGTTCCTGAATATTTGATAGAAATAATAATAAACGCCCTGTACATAGAAATTGGAACCACCATAAGAAGCCACACAATTTGTGATAAAAGCATGAGTACATATGAACTACAAAAGATAATATAGCCTCCTTAAGAAACCTCATCTCAAAACCCTATAGCAAATAAAAACAGTCCCGATAACCCAAGTGAACATTCAAATATCTGTCCTACATTCATTCGTGAAGGTACTCCTAATGGGTTAAAGACCATATCAACAGCCTTATCGTTAAAATGCTCGATTTTTCGGGTTAAAATGCATATCGTTGATAATTATTAGATATAGGTAGTACACACACCGAGCTTTACCACAAAGCACAACAAGCCACATCACATCTCAAATGCAATTGAAGATGATTCCATTCTTCTAACACATGCCCAGAAGATGAAGATTATTTTTCTACAAAAAGCCAAGTTCGGCCAAAGTGCAAGAATGATAAAACAAATGTAAGAACTTGGAAAATGGGGGCAGACACATCTATTTACGTGTCTGCTTCATTTACATAGAGGCGGTTACGATATAATATGCAAGACACCTCTATTTACTTGTCTAAAGGTAGTTCTTCCATAATTCTCACAAAGATATATAAAGTGCGAATCAGTTAAGGATAGATTGGGACACACGTGTATCACAAAAGACTTCTTTGTCAGAACAATACAATACTTAATTGAGATAATCCCACGAATGATCCTAGAAAATGGGTAATTTGATCAAAAGAAGAAACCAAGGTTCGTTTTTTTCTTTTCTTTTCTTTTCAGATGGCAGTGTCTCTCACTGGTCCAGTGCATTTCACCCTCTTATCTAACAACCACCCCAAGAAAATCTTCATCTAGAATCTAGTTTATTTTACAAAAATTTCCCAACATTCTCAGTACAAAACCTTCTTGCACCAAAATAAATTCCAAAATTATCCCACAAACATTATTCCATTTTCTTTCATCACATGATTTTTAAGAAGCTAAAGCATATACTAGTTTTCCGGTGCATTAATCCACCTTGAACCTACGTCTAACGCAAGTAAACCCACAAAAATAAAAGGAGAAATGTTGAATAATTATTAAAACTCACACAAATAAAGCTAAAAATAAACAGTAAAACTCTAAAATAAGCTAAAAGTAGCAACAAGAAGAAGAAATAAACCATCATAAGCTTGCTTACCTGAGATGCAGCAGTACCAACAAGAGATGGAGTCAAACCTCCATAAAGTCGATCCCACCCTTCTTCTCTTACAACCTTAAACATATCATTATTGTGACATCATTTTCTAAGAAAACAATAAACAAAGCCTTTATTTACCCCGCCCGAATTTATCAATGCACCACACTGAACATTAACCTTTTAAAGTCGATTCTTGAGCTAAGAATCAACTTTCTGAGAATCCACCTTTTGAAAGTGGACTCTTAGCTCAAAAAATCAACTTTAAAAGGGACATTTCAGAGTGGTGCGCCGTAAATGTGTGCATCCGTAGAATCAAACTCTGCGAGAATCGACATTTTGAAAGTCAATCCACTTTCAAACGGACATTTAATATGGTGCATCGAATCATATGTGTGGTGCATCACTAAATTGTTGTGGTGATAATAAAGACTCCTCTAAGAAAACCCAAAACTAACAGACCTTAATCATCTGTTCAATAGTCCCAACATTTCTCCTCTCCTTCTTCGGATCTCTATCAGTTTGTTGCCGAGTATTTACCTATATAAGCACAACAGCTAAAAATCATTGACTTCAATCACACACACACACACACACACACACACACACACACACACAACACAAAAAATAATGAAATTGTAGCTTACAGTTTGAAGCGGATAGGTGATAAGCTGAGCGATGATCCCACCACCAGCACCGGCGAGCCCATTAATCAAAGCATCCGACATGCTTCTTCAAATTCACTTCCAAAATTCAAACCCCTTCGTCTTGACAAAAGTAAATGAAAGGGGAAGGAAGCGATCTAGTAGATTATCTCAAGTCAAAATTACACAAATTCCTTTATCAAACACAAATTCAGATGAAGATGGTAAGGAGAGAAATTGGAGAAACAGGAAATTCACGTGTCAATTCAAAAAATTAGCAGAAATGGAAAGAAAATTCCGGCTGAAAAGTGCGAAAATAAGCATTTGGCATCAAAATTAAGATGCTGTTTACCATTTCATGACTTGTATATTATAGTTTACGGGGTATATAGTTAATAGTAGTTTCAAAAGGTGAGGCGTTCCGTTCAAGGCAATATTAATGGCGTTGTTTCCGAGTCCCGCCGATTAAATTAAGGGCATTGTTGTACCAAAAAAATAAAGTAAAAAATTAATCGTATCGGGCACCACACCTGTATAAAATTTGATTTTATAATGGTTGAAATGTGTTATTTTAACCCCGTAAAGTCGATATATGTTATTTCAACTCTTGTAAAGTCGAATTTTACACAGGTGTGGTGTCCGAATATATTGGGTGTGATGTTATTAAGAATGCCCTTAAATTAAATATATTAATATTTGCACCACAATAACTTTATCGTGTATCACATTATCTGTGGATCATGGTAGAATAATTTAATGAGATTGCTATGATCGTTAATGTATCCGCATTGAAGAGATGCGAGAGAGAGTTCAGTTCATTATGCAATGTATAAATCCCGTTTGAAGCATATGTTTTTTCTTCGGAGTTTGTGTCGTCGGAGGGTCCTCGTTCATTTATTTCCAAAACTCTATATCTAGGAGAAGCGCATGCGTCCTTCTGTGCCAGTTTTGTTTATCTTTTCGATCC
Source organism: Gentiana dahurica var. dahurica (assembly GCA_024500145.1). Classification (NCBI taxonomy): domain Eukaryota; kingdom Viridiplantae; phylum Streptophyta; class Magnoliopsida; order Gentianales; family Gentianaceae; genus Gentiana; species Gentiana dahurica. Next base: position 10,961,154 of record CM044907.1, on the reverse strand, counting down.
AGTGACCGTAGATACGTCTTGTAGCTCCGATATAGCTAGACTATTGACTTGGCCCCATTGCCTCTATTCTTACCTTGTTCTTACTATTAAATTTGCATCCTTTCCTTCGTCGTCCGTTTTGTCCTTTTTTTTTTTTTTTTTTTGCTTAAGCAAAACGACGTCGTATGATTCCAGCAGCTTTATTTTTTTTTTTTTTTTTGTTAGGTAAAACGACGTAGTATGATTTGGTACGGTGTTATCACATCAACGTGTTTATCACTAGGGTTTTGATTTGGAGCATTCAATTCTCAGATTCGAGTTTGGAAATCTTTAATTTTGTTGTTATGTAGTTTTTATTGTTTCTCTGAAACTCTGCTCGTCTTTTTGTGCACGAAGGTGCATTTCGATCTTCACTGGCGTTTAGATGCTTTTCTAAGCATTGAAGTAGGTTCGTGTTTTTTTTTTATTTTTGCTAAAGTGAATTTATTGCAGACATAAAAACTATAACCGGTGTATAAGAAAAATGAGGGCAAACCGTGCATCGTACGGTGCGCCTTTAAGTATGCATGTATGCTTTTTAGTTTTGATGGCTAATATTCCAAGTTTATAGCATAACAACCGAGGGCCACATCGTGCGGAGCACGATTCCCCCACTAGTTTAAGCAACAAAATAGGAGTGAGTCTCAACTATGAAACGACCATCATCTATACCCGATTATTGTGTTTGAGAATCTCATCACTTCTTCCACTCCGTACGAAAGTGTAACTAATATCAATTTATTACTTTGACGCCACATTTTACATGCAAAATTTTACACGTGAACATGATGACGAAAGTAAAAAGTTGGATGTCTTTAGAACTCTCATCGTAAATTCAAATTCAGTCCTTTCCCCAATAGTTTTAGCATCTTGGGCCTTACGAATATTCTTGCTCATTGTCAGGAAACCTAACCGGCCCAATATACAATTACTATTCTTGCCCACGAAAGAAAGCCCAAAAAAATCTCACCCTATTGATAAATGGACTTCCTCCCAACCATTAAGTGAAATATACTATAAAAAAACAATAAATATAAAATTCATGAGTTTCATAAAATCCTTTTTCCAATCATATTCGCTCCCCTTCCTTTCTAACCAATTGAATTTTCACTGCTTCGTACTGTTTCCGTCGATATAAAGACGATATAAAGACGGTAAATAGACTTGTGTCTGCATAATTTTAATTAATTCCTACATTTTTTTTTTTTTTTTGCCTTAATTGGTTTTCTCTAACACCCTTTTTCTCAACTAATTTTCTTCTTTTTTTTTTTTTTTTTTTTTTTCGGGGCAAAAGCCATTTGTTTTTCGCTATTGGCAGCACAAGAAAACATTACGCAATTTTCGGTCAATTGATTTTCTTGCATTGAAGTTGAAGAGTGGAGCGGGTAAATTCTACAAATTTAGGAGAAGAAGGAAAAAAAAAAGGTAAGGTGATTTTACTGTTTTTAATGCTATTATTTGCTATTATATACATTTCTTCTATTTGCGTCGATACAGTCGAGAATAGAAATCTTCATTATATGTTTTGTTTAGGGGTGTAATCGAGTTGAGTCATGTCGATACTCATCAAGGCTCAACTCGTCTTGACTAAACAAACTTAGACTCGAAGCTCGACCCTAACTTGTTCGAATAATGAAAGGGAAGATCAAACATGACTCGTATACAACTCAAAACAATTTGACCCCACTCGTGAGATGGATTAACTTTTTTAGTTCATTTGATTTGTTTACAAATGCGGCAAGCTCGACCGACTCATTTTATAACTCAACTACACTTTGATTTAATTATTGTATAAAATATTATTTAATAACAAATCTTGTAATAGTGACTCTATAAAGCTCGGTCTACTTGGTTACTAGATTAAGCTTGAGATTGGCTCCTAGTAGTGCTTCTACTCTTTTAACTAAAAAAATCATTAAAAAAAATATAAAATTACGAATAAAGACAGATTTTGGAATATTGTTAAGTAACATGACAACCATATATTTTTTTCTTGTTGGAAGAATGACAATTTTTATAATTTCTGTTGGATAAATGACAAAACAAAAAACAAAAAATACAAATACAAATGCGCGCTGCTGGTGCTCTGCGTAACTGCTTTCCTCTATCGTTTTCAAACAATTATATCTTTTGATCTAGATCTTGAAAAACGATGAAAATTTCACTTAATTTTTTATTTTTTCATGCACTTCTTTTTGAGACTTAGATCGATATCATTACATCATTTTTCATGAGATTCACTGTGGAAATTCACAGTGAATCTCCCCCATGAATCCTGTAAAGCAGTTAATTTCGACATTTAATTTAGATCAATAGTGAATTTCGACAACAGAATTTCGGAAATCACATCGGAATATGGTGAATGTGGTTTCAAAATAAAAGGCATGAAAAAAATAAAAAAAATTGATAAAAGAATTTTCAAATTTGGAGTTGTAGATTGAGAGATATAAATGTTTAAAAAAGATGGATGAAAGAAAAGTGTGTTGATATTTTTTTTTTAAAATACACCAGAAAATAAAAAAAAAATATAGTTTGTCCTTTATGCAAAAATTTTAAAAAACTCTCATTCTACTTAATTGATGAAATATTGGTATCCTCTTCCTCAATCCTCCTTATATTTAAAGATGTCATTGTCATTTTGATATTAAGTCAAAATATTAACTAATGTGTTTTTTACCACTGCAACAATTAAATTAAAACGAAAGAAGTACGTTTAGCCAATGGAGTGTCTTTTAACTTTTACCATTTGGTCTAGACTATTTATCGATATCCTCTGGTCGAGGAAGAAGTGTTTTTTTTCCATAAAAAAAAATCGATCAAAAATTCAATTTCAAAGGCTTTGAGTTTCATTTACATACGACCAAAAAAAAAAACATGAAGGACAAACTATATTTTTTTTTTATTTTCTGGTGTATTTTAAAAAAAAAATATCAATATTTTCTGGCCGGAATGTCTCGTTCAAAATTTTGCAGGAGCGTCTACATAATATGTGGTGCTCTAAAGGAAGACTCGACATTGTGGACCTCGAATTGGGATTTTATGTGGTAAGATTCTGCTGCAGGGAAGATTATGTAACTGCTTTGGAGAAGGGCCCTTGGGTAATCCAGGGACATTACCTCACTGTTCGAAAATGGTGGCCATTCTTTGTACCATCTCAGGAGAAGATAGACTCTACAATGGTTTGGATTCGATTCCCACAGGTCCCCTTGGAACTCTTTGATGATCATGAGTTTATATTGAGACTAGCTAAAAGAGTGGGTAAACCTATAAGAGTAGATGTTGTCACCGCTGATTCAGCAAGGGGGAGATTTGCACGTGTGTGTGTAGAAATGAATTTACGCAAAGCGCTAAGAACCAAAGTGGTGCTCAGAGGATTCCAATTCCAGGTGGAATACGAAAGCCTACAATTATCCTGCTTTGAATGTGGAAGATATGGCCACAAAACAGAAAATTGTCCAACTGTCCAGCGTGAACATGAAGCTGAGCCTAGAAATCCAGCACAAGACTTCTTGAATCCACAAGCACCTCAAGGCCCTACACCAGAAAAGCCTTTTGGGCCTTGGATGCTAGCTCCAACGAGAAGACGAAGACCGAACCAAGGACAAAAAGGTAATGGAGATCAGAGGCCAAACTATGATTCAATTAATAGAGGCCAGCAAACTGATATGACTAATCAGTATAGTAAGGCTGCGAACCAATATAACCATAATGACCAAGGGAGGACAGGTTCCAGATTCAATGTGTTGGTGGATGAAGCTGAAGACACAACAATGGTGGATGAGGAGTTAGAAGCGATCTTAGATCCAGTGGAAGCATTTAAACGAAAGGTGGCAGAACAACACGCAGCTGAAATACCCCCGAAGATTTCATTGTTAAGCAAGGAAGGGCCCTCGGGGCAAAGGAATAACACGGGGAAACGGGAGAACAAGAAGGCAGATATGAATAGTAAACAGAATCAGCAGGATAATATGAAACGAAAAGAGCCTTCACTAAGTGGAAAAGAAGCCGAAATGTCCTCAAAAAGAACACATACGTCAGTAGGTATGATAAGAACCAACAACACTCAACCAACACCCCTACATGACATATCTAATAATCAAGAACAACAACCGTTACAGAGCAATCAGCCAAGCCTCAAGTCAACAGAGATAAGAACAGTTAACGATTCGATACATTATAAAGCAAAACCCCCGGATGGGCAGAAACTGCAGAACACAAGTATGGGAAGGAACACTGACAATGCTTTAGGTGCTTCAGAGTGGATATTAAGGGACCAACCCCCTGATAACATGGATACGATGGATGGAGGTGGAAACCTCAAACACACCTAATTGTTTTTTAATGCAGATTCTAACTTGGAATTGTAGAGGTGTAGGGTCCAATGATTTTATGTTGAATCTCAGTGAGCTTTTGAAAACACATAAACCAGATATCCTGTGCCTGGTGGAAACAAGAGCTAGTAGTGACAAAGCGTGGCGGATTCTCTTACAATCAAGGTATAATAAAGTTATTTGTGTTGAAGCCAGAGGGTATTCAGGTGGCATTTGGTGCTTTTGGAACAATAAGGAAGTGAACCTCCAGTATATCTCGAGCACAAACCAATGCCTGAATATGGCTGTTTGCCACAATAGGGAGATCCAATGGATCTTTTCTATAATCTATGCATCCCCTATTCCTAGTGCCAGAGCTGATTTATGGGAATATTTGCAGAAACTTTCGAATGTGATGACGTATCCTTGGTGTATGATGGGGGATTTTAATCAAGTGATTGATCAAGAGGATAAGCATGGTGGAAGATCTATAGGGGGAATCAATGTAGAGAAAATGAGGTCAATGACTCAGCATTGTAACCTTCAGAATATGGATTTTCATGGACCTAGATTTACGTGGACAGGACCTCTTCATAAAGGCATTCGAATATTAGAAAGATTGGACCAAGTGTGGACTACAACCGAGTGGATTTTATTATTCCCAGAAGCTAATCTTTTGCATTTACCGAAAATACATTCAGATCATTGTCCTCTTTTACTCAGTGTGAGCCCAAGACGAAAAAATTCACAAGGGGGAGGTGGAATCAGATTCTTAAATGCTTGGCTGGAACATGAACATTTTATGGATTTTGTGGAGCAGCAATGGGATAACTCTAACCCAAATATGGGTGAGATTATCCAAAAATTCATGACAGAGGTGCAACTGTGGAATATAAATATTTTTGGAAATATTTTCTATGGGAAGACGAATTGCTTAAATAGATTAAATGGAGTTCAATGCGCATTGAGTAAGCACAGTTCGGATTTCTTAATCAACTTGGAGGGAAAGCTTCAACAAGAATATAATGATATACTTAATCAAGAGGAACTCCTATGGCATCAACGATCTAAATTGCAATGGATGGTGGAAGGAGAACGAAATACACATTACTATCACCTAACGGCCATCAAAAGAAAGCAAAGAAGTTCGATCAAAATGTTGAAGAAAACCAATGGGGTCTGGACCAGCGAAGAGCATGAAGTACGGAACATGGTGAGGGACTTTTTTGTTGATCTTTATTCCAATGAATCTAATACACACCATTGCAATTGTACTTTCAATTTTCCACAGCTCTCCCAGACTTCATTGCAGCTTGTTAACAGAAATGTGAGTGAAAAGGAGATAGAGGAAGCATGTTTTGACATGGGGACTTATAAAGTGGCAGGACCAGATGGGCTACCTCCTATTTTCTATAAAAAAGGCTGGGGTATTATTGGGGAATCAGTGATAAGATTTGTGAAGAAAGTCTTTGATGATCAGTGCCTCCCAGCTAATATGAATGAGGTACTCATAACCCTCATTCCCAAGGTGGATATACCGGAAACACCTTACCAATTCAGACCAATTGCTCTTGCCAATGTCATTGTTAAAATTGTGACCAAAGTCCTGGGGAACAGATTACGGTTGATTATGGGGGAATTAATCCATAGCAGTCAAAGTGCTTTTATCCCAGGCAGGAGCAGTGCTTTGAAAACATCATCCTGGCCCAGGAAGCAGTGCACTACTTACATAACAAGAGAGGAAAGAAAGGTTATATGATTGTGAAAGTTGATCTGGAGAAAGCATATGACAGAGTTGATTGGAGATTTTTGATAAATATTTTGAAGACTATTGGGATCAAGGAGTCGATTCTGAATTTGATTATGAACACAATTACCTCAGTCAGATTGGCAGTACTCTGGAATGGATCGAAGATGGATGCTTTTTCACCCAGCAGAGGGATAAGGCAAGGAGATCCAATAGCCCCTTACCTCTTTGTGCTATGTATGGAAGTTTTAAGTATGATAATCAACAAAGCAGTTTCTGATGATAGATGGAAACCGTTGCATATATCAAAAGGGGGCCTCCTATATCACACATTTTTTTTGCTGATGATTTACTACTTTTTGGAGAAGCCACAGAAGTCCAAGCTAGCTATATGGAGAAAACTCTCCAAGATTTCTGTAGATGCTCGGGGCAAAAGGTAAGTCTGGCAAAGTCAAGTTTCTATACTACAAGTAATGTCAATGCTGTGAATAGGAATAATATTGCAAGAAAGCTGTCAATGGAGTATGCACCTTCTATAGGCACCTACCTTGGAGTCCCTTTAATCCAAGGCAGACTAAAGATTGCTCATTTTACACCCCTTATTGATAAAATGAAGGCCAAGCTTTCATCCTGGTCATCCAAAGCCTTGTCTAAGGCAGGAAGGACAATTTTGATTAAAAGCTCACTTGCATCACAAGCATACTATCATATGCAAACTTTTCAACTGCCTCTAACTTGTGTGGCTGCGTTGGAAAAAGTGTGTAGGGACTTCTTATGGGGGGGGGGGGTAGTGAAGATGTACGAAAAATGCATACTATGGCATGGCATAAAATATGTAAACCAAGGGAAGAAGGTGGTTTTGGGTATTAGAAGAGTGTTTGAAATGAATATTGCTTTCTCAGGTAAGCTGGTTTGGCAACTGATTAATCAGCAAGACAAACTTTGGATTCGAGTTTTGTCACTTAAGTACACTGAGCTATGTGCAAAACCCAAACCTGGATGCTTCCCTGTTTTGAGAGGAATTTGTAATGCCTATTCTAGATTATGGAAAGGTATGGTACGCACAGATGATGGCTTCGATTGGAATAATGATCCTAGAGGTAAATACTCGGTCTCCTTGGGTTATTATTTACAAACTAAAGAGTGGGAAGAAGAACAAGCTGATGCGAATGATACTAAGCAGTGGAAACAAATCTGGAAGTTAAAAGGCCCGACTCGAACTAACTCTTTTCTTTGGACGTTAAAACATAAAGCGCTGCCTACGTTTGAGTTCTTGGCTAAGAGGTATATCATCCCCTCTCCCACCTGCCCAATCTGTGGAATAGAAGATGAAACACCCCTTCATGCTCTTCATGATTTCCTTTGGGCTACCCAAGTGTGGAGGTTGTTGTTACCTAAAGTTCAATGGAGTCATTTCTTTGGCACAAGAAGTATAGATGTTTGGATAGATGAGAATCTGTCCACCAATGGATCCAATGACTGGAACTATATTTGGAGGGAAGTGGTTAACGGATTATGGATTTGGAGAAATAAAGTAGTTCATGATTCGATAGTGGAAAGACCCCCAGCCTATGTGATTACGTCTCAAGCTGTGGAACGAGCGAAAAACCTACGTCTAGCCTGGCAAGAGTAGAGCTTTATTTTATCTTTTAAGTTTTATGTTTCTTTCCTTTTATACCATTTTTGGTAATGCTACAGAACCATGTATTTTGTGTCCGGTGCAAAGTTTTAAGCACCAGTTTATGTTGATTAAATAAAAGCTCGTTTCCAAAACAAAACAAAACAAAAACAAACAAACAAAAAAAAAAGGTTGTTGGTTAAAGCCATTATCTCATGTTTCTATTTTTTTAGGAAGTGGGTTAGTGGTTAGATTTCTACTACTTTGTATATATATGTTTGTTCTATCAATGAAATTATCAAGTTTTCCCAAAAACTATATCTTTCATAAAAGTTATCAATAAAAAATATTGTGAACCCGTTGAAAAAATTGCAAAGAAAAAAATAATGTGCACCCCATATAATATTTTTCTAGATCCTTGAGACACTTCGGGTACCATGATTAATATATTACACCACAAAATTTAGCTACATAACACAATGACAATTTTTTAGTGAAAAAAAAGAGCTTCATAAATATTGACGTTTTTCTAACTCACAAAATGTTACCTACGGGACCAGGGCCGGCCCTGGAAATTTTTCGGCCTTCGGCAAATCGTCGAATTAGGCCTTTTAGTTCGAAGTTTTTTTTTTTAAAAAAACATATTTACAAAATATTACTTCAATATCGCGTTTTTAACATCAGTAGATACAAATTTCAATTCGTTGATAGACTCAAAGCATACCTATAAAATAGTAAAATTAATCATCTCTTTTGTAGAATATTTAGGTCTTTTAGTTATATATATATATATATATATATATATATATATATATATATATATATATATATTGGAGATGCTAATATATCATGGTTCAAAAGACCCAAAAGATGTTTAAATGAGTTAATGAATTAGTTGGAATAATAAATACAAAATAAGAAAAGCGGTGTGAGTAGTAATTATGTGGTGGCGATAGAGACCACATATATATTGGAAGATTCTAATATATCGCTAATCGTCGAATTAGGCTTTTAGAAGTTTTAATAAAAAAACATTTACAAAATATTACTTAATATCGCGTTTTTAACATGATGATACAAATTTCAATTAGTTGATGACTCAAAGCATACCTATAAAATAGTAAAATTAATCATCTTTTGTAGAATATTTAGGTCTTTTAGTTATATATATATATATATATATATATATATATATATATATATATATATATATATATATATATATATATATATATATATATATTAGATGCTAATATATCATGGTTCAAAAGACCCAAAAGATGTTTAAATGGTTAATGAATTAGCTGGAATAATAAATAAAAAAATAAGAAAACGGTGTGAGTAGTAATTATGTGATAATAGAGACCACATATATATTGGAAGATTCTAATATATCAGGGTTCAAAAGGCTCAAAGTTGTTTAAGGGAATTAATAAATTAATTGGAATTTCCGGGACAAAAAAAGTCCCAAAGTGATTTAAAAAAGTCAAAAAAAAAAAATGATGTTGCCGGGCCAAAAAAAGGCCGAAAGTGTTTTAAATGAGTCAAAAAAAAACCTACCATTGATTGGACTTGAACTCATGTCTCTTAAAGAAATGTCAAACATTTTAACCAACTAAACTACAATAGATATTTGAAAAATCTTCGAACACATAATATTTAGGGAATATTAGGTTTTAGTCAACTTTCCGTCCTGTGTATAAATTTTAATCCAGTTTGTATTTTTTTGTTGATTTAAGGACAAAACATTTTCCTTCGGACTATTTTGCCCTTTCTTTTGATCACAGTCAAAATCCCATTTTCTCACGCCTCAGTAACCTTTACTACCAGAGCCTCCATTTTCGACACCAAATCTTAGATCATTATCAAATTCATCAATTAATTGATTTCCCCTACGGCTTCAAATCGATTCACCTATTGATTTCCTCCCGGCCGCTTCTTTGCCCGCCGATTCTCCCTCCATGTATGTATGTTCATTAGTAGAAATGCTACAAAGCGATTAATTATCATGTAGCCATGAAATTGAAGATTTCGAGGTTTGGAGCTAGCAATGAACGAAAATACAGTGACCCGATTTCGGAGGGTGCATCAAATGCACATGCCCAGAAAATTCTAGTCAAGAAAACATGATTGAAGAAGTTGGAGAAAGATTCGGTGAATGAGAATCAAGAATCCATGAAATTGGGTCGGCTTCAGAGCAGTAATTTTTCTTCTTCAAGTTCTTCTTCTAGTTCATTAAGTTTTATTAGAACTTCAAGTTCTTCTTCTAGTTCTGTTTTTTGTCTGAATTTTTTGATTGTATCATGGATTCCACATGGTATTGAAGAGATTGACATGGGTTCTTTGGATTCTGCACTTTTGGTGCTCGATGAAATGTCCAAGAACGATATTCAGCATGAACTACTCAGAAATCAGAATGGGTTGAAGTTTAACATGGTTAATTTTCTATAGTTTTGAGATAATTGTTTGAATTTCTTAACAGATGGGACTTATGCATATCATAATTTAAGGGCACACAGAGTCACTGCCTGTTAACTCTACCCATGCCAAATGCCATTTAATTTGTCTCTTCTTTGCCTAAATATTCATGTCTAAGCTTCATTATTGTCTCAGCTTTAATGCCTAATTAAGTAAAGTTTAACTTTCTAAGCACTTGGCTATCCAAAGTTGTTACCTCAAGTATTTCTATCAAAACTGGCTACTTTGAAAACCACCTGTATAATCTAAGGAAATGGTGCTATACCATTTTGCATAACCATAGAAAACAAATATTTCTAGTTTAAGAAAGACAAAAACTTGTCTAATATTTTGTCTTAGTTAACTTAAAAAATGGTTGTGAAACTCAGGCATTTGATATCACCAGGTTGCTTTTGCTATTTGTTTTGTGTTATTAAAGGATTTCCCATGTGTGTTTTATTTCATAATCATTAATTTGTCTGTGACCATGTTTTAATAACATCATGATTGGGATGTTGGAAATATCGGGGCTTGATAATGGTTAATAAGCATGTCCCATATATTGATGAATTTTGGATTTTGGATTCTATGATTGGCATACTTGTGGGATCCATATTAACTAATCCATTATACACCATGAACAACGGTATAGAAGCTTCATTGTGTCAACGATATAGAAGATTGATTGTGTTTTTTACTTGGTTCATATCATTAAGCTTTGTAATAGACTAGTGTTACTTTGTTAGTGTGTTACTTTGTTGGTGTGTAACTTTGTTGAGAACAAAAATAGACTAGTGTGTTACTTTGTTGGTGTGTTACTTTGTTGAGAACAAAAATAAACTAATGTGTTACTTTGTTGGTGTGTTACTGTGCTACTGTGTTGATGTGTTACTTTGTTGAGACCAAAAATAGACTAGTGTGTTACTTTGTTGGTGTGTTACTTTGTTGAGAACAAAAATAGACTAGTGTGTTACTTTGTTGGTGTGTTACTTTTTTGGTGTGTTACTTTTTTGAGAACAAAAATAGACTAGTGTGTTACTTTGTTGGTGTGTTACTGTGTTACTGTGTTACTTTGTTGAGAATAAAAATAGACTAGTGTGTTACTTTTTTGGTGTGTTAGTTTGTACTCTGTTCAGCCTTGGTTTTGGTCAGACTTATATTGTACTCTGCTGCACTTTTGTTCTGTTGTACTAGTTATTACATTAGTCTTTGCCGAACGGTTTTCTTTTTGGACAGCCTGCTGTGTTTAAATTGCTTGTAATTTATATATTTAATCGGCTGTAAAGTTTTGCTTCACAAGCACTTGCTTTGTAATAATTATATTTTGTGAATATTAAAGTTTTTTTTTTGCAAACTTGAACCTGCAATTTGGTTCATGTCTTGCTGTACTTTTCTGAACTAGATATAATTTAGATATACATATATTATCTGCATCAAGGTTTATAACAGAATTTACTGTGTTACTGTTACTGTGTGACACAGTAACACAGTAACATGTGTAGGTGTAACGCTTCGATAAAATTCGGCTTTCAAATACTACGTCGAAAGGGTATCAAACGCGGTCTCAAAATGAAGATAAAAAAATATATATGAACTTTGGTGAAACAATTTTAATGATCGGTGTTCAAGATCAAAAGTTACGGTAGTTTATAAGAAAAAACACTCCGGTTAATATAAATATTTTTTCGTCTTTCAAAATATTCGTCGGAAGGGTATCGTGTTTGGGCTCAAATTGAAGAGCAAAAAAAATCATGAATTGTGGTGAAAAAATTTCGATGATCGAGTTGTAAATAAAAAGTTACGAGTATTTGAAAAAAAAAAAAAAACTGAAGCGGATCTGAAACAGAAATGGAAGAAACCAGTGATATGCGCCCGTCCCTTTAATTAAGGGGTATTTTTGTCCGTCTGAAATTTTTTTGTCCTTTTTCCAACTAAAAAAAGAAGTGTGTCATATTTATTCATTTTGTAAATATTTTTATCCTTTTTCCTCAATCCCCTAATATTTATTGTTGTTAATTATCGTTTGTTTGCAAAAACAAGTATTTTCGGGCCCCCGGGATGGTTGGGCCTTAAGCCCACGCTTCCTTTGCTTCCTTATTGGGCCGGCCCTGTACGGGACGATGATGGTAACATCAGTGACAATAACGTTTCTTGTAAATGACGAGTGTCAGTGGCAGTGACATATCTACCAACGTTAATGACAATGATTTGATGTACTGAAGTAATTTTATGATATCATACACAACAACAACAACAACAACATTAATCGAAGTATACGATACCCGAAATGAAAATGTGATGCCAATAATATAAACCACCTTATATTTTGTATTTATTTCAAAGAGGAGGTCAATTATGGTCTTTAGCTTGCATGGTTTGATTCCAAGAACAAAAAATCATTAGCCTAAGGGTCCATCCTAATGTGGTCACAAGTTTATGAAGTTATTACTAAAAGGTTACGTTTTGGAACATTTCATAGCTACTACCTACCTTTGCTACTACTGGACACAAGTGGTCCAAAAGAAAAGTATGATTGATGAGCATTTGATTCTTTGTCAACAGGACCACATCTATGTAGTTCTTAAGAATAAAAATAAAAATAAAGAAAACTCAAACTGCCTTATTGCTGCGTCTCTAAAACTTCGTGAAGAATATAAATCGAGAGTTATATCTCAGTAATCTAGTTTGTATGAGACTTTATGCACATTTGTTTTTGCTGAGCCAAGTCGATCCAAGGGATCGAACTCTCACACCTTAGTTCAAAGACAACTTTAGAAAGAAGATCTCAACCCAACACAACATAAGCTAGAATCACATACTCACATGGTAAGAATGTAGGATGTAATATCGCCGGATTAATCATAGATTGACCCGATTACGCTCCGGAATAAATATCTGATCTAGATTTAACAACCAAAATACATAAAATAATAGATCTAACCTACGAGGGGGTTAGATTGCTTACCAGTTTATGGTGAATAACTCCAAGAACAATCTTCAATCCAAGATCCAAGAAAATTGAGATGCCATCGTCTTTCGACGTGTATCTCCAAGCAAAACTAGGTGGATGGTGATCCAAGCCGCTTGACCTCCTCGATATGCTACCTTAGAAAAACCCGAAGTTTTTCTAAAACTCAAACCCTAGTATGTGAGCCGAAATCTCCAAGCTCAATACTTGCATGTGTATTTCGAAATATGTGTTATCTTTAAGGCTTGGGAGAACTCTCTTTATATAGGAGAGTAATCCTTGTCCTCCAAGGATTTAATAATTAACAGATAATTATTAAATTAATCCTTATTTAAAATAAAAGATAAATATATAATATATCCCAAAACAAATTAGGATAAATAAATATACTATCTAATATTTCATGATTTATCATTAATAAATAAATAATTATCAAATAATAATCTAAGAAAACTAATTTTTCTCGAATTATTTAATTACCAAAATTTCGGCCATAACCCTAAATAATTAGGGTTTGACACGCCTAATACACATTGGGCCGAGTCCACGAAAAAAGTCATTTTCATTTATTTAATTATTTAGTCCAACTAAACAGTTAATCCACATATCTATTAAACAGTCCAATCAAACTATTTAATATTAATTGAGGTGAAACGACGAGAAAACGTATATGCTATATTAGGAGCCACGCGGGGACCATGGACCCATATTAGTAGCTACAATAAATTAAATAAAATTATTCGTCGGACCGAACAATTATATTCAATCTATTAATTCTGGGATTACACCACCACAAACCCGAAACTGAACTCTGCTGAATATAGATATAAACTTACACTCAACTTTGAGTCGATAAGCGTCCACTCATTACATACGGATAAATCCTCCATAGACTGTTCGTTACGATTCGGGATATTTCCGTAAACCCTTCTCGAAACCTCTTATCCTTATTTACCATTAACCCCCTAGTGACCAAATAGTTCATAACTAATATAATATGAACTGCGCGCATCGGTCAGTTTCTAGGATTAACAAATAAGGGAACTGTCTGTCTACTTCCCGCAGGAAGGAATGGATTCCATATCTGTGATAGCACAGACTACTTACTCATCCTAAAATAGAGCCAACGAGAAGTGTTGGACCACATACTATGAAGTGATCCTTACTAACGCATCAAACCCTACCCAGGATAAGCAGTCGTCTGATATCACATCAGGATTGAGATTAATCCATATATGATCATCTAGTGATTCGATAAGACTTCTCGATCACGGAATTATATCGAGAACTCAAATCAAATCGGTCCAGCCCTATATGATTATCATCATATATACATGCCCCACTAGGTACCTATTACCGACAGTCCGGATAAGACTGTCACACCTAAAGTGTTCTGGGCGCATTATTAGCAAATTAATCTTGAGACCCGTACTCAATTAATAAACGTTACGGACTAAGTTCATTTTAAGTACATCTCACTAACTCAATCCTCTTGTGTATAGCCATACACTAAGTTATGTGATTACATAAACGAGGTATTTAAGGTTTTCAGTAGTGTCTTAATTATAAGCATACATGCATATATTAAGATGAATTATTAATTCTATCATAAAAACAATTAGATAATTGTCTTTCGGCACTACACCTAACAAAGAATTCGAGAAAATATACATTCAGGTCACTGTAGCGTAGCATCATTCAAGTCATGTATGTTCAGACCTGACATTTATTTTTTAGTTCCTTGTGCCTGATTCCACGGGGTCATGGAATATTCCACACGATCGCGTGAAATTGAAAGACACCACGTGGAAGTTCAAGTTTTGGCTCTCTTGAACTTCCACGTGACTGGGGGAAAATTAACCTACTCCTCGTGGAAAAAGCAAGCGCAACGAGGAAATTTTCCACGACCCCGTGGAATCGATAAATTAAATGAATAAATGCTCCAACTGTCGTTTTTTCCTACATTTCAGTCAATACCATCATCTTCTTCACCAAAAATCATCAACTTTTTTCACCCGAATTTTTCTTCACAAAACTTTCAGAAAAAAAATCATCATATTATTGTGTGGAGTTGTAAAGGGAAATCAACCAACGAGATATCAATCTACGCTGGTATTTCGCCTTTAAACAAATGGGTAAGCATTTCGTATAACATTTTTGTTTGAATTATTTTAAATTTCGTATTTGTTTTAAATATCGTATTTGTTTTAATTGATGATATGTTTGAGGTAATTAACCTTTTAAAGATATAAATTTTCGATTTTTTGTATGGTGAAATGGTAAAGCTTCTAGTTTTAGGGTAGTGAAAGGATAAAATTTTGATTTTTAAGCTATTGAAATGATTAATTTTAATGAGATCGT
Organism: Gentiana dahurica var. dahurica; assembly: GCA_024500145.1. Taxonomy (NCBI): domain Eukaryota; kingdom Viridiplantae; phylum Streptophyta; class Magnoliopsida; order Gentianales; family Gentianaceae; genus Gentiana; species Gentiana dahurica. The sequence continues at coordinate 10,945,675 of CM044907.1, read as the reverse complement.
TCGATAATGAAATTGACACTCGTTGGAGGAAAATGTAGTTTATATATTTGTATTTTTTTTGAAATTAATGTGATTGCTCGTAGTAAAATACGAAACTTGTGTTTTATTAGTTTGGTTATAAAGTGGCATGTGAAATTGATAAACTTATTTGTATTTTATTACGTTTTTTGTAATCGTTTCAGCACGTCCTATGAAATTATCGGTAACAACATAATGATTTTTTTTTAAGAAAATGAACCGTACAATGAATCTCGACATATTCTATGGCACGCCTCGACCTGATGAGGTTCTTAGAAATGCATGCATCCCTAGGATGTTTTCGAATCCTTCCGATCCGCTGTGTCATGCATAATCTCCAGGCTTTGTATTGGGGCTCCTGGTAGGTAGCTCGTAGAAAATTTCAATAGGTCTGCTCAATAGAGCATCTTTTCCGTTCTCAGCAGCTTGGTAAAGCCTCCACCGGAAGTGAGGCATCCGTTAGATCGAAAGTATAAGCTATGTTCTGTTGGCTCTCTCCAACATCTGAACTCCCTCGTCGTCATCAAATATTCTATGACGCTGGTGAAAACAATCTTCTCTTCTATTACCCCCGTCTACTGTTACAACACAACACAACGAAACTTGAAAATTTTACCTAAACTAACCTAACCATGTGTGCGTGTGTGTGTGTAAGTATATTGGTTTTTCATTTATATACACATACATTTACTTGTATATAATCGAATATAGCCGAATCAAAAACACAACAATATTCCTAAAATCTAACCATGTATGTGTGTATATATATATATATATATATATATATATATATATATATATATATATAAAGAGAGACAAATGGTTAGTTTTTTTGAATATTGTTTTCTTGTTATGATGTCTAAAATAGATACACCGTAATAATTTTACAATAATATTTAGGCAATATTAACAATAATATTCAAAAAACTGACAATGTGTATACATATAGACCATGGTCAGGTTTTTCCGAACATTGTTTTTGTTGTATTGTGCTGTCTAAGTATTCTTATTTATTTATATCTTCTATGGATGTAAATAAATGATTGTTTACCGATAACAACACGGGTGCCCGTTATATATATATATATATATATATATATATATATATATATATATATATATATATATATATATATATATATATATATATATATATATATATATTGTTGTTGTATGTATGAAGCTTCAATCCACTTCTCCGTTCCAATTCCACGCAATTAATGTAAACAAACCCGTGCCAAACACCTTCTTGCCCGTGAGATGTAAACCCTTCTACGTGAAATTAATCAACAGATTGTGGGGCCTGGGGATGTGGGGTTGTGCGTTTTTTTTTTTTTTTTTGGTATGTGGGGGCGGTTTTTATCAGATGAAAACTGAGGAAGTGAGGAAGAAGAAGGAGAAACGGCTCTGTTTATGTTTTCCGATTCCACGGGCCCGTGAAAAATTTCCACGCCGTGCTTGCTTTTTCCACGAGGCGTCCTTAATTTTCCCCCAGGTCCCGTGGAATTACAACTTTTGGCACCCATTGAACTTTCACGTGAAATATTTAAATTCCACGCGGTCTGGTGGAATTTGTCCCGTCCCCGTGGAAACGGGCACGGGGGACTCAAAAATAAATATCAGGTTTGAATAGACCTGACTTGAATTATGGATACATACGGTAACCTGAATGTATATTTTCTCTAAGAATTCTAGGCTCCGTTTGTTTTCGTTAGAGTTTTTTTTTATATCATTTCACTCATCATATCTTACAATTCTATTACCAATCATTTCTTCAACTACAAATAACAAAATATTAAATTATCTTTCATCATTCCACTTTATCAACTTTATAACCTTTGTTACCATTATTTAATTTATTATACTACTTTATTTCACCAATCATTTCATAATGTATACAAATTTCAAAAAAACATCTTAACTTTCTAATCATTACTTCAATCATTTTATCTAAAACAACCTCAAAAAAAAACTCTAAAAAAAAAATCTAACCTAAATCAAACGGAGCCCTAATGTTTGTTTCCCAAATACGGTAGCAAGTCAACTTGCCACGTGTGCTCATTGAAATAAAAGTAATAAATTCACTAAGTACACTTAAATTATACTCTAATCATGGCAAGTAACATTACCATAATACTAATAACTTGAGTTTTATGATGCATGGATTATACAAAAGTTTTATCAATTATATAAATCATGTTCTTATATTTGACTTCTTTTCCAAATACACACTATTATTATGTAATAATATAAAAATTGATGAATGTAACACTAATTATACTCAATGTCATCACATTCATACTATGTGAAAGATAACAGACATGGAAGAACATAATACATGTTTGTTACAACTCTTTCAACACTTGAATTAGATACTCTTAACAAATTATCTATTTTACAGTTTCAAATACTATAATTAGTTAGTTTACACTTGAATTACATACTCTTAACAAATGTATCAGATTTCATATTTTACAGTTCGACAACCTTTGTTTATAAAAATCTCGATGAATACTAAAAAAAAGTTACCAAGTCTTGAATTTAAATGAAAAGAATAAAGAATAAGTTGCAATGTGATTTTTGATAAATATGTATATTGAAAAATATCTAAATGATAGATTTAAACATTCATAATATCTATTGCAAGTGCACATATAACAATAACTTCTATAATATCATCTATTTTAGAGTATCAAACAACTTTTTCATTATTTTACGGGATTTTTATTCATACTGAAATGCATCCGAATATCTACGACGTATAATTTTATTTACGAATTTTGTATTTCACATATTTAAGTAAAAGCTCTCCTGCATATGGAATTTAACGTATCTGAATGATTTTAAAAAAATTTCTATTTTATTGATGGACACCGTTAATGGCACCACACTCAATTTATCGTTGGGCGCCACAACCAAATTCAATCTCCCCAGAATCGAATTCAATCTTTGGAAGAGTCAAAATTAGATTTCAAACTCTGTAAAGTCCAAATTTTACCCGAAATGTAGTGTCTGAGTAAATCGACTGTGATGCCATTAACATTGCCCTTTATATATTCATCGTATTTAATTTTATAGTATGAGAAAATATTATTATAAACTTAAGGTCCATGGTTTATAAGCATGTCTTGTGGCATAATCTTCTGGAAATGGCTCATTTTATGAAAATGTTTTTGCTAGACGGCCAACTGGTGCATATAGTACTTTTGAAGTAAGTGAGATTTGTACGTAATTATAGCCAAATGGCCAGCTAATCAATCTCCTAAATATAGGGAATGTTGTTTATCCATAACTGACTTTAACTTATAAAAATGTCACATACATAGAATATGGTCACATTCTTTCTTAAAAAGTTAGATTGTGATAATATATAAGTCTTGTAACAAGTATCAAACTCAATGATTGGCTAACAATGAATGACATTATGACATGTATATAAAAAGACAAAATGTGTTTTAGCTATTTATAGAAGGGAACATCTTTTCACACAGCATATATTCTGACTTAATTCGAGTCAGAATTTTGAATGTTTTCCATACCCAATATCGGTCCGAACGACTTTCTGACTAATATTGAGTCAAGAAAACTTTTAATATTATGTCTGAAATTTGGTCAGAATCAACGAATTTGCATATTGTTATGACCCAATTTGAGTCAGAAAATTATGATTATTCTGATTTAATTCGAGTCAGAATTTTGAATGTGTTCCATACCCAATACCAGTCAGAAAGACTTTCTGACTATAATTGAGTCAGGAATACTTTTAACATTCTGTCTGAAATTCGGTCAGAATCATCGAGTGTAAAAAAAACATAAATTTAAAGGGTAAATGTGGAAAAGAAATAGTTGTGTGTTAAGATTTTTATTTATGTGAAAAGACATTCCATTATAGGATTATCAGACAGATGATTGGAATAGTGCAATTCGAATGGTGTGTTTAAGAATTTCTAGACTGAGAAGTGTTTTTCACATGAATAATGATACTGCTACAACCAGTATAATACAAATAATGTCATAACATAACGTGATTGTGTGATCTTGCATAATATCTTCATTTATATGATTTGAAGGTTCTCAAGTTGAATAGTAATAGGATTTTCTAACATGCTACTTAGACACATCGTTTTCATTTGGTTTAAAATGGTTAACCCGCGTTACTGAAGTTTGTTATTCCTCGATTTTATATCAAAGTATTTTTTATATATGAATCTTACGATCATGAGCTGATATTCTAGCAGGGTTATCAGAATCCTGTTAGAGAACTTTAAAGGTGACCCTATTGTCTCACACAATGTGGGCACTTAGTTTCGTTTGTTAGTCTTCTCTAACAAATAGACTCTTGTGAGGTCCTGAGGCTAATCGACATAACTTCAATCAGAACATTTCAATAATAAAGGGATTGTTGAAGACACCACACCACCTTACCTGTCGAGGGAGCACCAGAGTGTCGTTCTACCACATTCTAACCTTTGAAAAGTCGAATATTGGCTTCATATTCGATTTTTCACAGAACGAATGTGCACATTCAACCTTTGAAAATTCAAATCTAGTATCCCAATGTGTTGCCACAGTAAAAACCAATTTGGTGCTCGTAAAATCTTACGAGGTTCTAAGGCGTTACATAACATACTTCACTTCTATGAAAATATTCCAATAGGTGGATTGTTAAAGGCACCACATCAAACCTACTGATACGGCATCACAATAAACATTCAACCTCTGGAAAGCCGAATATTAGCCTCACATTCGACTTTTGAAAAGTCCAATATAACACATTTAACCTCATAAAAGTCGAACCCAATGTCTCTATATGGTGCCACGGTAAATCCGATTTGTTGCCTTTAACGATGCCCTTCCAACAAACATCTCATTAAATGGATTCATTTACTAGCTAAGATCATAAATAATACACTTGGCATTGCATTCAAAATATTTTTAAAAAAAATGTAAAAACTCTACAATATATTTGTACACTACAGCTAGCTCTTTTATAGATCAAACCCCCACCTCTTTCCATTCATTCCCTTTCTCTCTCAGCAATTTTCTCAAACAGCTTTTAGGCAATTTTTTACACTAGCAAGAAAAGAACCTTTCAGAGGGAGCTGAAGCAGCTACAAATTCAATGAATGAAAGAAATTAAATACACAAAGAAATGGTGATACAAGATATACCAGAAGGCGTAAAATGCGAAAAAATTCTTCATATATATATATATATTTATATGCCTGGTTATGGCTACATTTCGCTTATTTCGCCTTCTCTGCAAACGCCTACATCAACTGCCATGCTTTTCTTGTTCACCCCCAGAACCCTGCAACAATTTCTCCTTGGAGACTGGAGAAAAAACGACGCAAACGTGTCATTATGCGTATTAACGAATACGGGTTCTATATATAAATGATAAGAAACATAGGATAAGAAACTTACCCTATCCCATAATTGATGATCAGGTTTCTTGTAAACTTTAACTCTCTCGATTTCCGCAGGATCCGCCATTTTCCATCTGCAGGCCGGCTGAGGAACAGGATGACTCATATACTCGCTGACCGTTTCATTCAAATTATAATCCATTCTCGCTTTACTCAGATAAAATCGAAACCCTTTTTGACACGGATTCCTCATCACGGGCCTCGTGTTAAACGGATAAGCCGTGTAATCTGCTCTTCTGTACCAGTTCAAGAATGTTCTTGATGGCATTTCGATCTCTCGAGGTGATAAAAGCCCGCGAAACACTTGAACAGAAAATCCCCAGGAAACCGAGACGGTCCAGCTTCGAGTCTTGTCGTAGCAGATGGATTGTTGGATTAGTCCGGCTGAGTCGAGTTTCATAGGGATTAAAAGGCGTTGAACGGATTGAACACGAGTCGCATTTGGGAAGATCGGTTCGACTACGTCGAGATGGTGCATTGATACAAATGGTGCCACTGGATGTGCAGATAATAGACCAAAGAGGTTTCCATACACATCATACTGTATGATCATCATCCAAAAAGATATAATGTATGTCAAAAAGTAGTAATAGTATGATAAACAAACAAAAGAAACACGATAAAGCAAGCGTTTTTAGGAGAAATCCTACTGTAGGGTGTTCTCAATCAGAAGATTCAACAACGTTGAATCAAAGCACGACAAATAGTATCAAACATAGGAAAAGAAGCGCAGTTTATCATAAACACGCCAAAAAAGTAGTCCATGTGTCGTGTTTTTATTGGATGATTATAGACCTCCACATTGAGAACACTCTGCAATAGAATTGCGGTGTTTTCAGTGCCTCGGGGCTCAAGAACATGTTTTGTGTTTGGCAATACTATGCTAAAGCACACGTTTTTTAGGAGAAATTTTGCAGCAAAGTGTCCTTGATCAGAAGATTCACTATCATCCAATCAAAACATGACAATCGGTATCAAACAAGATGATAAGTGATTGCACAGAATAGGATTTTTGAGTTCTATCTAACGTCATGCCATAAAGCAAATGTTCTTACGGGGAAATTTTACTGTAGAGTGTCGTCAATCAGGAGATCCATTATCATCCAATTAAAACACGACATGTAGTGATGAACACACTTTAAACAAACTCATAAACAAAGCAGTCTTCTACAAACAAACATAAAAAATAAAAATAAAAAATACTCGAGCATAGATGCCTTCGTTGAGAACACTCTGCAGTATAATTTTCGTGTTTTTAGTGCCTTAGGGCTCAAGAACACGTTTTGTATTTACCAATACTACGATGACAACGGATTGTAGGAATCTCCGGTGCGTTTAATCATGAATTAATTCACTTGATTCGCACCAGATGGACGCTAAAATTTGTGAGTCTCTATCTAATGCCATAATTAGAAAGCAATAAGCTTTAGTTTAGAAAATAGACCTTGTAGATGTTGACATAAATATTAAAAATCAGATTTCTCATGATGAGGTATATGACTATTTATCACTTTTTGTCATTAAACTAAAGGAGATTCACATTAATTAAGTTAATTACATTGACTTTATAACCACATTCATGCGTGCAAGGAATAACAGAAGTTCTATAGAAAGTAGAAACTGTCTAAATTTGGTATTTAAAATTAACTGCCAACAAATTGAGATAAAGATTCCAATTTTCCTTTTTACAAAAACAAGTTCAAGGTCATGCTACATAAAACTAGGGAATTCTTACTCGTACCCTCTATCGTGCACCGAACAGTTAAATATACGAGTCATGTATACAAAAAGACTTTTTGTACAATTTGTATAAGTGTCATACGTCAAACCGCTCGTGAAAGACTCCTCGGATAAGAATGTCTCCGAAAACTAACCATTTTCGTCAACAAATGTTCGTTTTTGTTTTTGGTATCATTAAGGACTACTGAATGAAATCAACAAATCTCGCAATAACAACGCACACGAACGGGGAATTTCTTGTATCAGTTGTATGAAGAGTTTACTACAACATGATCGAGTAGAATAGGGTCTATCTATACAAGAATCTCTCTACACGAGATGGGGAATTCTTGTATGAAGAGTTTCCTGCAACACGATTGAGTACAATAGGGCCTCTCTATACAGGAATCTCTGCATACATAAAAAAAACAAGCTACATTCCCTATGGGGTTTCTTATATCGAATCAATGTCTCCTTTACGCTTTAATCATAATCCAAATGAGCAAAATCCCACAATTCAATTTACGAAATTTCATAATCCAACTGAGAATAATCCAAATTAGAAAAATCACGAAATTTCACAATTCAATTGACCATAATCCAAATTAGCAAAATCCCACCATTCAATTGAACTAAAAACAGAGGAAATCGAGGACTTACCTGATGAAAACCGGGTTCTTTAGTGAGGGGAACACCGAGTTCAGCCATACAAGCTTGCATTCGATCATCAGAACCATACAGACCAGGATACCTATGAATACACCTATCTTGCATTTTAGCTAAAGCCTTAGCCAATGGATAACTAATAGCAAAACCACCACCTCCATAAGCCATTCCATAAGAAAAAAATATGTTCTGCAAATGGCTTTCACTTAAACTCCCAATGTAATAATACTGATTATGATCATACTTATTCAGAACCCTCAACAAATTATCCGTAATGAAAACCGTATCGTCGTCCCCCATCACAAACCACCTCACATTCTCCATTCCTAGCTTTAAGGTTTCGGATACAATACGCGAAATCCGAAGGGCTGATCTGTCTCCTTGTTTGTTAGTATAAGGAAATTGATATGTACCCCTTGAAATTCTCAGCTCAGGTAAACTGTCTTTCTCAATCGGATTAATCTGAACTTTCTTATCTAACCAAACAATTCCACGCATTTCTTCTTTCTTCCACCATGTTTTAATGTAGTTTTTCCTCTTACTCCATAGCTTACCAGAAGCTGCAATGCCGAATACTACGTGTTCTAAACCAGTCTTTTCTACTTTTTTCACAGGCATTTCATCGAACAGGGGTGGTGCAGGAGGAGGAGGAGGAGGAGGGGTGGAGGACAAAATGGCGGAAGAATTGACTGGTAGAAGAACAGAATGGTGGCGCGTGGTAGAAGAAGAAGGAGAAACTCATCATTACAAGAATGAGATGAATTCAGAAGCTTAAGAGTGTAGACTACATACGTAGCTGAAACAAAAAGTATCAGAAAAACCATGGATTTAGGCAAAGGACGATGTTGAACAGCAGACAATGAACTCGGTGCTCTTGGTGAGCTTCTAACCTGATCCCAGATAGTCTTTTCTGAATCTTTCTGCAACCCTTTCATTATTCCTCCTCAAAAATCAAAACTTTAACAAACAAAGACCTTTTCCTACTTAAAAAAAATGCTACCTTTCTACAACCAAAAGCAAAATACTGCCAAGAAACAGATGAATTTCCATACCCTTCTTCTATATGCTACATATTTCGTGAAAGTGGGATAATTTTCTGTAGATTATCTCCACTTCTACACCAATGATTCCACAGATCTAAAGAAGGGTCGGTAGCAGAGGTACAGAGTACTTATTACTAGTAAAGTAATATAAATGTCAGTAAAAATTGTGTCAAAAAAAAAAAAAAAAGAGGGGAGAGAAATTCTTCTTCTAGTTGAAATGAATAGAGAAAATGTGAAAAGAATAGAAAAGAAATAGAGAACAAATCGGTAATGGGGTGGCGGTGGTAAATGGTGGCTGTTTGGTGGAAGAGCAAGGCAGAAAAGAGCTGCACGAGGAGGAAGCATTTATCTGTATTTCAGAGGGAGGTGTGGTATATGTAGTATAATATAATACTGTAATAATCCAAATTTAATTCTTAGTAATTTTTTTAAGATAATTTAGCCACATACAATCTTGAAAAGAAAAAAATGATATATTCACACCAAATAGATTTAATAGACACCGATCTGTTTGGTTTCAGTCTGGGTTGGATCCAATTCAATATTTTATTCATCCATTATCTTATTTATTATTATTTTATTAATTTTATTATATTATTAATATTTCTCTCACCAATCTTTTCACCATCAACAAATAAAATTATATTATATTTACCACCTATACTTTTCAACCATTACTTTATCAATATAATATTTCATTAAAAATTCTTTCATCAATTATTTCTTGATCAACACAAATTTCAATACAACATTTCAACTTTATAATCATTACTTTACATTATTTTATTTTATTTTATTTTCTCTCTCATGACTCAATTCAACCACAATCCAATCCGAAACCAAATAGAGCCCAATCTCGTATCTAGAGCTTCGAATATGATGTCTATCGAATGTTATAATATATCAGTGGTATAGTATGTATGTAGGGTTTTATGTACACTTTTTTTGTTCTTATGAAATTGATTTATGGGATTAAAATTTCACACCTTAGCTAAAAAAAAGGATTGTCACTTGAGGATTGAGAAAGGTTAAAGGCACATTAGCTAGGGAAGGCCTCACTCTTGTTGGATGTCTGGAATGGGGTTGTTCTCCTCCCTCCCATGTAACTCATGCTTGTATGGTGGATGTCTCCTAGTTTTTAAATAAATTCTCTTTTACCCCTCAAAAAAAAAAAATTTGTCACATAGAATAACGTAATGTATTTTTATACTAATGATCATTGTATGACACAGGCCAACTAATATGTTTTACGAGATCATCAAATAGTATAATAATGTGGTGTGTTATTTGTTGTGTTACAACAATTGTGGTTGTAGTATTGCTTATTTACATTATGGTGTAAAGAAAAAACGTTATGGCGACAACGCACTTTCACGTCGTTCATTAAATTGTAAGACATATTGATTGATATGAGTAACGTTATAATCAATCAATCAATTATGTAAAAAACATGAAGTTTAGATTTTATGACACAATATTGTAGTCATAACACTAATAATGGTGTAAAAGGGTATTTAGTCGTATATTATGGTTTAGTGTGTTAGGAAGCATCACAATTCTTTTATTTTTTTTACGTAAACAAAATGTTGTATCGAGATATCACGGTATTTGCTTACCTCAACGAATTAACCTTTATAAAATCGATTCTTAAATCAAAAATTAATTTTTCGAAATTTCATACTCAAGATTCGACTTTCTAATAAAAACCAATATTATCCAATCCAACTCCGTAAGTAGTCTTAATATAGCTCACTCTTTTAATATACCAATAGTCCGCTACATTATTTTCAACATAAATTTTTAACTCCGTCGTTAATTTTATATATATATATATAATCAGTTACAATATATATATATATATATATATATATATATATATATATATATATATATATATATATATATATATATATATATATATCGAATATTGTATAAAACAACTTATCAACTCCTCAAAAACAAAAACAAAAATCAAAAATCAAAAAGAAAAAAAAAAAAAACAACAACTTTATCTATATATACGTATATAGTTGTATAACTAATTAATCAATCTATCAAAAAAAAAAATCTATACATATGGTAAGTTGTTGGATAAATATTTTCTTGTTGAAGATACTTATATTCATCAAAAAAAAAATGAAGATACTTATATATTTTTAAATGGCCACTCTCTGTCATTGTCTGCAACAGCCTTTAAGATCACATCTATCTCATTTCGGTAAGAGTAGTGATACATCTATTATTTTTTCAACCACGATATCTTATACAACACAATCAATATCACATATTATATTGGAGTCCACCACAAAAAATAATTGATCACTTTAATCAAGAGCATTCACACATGTAATGGTTTATACACTACATACAAATGTAGTGCATATATCATTTTCCTTTCGATAAATATAAAACGATAAATATTTATGGGATAACTTTAGATTATCCTTTTTAAATTTCATATAGTTCAATTTAAGCCATCTCGTTTTTTAATATTCCGTTTGCAGCTCTTTGTGTTACACAAATTGCTCCCCTCCCCGATTTACCAAGTTTACATTATATTTTTTTAGGAAACCATGTTTAAATTATGTTGGCATAGCCAACACATAATAATATTCATTATTTGATTGATAGTTATTGACGTTGAAAGGTAAACTAAGGTTTTTTTTTTTTCCCCCGAAAACGAAAGGAGGGGAGGGGGAATCGAACCCGGGTCTCCAATCACCGGAGCCTGAATATTAACCACTAGGGTATGGGCTCTTGCCCTAAGTTGTTGTTGTTGTTGTTGTTGTTATTATTTTAAGGGTCTGGACGTATTTGGACCTTATAAGGGTCTGGGCCTATTTGGACCGATTAATTTGAAGTTCGATATTGAGTGTGACATAAATAGAAAAACATTTTCAATATATTATTTGAGGCTTAATAAAAGTTTGTAACATGTATTAACCTGATCATAGAATGATGATGTGTATAAGTAGTTATTGGATTCATCATAGGTCAAGTAATGTGTTAGGACTAAGTTCTAAAGCATTAGAACACTCGCATCAGATACTCTTAATGATACTCTATTATACAGTTTTAAACACACTTTCTTCTAGTTTACGTAATCTTTATTTAAGATGAAATGCATCGACTCTTTATTTTACATAATGTGGAAGATATAGAGGAAAATTTATAGAATCTGGATGAATGCGGTAGATGTAAAGGAATTTTTACAGAATCTGTAGTTTACAGTAAAAAATAGAGTATCTGCTGCGGTGTTATTTTTCCTGTTGAAATATCTACAATAGAGTTTTTAAATGATTTACAATATCTACTGCAAGTGCTCTTACATATAATATAAAGTCGATTACCAGATATAACTAAGTGTTTAGTTGTGAGAGATGATGGGGTTTAAAGGTGGTGGAGGCCAACTCTTGAAACATCTTGTATGGTTATGAGGATGACCTCGGTTTTTGAGGAGCTACGGGTGATATAGAGCGACCACTAGGCATAACTAAGTGTTATATTGTGGGATCAACATTAGAATCCTCTAGTATGCTCGTGATGAGTATCTTGGTTATGATGTGTCACATTTGATATAAAATTGACTATCAGACAAAATTAAATAACACGTTATAAGAGATGGTGTGGGTGAGTGATGAAGAAAGTCATCTTTAGAATCATCCGATAGGTTAATGATGAGAAGCCCGATTTGTAAAAATGGAGATAATATAATAATCACATGTCTCACATTGCAATATCATATCATATAAAACGTAACATAATTAATTCTATGACATAAATACTGCATAGTTTTTTTTTTACAGGATACGAAAGATACATACACACGCACACTTTTATCCCCATTGAAACTCGAACCGGACCCTCCGGGTTAATGAGCGCAACACTTACCGCTGGGCTGATGTCATGTTAGCATAAATACTGCATAGTTGAAATTGATTTTTAAAAACAAAATGATTTACCCTTAAAAAAATTGGTTTTTTTAAAAGGTAAAAAAAGGGGGGGAAGTGGGGGAGGGGGAGATGCATTATTGTAAATCAAATCAAATGCACAATCATATCATAAAATAGGTACTACTATATTGCAATTGGGTTGGGTTTTTGGTTAATTTTTCAGTCAATAACGGAGGTGCTTTCTTCTATTGCAAATTGTTAATATTTTATTTGCACTAATTCTTTTTGCTAATTTCTTGTTATTGTAACGCGTCTCGACTCTGGGTCTGGTAACGCTAAATGAGTTGTAAATGTCCGGTCAACTGTTTAGACCGCCGTCTTCGCTTGGTTCAAAAGGACTAACCCGAGTTGACAAAATATTTATATCTCACACTTATATGAGGGTGAACATGACTTTACTTTATCGACGTAAGACTTTACAGTTTTATTTTGTTAGAATTTTATTTTAATCTCCATATCATTTTATTTACTGTGTTCTTGCATTTTATGTTTTCCTTTTAATGAAATTTTACGTGGTGTTTTTCATATTTTTTGTAATGAGTGGTGTTTTCCATATGTGAAACGTTGTTTAAAACTACGTACAACTTGTGGTGTCGAACTTGCTAAAACATGAACCTCATAACATAATCATGAAGATTCATATGAACATCATCAAGAAACGAAGAAACAATTTGAAAAATGGAAATGGCGGGAAACTAAGAACAAATCAATTTCAACTTGAACATTGGAATTAGCTTTACAGAATGATTTGGTTATCTTCGAATCGAGTTTATCAGCTTACAAATGCAGTACATATATACTAGTTGCTGATAACCAACTTTCCTAACTAACTCTAAGTAACTCTAACTAACTAGTGTGTAGGTGTTTGACAATATGCCTCAATGAGCAAATCTTCACCTAACATCATATACTAACTTCAACACCCCCCCTCAAGCTGAAACTTGGATATGCAGAGAGCCAAGTGAAGCTTGCAAATCTTCACCTAACATCATATACTAACTTCAACATGCGGTGCAGTTATCTCTACCCTCCTCGTAAAATTAAAAAAAAAACTACATGCACTCTTACTTATATTATACATTTTCAACGTAACAATAGCATTTTATTAGTTGATGTCACGTATATGAAGACATAATTTATAAAAGAAAACTTAGAAAACATGCCTTCAAAGGTTGATAATAGGAAAATGTGGGTTCTATCGGCACCCTCGTTTTTACTTTTGACACTCATTTATTGAATATTTTTTCGGACAAAAAAACGCCGGTGACACCAACGTCAGTACCACTGACATTTGTGTGCAACAAGGAACGCATGTGAAAAATCGTGGACTGACGTTTTCTGAGTTTTAACACTTTTACAAAAGGAACGTCGGTGGTACTGGTGTTCTTTGTGAAGCACCAGACGTTGGTGCTCCTCCACAAGGAACACCAGTGGTACTGACGTTCATTTTGTCAAAAATCATCATGTACCCGAAATAATTTTTTATGATGCCGAAAATAATAGGGGTGTCACTAATAAATAGGAGGTGCCGATAGAAACCCCAAGAAAAATACGTCTCAAAATATAGTAGTTAAATACTATGCTATCGACGTATTTGTTACGGGTTTGTTGCGGATTCTCAACTAAATGATTTGGAAGAATAATTTTGAAATGTTTTTAGCATATTTATTCTAATATTAACCCTATAAGACATTTTTTTTTCATTAAAAAAATACCTTAAAGTACAATACAAAAAAAATAAAAAATAAAAAAATCAATGATTTCAGGCTTTTCAGCAAAAAGCAGTGGACAAATTTCACATCATTGGTCAACTTTCTGTTTATTTACCAACTGATTGTGGAAGGGGTAATACTGTAGTATTAATATCTAAGAGGGTCTAAGTGAAATTATAAGAATCTCAAGGGAGGTTCAAAATATTATCACCGATTTTTTTCATCCATAGGAAAATATTGTACCGTGGATGAAACGTTTTGTAGATTGCCTTATTGTCGGTTGAGTATTAGTAACATACTAAACTAGTAAAAAAAAACGTTAGGATGATATACGTCTACTCCATTCGTTTGTAAAATATATTACTTATAAAAACAAAAACAAAAGTTTACCAACACATAAACATTCTATTCTTTCCGTTGATCGGTCACCATAATACTCCAACGATAGACCAAGAACGAGGGTAAAAAGAGTCTCACCATGAGGAGCAGTTGTTGGGATTCTAGGACACGGGTCGAGAATCGAGAACGACATATCGTATTATAAGTTTATAATTATTAATTTTAAAAATTCAAGTAAGAATATGGGTCAAGGGTTATTTTTTAAAAAATTTAGCAGGTCGGACATTACATATTAGTGTAAAATTTTTAAATAGTGTAAAAAATGCACATTGAGGGTTAGGTGACCCAAAGGTCCCTTAATAGCGCTGCCCCTGCCCACTATGGATCAGTGTAACGCCTCAAAACTTGGGTCTAGCGGTACTATTTGAAGCATAATAGATCCAGTAACTGATTAGGTCTATCGTCCTCGTTTAGTCTAAAATGGTTAAGCCAAGTTATCAAATTTCATACGTCTCAACTTTATAACTTAATGATATGTCTCTCAATTTTTCAAGTGAATGTCTTTTCACATAACAAAATGTCTTAGCACACCTATTTTGTTTTTCCAATTTTATCCTTCAAAACTTCGCGCATATTTATTCTGACCGAACTTTGTCAGAATAATGAATTTGTTTTTGCCCGAATTGGGGTCATAATGTATGAAATAGACTTTCTGATCAGGATTGAGTCTAGAAAATACTTAAGTACTGACAGAAATTAAGTCAGAATAATCAACCACAATATCAACTACAATCCGACTAATGTTGGATCAGAATACTGTGTTCAGTCAAAATAATCAATCACAATCTGACTAATGTTCAATCAGAATAGTGTGTGTTGTGTGAAAATATTCCCATTTTTCAAATGGTCCCCTCTTAAATAACTAGGGTCCCTCAATTTCTCAATGTAGGATATTACATATTACATTGTCTCCTCTTAAGTAAGTAACTAGCGTCCGTCTTTCACAATTTGTCAACGTAGGATATTACATATTACATTGTCCCCTTTTAAGTAAGGAGCACCCTGTCAAGATCCTACCAGAACTTCGGTCTGACGGCGTTATTTGAGGTATAATTGATTCAATAACTACTTAAGTCCATCGTCCTCGTTTGGCCTAAAATGGTTAATCCGAACTACTAAGTTTATTATGTCTCAACCTAAGGATATTACCATCAAGGGCGAATGCACGTTGGTGAGGGGAGGGACCGGTGCTTCCACCGAGATTATATATATATATATATATATATATATATATATATATATATATATATATATATATATATATATTTTGTATTCGATATTATTAAATGCTAAAAATATAACAACAAAATAATGCCCCGGTGGATTTTTGAATTTTCTTTGGTGCCTCACACGAAAATCTTTTCAGATCCGCCACAGCTATTGATGCTCTAATCGCTGTGATATAATTAATTTTAACTTAGCTATGTACATTTTACATGATAAATTACGAGTTGAAATCTATCACACATCTACGCTTCATATAACACATTTAACTATTATTACCATTATTGAAATATTTTGTCTCGAAAAGCTAAACACTTCGTATATGTATATACACTTACGAACATTATACGGAAGCTACGACAAAACTACGTGGACCTCGGAAGAATAAACAAAAAAAAATATCGTAAAACCAACTTCTCAATCTAACCGTACAACTCGTAATTTTACATTTTTTTTTAAGAAATAAAGAGTTTTATTAATCAAGATCCGTCAAACAAGCGGTCAAAACATCACCCGGGGGCGTGGATCCCCAAGGTGTCCGAGTGGAAACATATAAACCATGTATAGCTAAAAGATAGGCTGGGACATTCCCCATTCGCCTTATGAAGGAAAAATAAACAGTAACAAAACTAGGCAAAAAAGTCAAGCAATCGTGGACTAAGCAGCCCCATGCTGTGAGATCCTCTCCTGGTCGCCGAAGGCGCAAAATACACGCCAAACAATCGCTTTCCACCTCTAGTCTCTGAATCTCTAAGAGCTCCGCCTCTTCCCAGGCCAGGGAAATAGCCTTAAGCTCCATGTATTCTATTGGGTCGCCTGGATCGAAGTGATACGCAAAGGAGTGGAGTACTAGTCCATTTGAGTCTCGGAAAATCACCCCAACTCCCACCCCTGTCTCTGTAACTGATGCATCCACATTACTCTTAACTACGCCTATCGGAGGCTTCGCCCATTTATCTGGTAAATGGAGCGCCGGAACTTGGGTCCGATAACTTTCCATGGCCTCCACATACTCAACCGAAGCTGCCAAAGATCACGTGCATATCGCAGAGACATAAACCGCCTGGTTATCGAACACTGCTGAGCAACGTGCCTTCCATATTCCCCACATAAGCCACACAAACATGACCATGCCCCGAACTTTATGTTCCTCAAGCAACCTGATGAAAAACTCGCCAAAGGAGGCAGAGCGAAGGAGCTGTAAAGTCCCACCAAATGGCGACACTCTCCAAACTTTAGCTGCCACCTCACACTCAAAAATAACATGCCGGCATCGTCTCCAGAGCCTCCCCACATGTCGGAAAAACACCATCCCCCACATTCCGCCTTTGCAAGCCCTGGCCAATAGCAAGGCAGTCATGCAAGCATCGCCATAAAAAAATGCTTAATACCCGGCTGAACTGGAAGCCGCCAACAGCTCCTCCAAATCTTGCTCTGTCCCGTCAAAGTAGACGACCCAGCTCCGGACGACGGCCGATAAAGCGATAAGGCGAGAAAATATCCCGAACGGACAGTGTAAATTCCTCGACGATCATAGTGCCAAATCTGTCAATCCGGATGCCCCCCAAGAGCCACAGTGGTCTCCAATATGGCATCTTCTTCCCAAGGGCTAAATAACTGTAGCACCCGCTGCGTGTCCCATACTCTGGAACCGGGTATAAAAAGATCAGAAACAATGGAATCTATCGGAAGCTCATGCCCTGCGAAAGGTATGCAAAACGAAGGTTGCCTATTGACCTAGGCATCATGGAAAACATATACTAACTCCACGTCCCCTACTCTCCATCTTATCCCATTGTACATGAGGTCCCGTCCCTCCAGAATACTGTGCCACAAGTAAGACGGTCTAGCCCCCAACCCAACTGCAAGAATTGTACTATCCTAAAAATACTTCGCATGTAATACCTGTGCCGCCAGCGAACTCGGATTGGTGAGGATTCTCCAGGATTGCTTTGCCAATAATGGCATATTAAAACACTCCGGTTCCGTTTGTTTTGGTTGGAGTTTATTTTAGAGTGTTTTATATGCTAGTGGATAATAAAATATAATAAAAATGATTGAAGTAATGATTAGAAAATTAAAATATTTTTTTTGAAATTTATGTAAATAAAGAAATGATTGTTGAAAGAAATTAAAATATTCCTCAAAAAAAAAATTGAAATAAAGTAGTATAATGAATTAAATAATGATAAAAAAAAATAATAAAGTAGATAAAGTGAAATGATGAAAGATAATTTAATATTTTTTATTCGTTGTTGAAAAAGTGATTGGTGAGAGAATTGTAAAACATAATTGATGAAGTTATATAAAAAAACTCCGAAAAAAACTTCAGCAAAAACAAACACAAACTCCAAGTTTCGAAATCTCAGGCCCCCAAATTCTTCGACAGGCAGCAAGCTTTCCGGGTTTTCCAATGTATTTTGCGTTTATTATCCGTGTCTCTCTTAAAAAAAAACCTCGAATCATTTGCTCAAGTTCCCTGATTATAATGATAGGTATCTTAAAGCACTGCATAATGTACGTTAATATAGATTGGAGAGCTGGCTTAATAAATACTACCTCCGTCCCACAAAAAGTGTCCATAACGGAAAAATGAATTGTCCCATAAAAAGTGTCCATTTAAATTTCCAATACATCATTAAATACATTTTTTCCAATCATACCCTTATTTTAACATTTAATTTTCCATAATCCTTTCATATTCCAAAACAAGCATTTATGATTAGTTAAGGGTATATTTGTCTATTCATTCTTAAAATACAACACATTAATTATTTCCTTAATCTCCGTGTCCAACAAAAAGTGGACACTTTTTTACGGTATTTTATACCGGTGAGAGTAATTTGAAAAGTGACTCGCTTAGATATCAGACCATATGTCATAAATCATCAATTACACTATAACCAAAATTATGTCCCTCATCAAGTGACTTATCAAATGGACTGACCGTAGAATAAAAAATAAAAAATAAAATCCCAATAATTCACACCCCAATATGTCTTCTACGCACAACTTTCACTAGTCTATGTATATTCTTTTGTCGGTGTTCAAAAGAGAATAAATGACGTAACATTTAGGTCAATTTATTGATCCAAGAGTAGAAGACATATTATATTTATTTATTTATTTATTTTTTTTTGATGTAATAAGAATTGTTAGCATGTTGAAATTTGAAAACAGCAATGTGTGACCGCATACTTCCCTATTTGGTAGAATACATTTAATCATGGTTAGACAAATATAAATATTCCTTTGTTTGCTTGTTGTACAATCTATCTATATAATATTTTTGTGCTGTAATATAAAGTCTTTATATTTCTATTTATCTAAAGTATATTTATCTTGTAATGGTTTTTTTTTTTTTTTTGAAAATATTGTATTGTAATTTTTATAAAGGTTTTTCAAAATCCAAAGAAACTTAAATAAACGCATACATTTTAAATAGAATGTCTAAACTACCATTCAATTGTCATTGACATAATACTTATAAAATGATACAAAAAAAGTTAAATAAATAAAATAGAAAGTCTTACATATTAAGAAAAAGAATAAAGATAAAATGACTTGTATAATGAGATGAATGTGGTATTTTGCAAAATAAAATTAATTTCACTAATAGTCATTGTCATTAACAACTTAGCGGCGTGTTCAGAGTATAAATATTTTAATTTTAGCTTCCTAATTCTCCATTAAATGGTGGCTGTTGTAAAGTCCACCAGCAATTATATTAATATTTAATTATTTTGTCAAACTATTTTACAAACCAATCATGCATATATGATCATTAAAATCAAAAGTGCATTAATAGTTCTTGAAAACTAGTAATTATTGATTCAACCTAACTCGTGGCAGGTACTTTGATAAGATTTTATTTTAATTATTTATAGTTTAATAATAAAAGACTGTTTATATCAAATAGCACAAAAACAAGACTATCACTATAACACACCGTCATAGACGGATCTAGCATATACTAAATGAGGTCTGCCGATTCTGTTAAAAAAATAGAAACTATACATTTTATCTTTAGAAAAATATTTTGAATCCCGTGAAAAAAAATTACTTTGAAAAATAATTACAAACCCCGCTCGACAATATTCATAGATCCGTCACTGCACACCGCTATTTTACCAGTGAGCTATGCCCATAGGGTGTGCTTCTTCAATATCTATCATTTGAAATAACTTACTACTTCAGATAATATTCATATATCATTCCTAATGTATACAATGTTATTCATTGATAACAATAACCCGTCACTTTACTATTATTGATTATATTGTTAACATTGTACTCACTGCTACTTTTGATCTAAAGTAAGTCATTGAATAATATAAGCTTGTCTGGGCTTTACGACCAATTGAAGACTTAATTAGACACTTGGACACGAATAAAAGGCCATCGTTTAAAAGACTAATTACGATTAATATATATATATATATATATATATATATATATATATATATATATATATATATTGGTGAGAATTATCAGCTGTAGATAGAAGCATTTCAACTTCCTAAATTGTCAAACAATTATACACCATGTGATTCTGTCAAGGTCAGTAGCTTAGCATCCCAATATTATATCACTAATTATAGAAATTTTAATACAACCCAGTATTTTTTTTATAAAAAAATGTACTTTAAATAACCATGTTGCTATTTTTTTAATTTGTTGACAAATCTTACTTTTTTTTTTTTTTATGATACATATCTTACTTTTATTTTGATCTTTTTTTCACGTTTCTTCATTATTTAGATTTGTTGAAGTAGATAACTTGTATTGGTCATATTCTTGTAAAGTTGATATATATATATATATATATATATATATATATATATATATATATATATATATATATATATATATATATATATATATTTTTTTTTTTAACTCTAACGGGGCTCGAATATTGATTTTCATACCAGATTAAAGTTGATATTATGTATACGAATAAAAACGCATGATAAGGTGACATCGATCATTTTTTACTAAATAATTAAACACCCCATGAATTAATATTATATATCCTTTTAAAGGGTTGAATCAATAAATATATGATCGATAGTATATATATTATGTAGTATACAATACACACTTCATATATATAAATAATAATTATTTACAAATTATCTTCTTGTTATT
>CM044907.1:10800367-10923902 GCA_024500145.1 Gentiana dahurica var. dahurica | reverse complement strand
GCTTTTGGGAGAGATGTTAATCAACATGGTATCGAGCAGGAGGTCCCGAGATCAAACCCCGTTCCAAGCACTGTTTCCCCAAAAACAACTTAGTGTTGAGCCTCTCTCCCAACCTTAGAAGCCCACGGTTCCCAAAAAAAACATTCAAGTGTCGGGGCCCCCACACTTGAGGGGGCGTATTGAGATATACAAATATTTCTATTGTTTCTAATTTATATTCTAATAGGCACAAACTTAAAGCGTCACGAGGAGTCATCATTCTCTCACTAAGCTTAAGTTGAGGGTGAAGACCATGAATTTGTTTCGTCATAAATCTCTCTCAACTTTTTAAATTAAGTTCAACATCACATTCATATAGTAATTAACACCTAAGTCAAACAATTAGGCAGATAAATCTTTTGCTACTTACCAGAATTTAATAGTAATCATATATATGTTTTATAGATAATTAGGAAATAAGACATCTTTTAGGAATACTTCTGAATAAAAGGACACCCAAATAATTTTTATAGGGAGAAGGACAACTTGATATAAGGAAATATAGTAGCACATTACTAACATCAATTGATTTTAGTACAACGCTAAGCACTTGATCCTAATATGGTAACGGAGCAGGATATCTCGAGTTCAAGCCCCGGCACAAGTAAAAACAAAAAAATAAAAAAAACCAAATGTTGGGCCTCACTCACTTCTTATAGGCCCACACTTCACAAAACAAGCCAAGTGTTGGGCCTCTTTCTTTTCTTTTAAGCCTACACTTACAAAAAAAATACAAACCAAGTGTTGGACATCTCTCTCTTCTTATAGGCCCACACTTGAGGGGGCATGATATAAGGTAGAATCAATTGGTTTTAGTACAACGTACGGTAAGCGCTTTTAGTACAACGGTAAGCGTTTGATCCTAATACAACTTGAACAATATTTATAGCTTAAAGGACAAAATTAAAAAATTAAATAAAACACATGTGCTGTTGCTGCTGCTTTTTTTTCATCTTTTTCGCCATCTTTTCTCATTCATTTTCAAACATTCATAATTTTTATTTAGATCTCCAAACGTGATAAAAGTTTCACTGAATTGTTTTTTTTTCATGTTGTTCGTTTTGAAACTTTGATATCATTACATCTATTTTCGAGAGGTTCAATGTCGAAATTCACTCAGTGAATCTCGACATTGAATCCCGAAAAACAATGAATTTCGAAAATGATTTTTGACAGTGAATTTCAAAAAATAGTGAATTCAACAGTGGATTTTCGGAAATTACGGCGCAATATGGTGGATGTGGTCTCAAAATAAAGAGAATGAAAAAATAAAAAATTTGGAGAAATAGTTTCAAGTTTGGAGTCGTAGATTGAAATATATAATTGTTTAAAATTATGGATAAGAGAGAAAGTGTGTTGTATTATTATTATTATTATATTGGGGTGAATGGCGCTGTCGAGCTGGCGGAGTGACCACCCTTGCATAAGAGCAAAAGATAAAACAACACGAATAGTTGTGGGCTTAATTAACCACATGACTAAAAGTTTCAACATAGTCAATGCCCGGGCTCTTGGTGAACCCTTTTGCAGCGAGGCAAGCCTTATACCAATCAAGCGAGCCGTCGGGATTTTATTGAATACGGAAAATCATCAACAACATTAAAGCTGGAGTCTGAGGCACAAGTTCCCAGGTGTCATTTTGAATTAGGCATCATATCCTCCTGCATAGCATTACGCCATTGAGGGTGCATGAGAGCTTAAGTAATGGTAGATGGTTGAGTGTGAGCGGGAGGAGTGAGGTGTGTGTGTGGAACTTAAGCTTTTAAGAGAGATTCTAATTTAACATGGTATCAGAGTAGTAGGTACTGAGATTAAACCCCGCTCCAAGCACAGTTTACCCAACAACAAAATAACAAAAAAAAAAAAAAAAAACCGAAGTGTTGAGCCTCTCTCCCAACCGAAGAAGCCCACACTTCCCAAAAAAAGAAATCAACTGTTTGTCCGCCACACTTGAGGAGCCGTATTGAGCTATATAAATATTTCTTGTGTTTCTAATTTATAATCTAATAGGCAGAAACTTAAAAACGTCCCGAGGGGTCATCATTCTCTTTGAGCTTTAGTCGAGAGCGGAGACCATGAAATTTATCGTCATAAATCTCTCTCAACCTTTTTTTTAGTTAAGTTCAACATCACATTCATGATGCCGTCGTAGAATATGTCAAAATCAATTATGAATGAAACGAGACTATCTCAAACAATAGGGGAAAAATCAGGTTATAGATCAGGATTTGTAAGATTTCGAATAAATTTCAACTATTGATGGGACATGATGTTGAGGGGCCGGTCTCATTGGGGGGAATGGAGTTCAATCATGAATCGGCAAGGATATGAAATTATTTTTTCTCATCTAATTAATATATTGTTGGTATATGTTTAATTAGTTGTGTGAAAGAGCATGGCCGGAGAAAAAGAATGTTTTTTTTGTCACTTTAGTGTTTTATTAGGTGGCATTTTTTGGTCATATTATTGTATTTGACTTCCTCAAAAAAACGTTGTGCTCTTTTTATTCCTTCTTTTTTGAGTGGAGAAAACATTGTCCTCTAAAAAAACAAATATATTCATCGTTAAATATATCCATTGAACAGTTCTAAATTGATTGTAATAATTATGTTGTCACCACAACGGTTGTGTCATACATTGGAGGATCCAGAAAAAAAAAAAAAAAAAAAAGTATAAAGTTGGACATTATTTTTCAAAGTAAATGTTTTTTTTTTCAACGGGTTTGAAATATTTTTTTATAGATAAAATATAAAGTTTTCTTATTTTTAGCGGGATCCACGCACACAAAGTAGTACCACTTGCATCCGCCCCTGATGTCACAACGAGTAAATGATTAACACATAATTTTATACTTTTAATAATTGTGGATCTACATCATAATCAATTGTATAAAAGACAAATCCCAAACAATTTTTTTATTGGAAGTCGAGATTAAAGAAATATTGTTTGCTGTGAAACTAGTAATTTCTTTTTAATGGCTTCTCTATATAAAGGTCACACACTCTTCTCAAACTTACCTCATACCTTATAATTTAATTTGCATACAAAAAAAAAATTAAAAAAATTCAGTCTAAAGATGGCCAACAATACTATGAATTATCTTCATGTGTTGTGCTTAGCTATCTTCGTTGTTGTTCAAGAATGCTGCGAACTTTGCTGCTATCTGATAGTTTTTGATTTAATTCCAGCATGCTGCTCTACCAAACAATGTACCTTTTGCTGAAGGAGTGAATGGAATTTCCCAAATCATTGATTCTTACGGTGCAATGGTGGTGTGTGTGTGTGTGAGTGTGTTCTTTTTTCTTTTTTTTTTCTTTTCCTTTACGCTGTACGGGTCACAAAACGGTGTTACCGGAGGGGATCAGGCCTCCGGTGATTGATCGGGTCTCCCAACTTTAGATATTTCAATGTTTTCAAGTTATTCTGCATCAAACATATATGTTTTCGTGTGTTTTCCTGTAAGATTCATGTGTTTCTCGGATAATATATTAACTTTGTGTTCATTTTCACTCTCAATATTTTTCGGGCTTTCTGTTATTAGCTTGGGGCGGATTCATCATTTCAAGCCTACTAATATTTTTCAAAATTAATCAAATATCGTCTTGTTATAGAGGTTTTGATTTGATTTGATAGGAGAAGAAAATGGAAACAATCCGTCCTATATATATAATGTGGACGTCCATAATTGAAAAAAAAAAACAACCACCACCACCGTCCAACAAGCATCGAGGCCATCTGAGAATTACAGACAAACTACAAACTCCTGAACCCAAAATAAAAGTCCAAAAACACCGACTGCCGCCGCAAGCAACCAGATAAGCAAAAAGCTTCATATCACCCCGCAGCCCACAAAAATCAACGGCGACGAAAGCCTTTGAAAAAGCATCGTATAGGACAAAACCACCGAAATGAGCAGCCAAGAGATACTCAACACTGCTGAAAAGCAGACTTCCAACCTGAGAAACATCAAACACCAACCTCATAACCTCCGATATGACAGAAAAAATAAAAGCAACATGCAAGAGGATTTAACACCTGCAGAAACAAGATGAAGAAAACACTCGTCAAAGGGGCGGAGAATTAATTCGTCTGAAAAAGGCAGCAAATGGGGAGGATTTTGAGAGAGTGTGTGTGTATTTATAATATTAGTCTACCTTTGAATCGGAAAGCATAACACTCTAATTACTCACGGTTGGTTAATTTAGAAATTGATAAAAATAATAATGAAACCCTCTCCGTCTCAGCCATGGACATGGACGGAGTTGAAAAATTCCTTGAAGAGCAAGACCTCCTCCGACTTAATGTAGATAAGTGGAAGGAAACCAACCTTCAGCCGGAGGAAGACCAATCGGCTTGGACACTGCACAGCGGAGCTGACTTGCTAAAGGAACCCAAGTGCCACTCATTCATTTATACCGGAGAGGGAAAGATGAATCGGACATAGCTGATTTCATCACTATAGCAGAAAATTGGCGTGGAACAGAAACTGACGATGATCCAATCGAAATCGGAGTCGAAGAGTGCACTGATTTATGGCAGCCATGGAGACGAGCGTTGATCATGAAGGTATTGGGCCGAAATGTCTCCTTCTGAATCCTCCATGAGAAGCTGACGAGTATGTGGTGCAAATCGGGAGCCTTAGACATTATTGATATAGACCAAGATTTCTATGTGGTTAGATTCGCTATTAAAGAAGACCATGAACTGCTCTTACTATGGGTCCTTGGATTATACAGGGACATTATCTCACAGTGATGAAGTGGAGACCTTTCTTCCAACCTAGCAAACAAAAGATTCTATCAACCTTAGTGTGGGTTCGATTCCCTGGAGTACCTCATGAATTATTCGAAGAAGAAAATTTCCTGCTGAAGCTGGCTAGAAGAGTGAGGAAACCAGGTAAAGTGGACATTGTTACATGTAGATATACTAGAGCCAAATATGCTCGTATTTGTGTTGAGATGAATCTTCAACAAGTTTTGAGAACAAAAGTGGTCCTCAATGGCAACTACTTCGCAGTTGAATATGAAGGACTGAATCAAATATGCTTCGACTGCGGCAGGCATGGTCATAAAACCCATGCTTGCCCGAATAATCACCCACAGACAGAACCAAATCAAGGGCAAAATATTGGTGGAGCAGCCCAGCCGAAGCAACCTGAAGGGCCAACACTGGAAAGGCCATTTGGTCCATGGATGATAGCAACTAATCGAAGGAGACGGACAAATACGGGGCAAAGGGGAAAGAGAGAGAGACGGGCGAATAGATGTAATGTATTTTACCAGGAAGAACAACCAGTTGATAATGTGGAACATACTGTGAACATCAAAGGTATCTCAAACGTGGCAGCAGCAGGCTCGGGGTCTAAATTTTCATTGTTATACGAAGATGACATATCGCAAGACCTGAATATTCAAGAGGGTGGGTTGATAGCAAAATAACTAACCGCTAACTTTAACCGACAGAGTATCGGGTCAACGGTAGTATAGTGGTCTTAAGGTCAAATCCACAGGGAGTAATGTTCAAGTACCAAGGTCGACCTAGAACTTAGTTCAGGTCAAAATAATGGTGGAGAGTATTATACTAATGCAAAAGTAAAGAATGTACTAATGAATTTACTTCTAGGTATTAAAGGGTATAGTCGAACTATGATCCCACGAGATACTTTTACCCCTTAGGAAGGACTTAACAGGGAGCGTGTCTTAACCGACCTAATCTGATCCAATGTAGTTTAACGACATCCACGGGTGCCAACTCCTAATTCTAGCGATTAGAATGAACAACTCGATCTAACCACCCTATGTGGAGTTAATTAATTCTCCCTTTAGAAAACCGATTAACCTAACATGATTAAGCTCTAGAGTCGCTCGAACAACGATGACAAACCTCTGTATTGGGTTTAGATCTAACAACTAGGCCGAATCTACGCAACGATCCTAAAACCCCTTATCCCACATCTCACCGCAAAATACATCTATAAGTTCGATGTGTGTGACAGTGAACTAGGTGATCAATCTAATTCAAAGACGTTAAAATAAGTTTTAGGACGTGGATTAATCGTTTAAACAATAATTTACGCACTACACTACTCCCAATCGCATCCCCCTTAGGGTTTTCGCTCGCTTTCACATAATTCGACTACACATGGATTTAGCTACTCATAATTATGCTAATAACGGAATAAATAATGGAAATTGAACTAAAGACAATAAATAAAAGAAACATCAATACCATATAACTGCTGAAAATTTGATCCAGAAAATATGAAGAAATAGTTGCACCCAAAAAGTTGAATCTTTGATCTTGTAATGCAAAACTAAGCTATAAAAGATGTGTAGAATCAAAGGAAGTTATCTAGGGAATCAAGGGATCAAAGGGTGTTTAATCTATGCTAAAATCACCCCTAAATCTCCTAAGAAAAGTCTAAAGTCGGCAAAAACATGAGTAGGGGCTGAATGAGCTGCGTATTTATAGAGTAGGTCGAAAATCTGATGATGTCGGTCCCGGACGCCTGTCTGGTCCATGTCAGACGTCCGTCCGCCTAGAAAATATGAAGATATTAGGGTTTTGTCTTCAGTGGACGGGCGTTCGCATTCCTCTGAACGACAGTCTGGTGAATCATCACTTGAGGCTTTTTGAACCCTGGACGCTCGTCTGGAACCCTGGACGCCCGTCTGTGGTGTATGAGCTTTTTGAATCGGGCTGAACCTACTTAAACGCCCGTCTGGGGGTCTTTTGGACGCCCGTCTAGCTGAAAATCAAACTTTCTGAATGAAGTGTCAATGCTGTGGACGCCCGTCTGGGATGTACAGGCGCCCGTTTGATGTAGCTTCACGGTAGACGCCCGTCTGGAGTATAGCAAATGCCCATCTGGCTTGTCTTCACTCCAAACTTGGCTTTTCTTCACTTTTTATGCTATATTCGGGCCACGAACACGTCTCATAGTCCAAAACATCGCCTTCCGGGTCCAAAAAAAAACAACCACCACCACCGTCCAACAAGCATCGAGGCCATCTGAGAATTACAGACAAACTACAAACTCCTGAACCCAAAATAAAAGTCCAAAAACACCGACTGCCGCCGCAAGCAACCGGATAAGCAAAAAGCTTCATATCACCCCGCAGCCCACAAAAATCAACGGCCAGGGGATGAGGAACCCAAAATCCGGCGACGAATGCCTTTGAAAAAGCATCGATTAAGGACAAAACCACCAAAATGAGCAGCCAAGAGATACTCAACACTGCTGAAAAGCAGACTTCCAACCTGAGAAACATTAAACACCAACCTCATAACCTCCGATATGACAGAAAAAAAAAGCAACATGCAAGAGGATCGGAAGCCCCCTATTTAATAACACCTGCAGAAACAAGATGAAGAAAACACTCGTCATAGGGGCGGATAATTAATTCGTCTGAAAAGGCAGCAAATGGGGAGGATTTTGAGAGAGAGTGTGTATATTTATAATATTAATCTAATTACACACGGTTGGTTAATTTAGCAATTGATAAAAAAAATAATGGAAACCCTCTCCGTCTCTGCCATGGACATGGACGGATTTGAAAAATTCCCTGAAGAGCAAGACATCCTCCGACGTAATGTAGATAAGTGGAAGGAAACCAACCCTCAACCGGAGGAAGACCAATCAGCTTGGACACTGCACAGTGGAGCTGACCTGCTAAAGGAACCCAAGTGCCACTCATTCATTTATACCGGAGAGGGGAAGATGAATCGGACGTAGCTGATTTCATCACTATAGCAGAAAATTGGCGTGGAACAGAAACTGACGATGATCCAATCGAAATCAGAGTCGAAGAGTGCAATTATTATGGCAGCCATGGAGACGAGCGTTGATCGTGAATGTATTGGGCCGAAATGTCTCCTTCCGAATCCTCCATGAGAAGCTGACGAGTATGTGGTGCAAATCGGGAGCCTTAGACATTATTGATCAAGACCAAGATTTCTATGTGGTTAGATTCGCTATTAAAGAAGACTATGAACTTCTCTTACTATGGGTCCTTGGATTATACAGAGACATTATCTCACAGTGATGAAGTGGAGACCTTTCTTCCAACCTAGCAAACAAAAGATTCTATCAACCTTAGTGTGGGTTCGATTCCCTGGAGTACCTCATGAATTATTCGAAGAAGAAAATTTCCTGTTGAAGCTGGCTAGAAGAGTGGGGAAACCAGGTAAAGTGGACATTGTTACATGTAGATATACTAGAGCCAAATATGCTCGTATTTGTGTTGAGATGAATCAGCAACTAGTTTTGAGAACAAAAGTGGTCCTCAATGGCAACTACTTCGCAGTTGAATATGAAGGATTGAATCAAATATGCTTCGATTGTGGCAGGTATGGTCATAAAACCCATGCTTGCCCAAATAATCACCTATAGAAAGAGCCAAATCAATGGTAAAATAATGGTGGAGCAGCCCAGCCGAAGCAACCTGAAGGGCCAACACCGGAAAGGCCATTTGGTCCATGGATGATAGCAACTAATCGAAGTATACGGCCAAATACAGGGCAAAAGGGAAAGAGAGAGAGAAATGTGAATACATGTAATGTAGTTTACCAGGAAGAACAACCAGTTGATAATATGGAACATACTGTGAACATCAAAGGTAACTCAAACGTGGCAGCAGCAGGCTCAGGGTCTAAATTTTCAGTGTTATACGAAGATGACATATCGCAAGACCTGAATATTCAAGAGGGTGGATCCAATGAGATGCAGCAGCTTCGAAACCAAATGGAAGCAGCTGGTTCGAGCTTCAGAGAACCAACCATTTCGTTGCTAACAAAAGGCATGGCCACAACATACAAGAATAAAACAAAAGCTAAAAGTAGAGATGAGGAAACTCCTAGGCAATCTTCTCATCAAGAGAACGCAAAGCGATTGGGCCCGGCTTTGACCGAAATGACGACTCCCATGCTAACAAAAAGACCAACCTCAAATACAGTGGGTTCGAATGGGAAGAGGGCCTCAAATAAGCCTTTATATGATATATCAAACAAGCAGGGATGTCTCTATACTCTAAGAATGGGTGGACAACAACAAGAACTATATAGAGATGTTGACATGACACAAAATCTCCTAGGCAAAGGGTCTGCTCTTAACCTTCCTACGAAACCACCGGATCCGAATCAGCTCCTTCCATCCGCTGCTCAGCAGAATGAAGAGGACAACCGTAATTCGGCAAAATGGAGGCTCAGAGATGAACCTCCAGATGACAGGGCTACACAGGACATGGTTGTCCATCAACAATTATTATTTTGCCTCATAATGCAGATTCTAACATGGAATTGTCGGGGAGCCGGATCAGCGGAGTTTTTTCACAACTTAAAGTCAATTATTAAAGAACAGCAACCGGAAATCTTATTCCTTATGGAAACATGGGTAAGTAGTCTGAAGGCCCTACGTATTTAAAAAAAATTAATTTCAACAAAGTAATTTGTATTGAAGCTCGAGGCTTTGCTGGGGGTATTTGGTGTTTTTGGCATGAAAATAAGGTGAATTTGCAGATGTTACCTTGTACGAATCAATGTTTAAATCTTTCCATAATGAAGGAACAGTCCATTAGTAGGGTTCTATCGATTATTTATGCTTCACCGACACAAGTTATTCGTAACGATTACTGAGCCTATATTGGACGGTTGAGTTCCATCATCGAACACCCCTGGTGCCTCAGAGGTGATTTTAACCAAGTTACAGACCAGGCAAATAAAAAGGGTGGGCGGCCCATCGGGGGCATTAATGTAGAAACGATGAGGCATATGATCCAAACTTGTGAATTGCAGGGAATTCACTTCCTGGGACTTCGATATACTTGGACAGGGCCCATGTACAAAGGGGTACATATTCTTGAGTGACTAGACCAAGCTTGGTTCACCCCCACTTGGTTTACCTTATTTCCGGAAGTTACTCTTACCCACCTGACAAAAATAAACTCTGATCACAACCCCTTGCTCCTCCAACTTGGGCAAAAAAGAGTGAAAAATAAGGGGCCGCCCCATTTGAGATTCCAAAATGCAAGGCTGGAACATGTTGATTTTATGAACTTTGTGGAAGAAAATTGGGACTCTACAAATGGAAATTTTGGGGTAACAACAAAGTTTTATGGTTAGAGCTATGTAGTGGAATATAACGCATTTCGGCAATATTTTTTTTTTTTGAAAATCGAAGTGTCAACGAAGACTTACAAGTGCTCAGAGCTCCTAGCGCATCATCCTTCAACCTATCTCATAAATCTGGAAAAGCAGCTCTTAGTGGCGTACTCTGATATTCTTATACATGAGGAGAAATACTAACACCAAAGATCCCACCTGCAATGGTTAACATACGGAGAGCGAAACACACACTTTTATCGCATCATAGCACTTAGGCAAAAACAACGGTCCAAAACCTCTTCCTTAAAGCGTGGGGATGGAACGTGGAGTAATGATGATGCAGAAATTAAAATCCTGATGCGAAACTACTTCAAAGATCTTTACTCACGTGAAAACAAGCATCACGTTTGCAATTGTCAACTAAATTTTCCCAAACTTAATGATTCAGATTTGCAGCACTTAAATCGGTAGGTATGTGAAATAGAGATTAAAGAGGCTTTCTTTGACATGGGGACCTATAAGGCGGCAGGCCCTGATGGCCTCCCACCAATCTTTTTCAATAGATGTTGAGGGATTATAAGTGATTCGGTGATAGACTTTGTGAAAAAGGCGTTTGAAAGAGAAACCTTTCCTTCAGAATGAATGAGATCCTAATAACACTCATTCATAAAGTGGACCACCCAAAAACACCGGCTCAGGTCAGACCCATAGCTTTGGCCAATTTCATTATCAAGCATGTCAAATTTTTTTTAATTTTTATTTTCAAACAACCGAAACTTTTGATTTAGAACTCCGATCATCAAAAAATTTTCACCCTAATTCATATTGTTTTTGCTCTTTATTTTGAGATCTTGTACGATACCCTTTTGACTTAAATTTTGAATGATGAAAAAATATTGCATTAATCAGAGCTTTTTTCTTATAATCGACCGTAACTTTTGATTTCGAACACCGTTCATCAAAATTGTTTCACCAAAGTTCATTTTTTTTTTCTCTTCATTTTGAGATCTCATATAATACCCTTTCGACGTAGTTTTTGAAAGTCCAATTTAATCACAGTGTTTACACTAACACAATATCAGTATCACAATATCAATGTCAGAATATCAGTATCGCAGTATCAGTATCATAGTATCAGTGCCATAGTATCGTATCATATGTAGTTCAAGGTTCAATAGCATCACGTCTGATCTCAAACATTTAA
Source organism: Gentiana dahurica var. dahurica (assembly GCA_024500145.1). Taxonomy (NCBI): domain Eukaryota; kingdom Viridiplantae; phylum Streptophyta; class Magnoliopsida; order Gentianales; family Gentianaceae; genus Gentiana; species Gentiana dahurica. The sequence continues at coordinate 10,912,558 of CM044907.1, read as the reverse complement.
ACATAATACTAGTAGTTTCCAAAATGCAAAAATATGGTTATAATGAACATGTAGTACTTGTGTCATCTACTGCAAAACAAAAAACCACCAACATGTGGGATGAAGCATCAGCAAGACAAAATGAAAGCTCCGAAATAAACTAAAGCATCAAGAAAATATCTATTAGATGCAACAACATCAAGTACATCATTCCTCAAGCTCTTTGCACTCCTTCAAAATAAAAGCTCTGATGGAGAACACGCTGCCCTTTCTTATTTATCAACTGGTTAGGAACTTTGAAAAATTCCATTCAACTTGTTGTCTTTCTTCATAAACACAAACAATGGAGCTGCATTTTCTCCATTTACTTCAATTGCTTCCACATTGAACTGCATTTTGTATTAAAAATGAGAGAAAGAGCCTACAATCAGTATCACAGTATCAGTATCAGTATCACAGTATGAGTATCAGTATCACAGTAACATGTTTTATTAACAAACACAATAACACCCTTACCATTAATAGTATGGGATTAGCCAAAATTCATGGACTCGGCAAGCTTTACAACAACACCGACAACCTATATTCCCTTATGGATTAAAATGGAAACAAACCGTAAACTAAAAATAATTTGGACAATAATGTAAGTACATTAACACCAAAATATTTGTGTATTTTCAAATAACACATCCAATCACAATGGAAAAAAAATTACAACATATATGATAAACAACTTTAATATCAACATATATGATAATTAAGTTACATCAAGGAAATGATTTTCTAAGCACCTAAAAATCTTGACAATGTCGATTTCTACCACCATCTTCTTCTCCAAATCTACACCAAATGGTTTAACATTTTCTCAATAAAGTCAACCTCTACATCAAATGATTTAACATTTGTATCCTATCTCAATTCACAGATCATTACCAAGGAGCATTAGCCTCTTTTTGGAACATTAGCTCGTAGATATCTGCCTTCGGTTTCAATGCGTCGACCTCAGCACCATAACACAATAGCAGTATCAGTATCACAATGATTTTGTTTCTTGATAACCACAAGCACCACATCACACTTCTTTTTAAAGCATTTCAAAGCCACAAAATTTCAATTGTTAAAGAACAACAACAGAACAAAGGAAGAATGTTATATATCAATGTAATGAATTTACAATTGCAAATTGAAAACAATTACATTTATGAAATTTCATGAATGTAAAATGAAGGTTGCCCTGCCCACAATCAAATCCTAAGTTAACAACAATGAATCATTAAAATGTTCAAAATCTTCAATTGGACAATCAAAGAATCAATAATATTTTCTCAGTTCAGCTCATTTAATCAAATTCAGCTCCATTTCAAGTCTAATTATGGCTCACAATAACGACACCTTCACAATGACATGCTCAATAAGTTCTTACAGTGACAATCATTTCTTTGGATTTAGAGTTCCGATCATCAAAATTCTTTCACCATAAATCTTATTTTTTTTATCCCATTTATTTTGATATCTCATATGATACTCTTTGTACGTAAATTTTGGAATATGAAATAATATTTGCCTCAAAGCAATAAATAACAAGAGGTAGAACACTAATCTAATTGAATAGAATGTTCGCATTTCACAACTAGGCAACACATGATAAGGAAATAAAAAATTGCAGGATTTAATACAAAATAAAGACATGAAACTACATGATATGGCTTAGCACAGATTTCAGGGACTGAAAAATGCGGTTTATTTCCTCTAAGTAAGCATCTCATCAATCCATTTTAGTGAAAATAAACAAGAAACAACTCATTCAAAATGATGAACCCTAAATGCCCATCTCAATTATACAGGTCAATTATAAATCAAACTTTGTCGTACTAAATTGAATTTTTATTATTAAGATAATAATGTACCTTTTATGTTATGGAAAATGTAAAGGTTTGTTAAGAATTGTAAAAGTCAATCTAGAAAGAGGAAAATAGAAATACTACAATTCTCCATGAACCAGTATAAATAGCTATGTTTGTCAAGAAGCAATGTATGCCTAAAAAGTCTCGTGAAGAATCAATGTTAAATTTGATATCTATTTCAAAATAATATTTCTTTAGTTCTTTCAAAGAAAGTGTGTTAAAAGTTGCAAAGCAACTAACAAAGTGGTATCGGAGCCAGGTGAAATCTTGAATAACATCAATCTTGCATCACTTGTGCCTCGATTCAATGGTTAGAGGTTTGATTACGGGAGCAATCTTATGAAGCTTTGTCTAGAATCTCAAGACCTATGGTATGTTGTTGAAGAAGGAGTCAATGCACCAGAAGATGAAACACAATTGTCTGAAGCCCAGAGAAATATTTTGAAGAACAGAAAACAATGGGATAGAAAAGCTTTATTTCAGATTTTTCAAGCTATTGAAGTTCCGGTGTATGAGAGGATTTCCAATGCAAATGATGCGAAGGAGGCATGAGAGATTCTTCAAACAACATATTCCGGCCAAGAACAAGTGAAAAAGTTTCGTTTGCAATATTTACGGGCTGAATTCGGGAAACTGGAGATGAAAGAAAACGAGAAAATCTCTGAATATTTCAGAAGGGTTAACTCCCTTATTAATTAAATGGAAACATAGAGAGGTATTAGAAACCCAAAGGGTCGTTGAAAAAATTCTACAAAGTTTACCAAGCAAATTTGATCATGTGGTGGTGACGATTGAAGAATCACAAGATCTTTCTTTGATGGCGATAGAAAGATTGAAAGGAAGATTGGAAGCCCACGAAGCTCGGATTTTACAGAGAAATCCTCAAATAACCTCGACTGACCAAGCCTTAAAATCTCAATTCACAGGAGGCCATGGATCTTATCGAGGTCGAGGTCGAGGTCGTGGTCAAGGTCAAGGTCGAGGTGGCAGAAGTTCTTCAGATCAACATGCACAAAGTGAAAAAAATGACGAAGAAAAAGGAGAAAAACAATTTTCTCAAACTTTTCAAGAGGAAGAGGACGAGGTACGTACAAAGGTACAAAACCTTATATTAAGTGTTCCTATGGTCATAAACCTGGACATCAAGTAAATGATGCTGGGATAATATCCAGAGAAAAGACCCCAAGTAAATTTGGTGCATGAAAATACGGATAAAAATGTTGAAACCTTATTACTTGCCTCTAATGAAAATGTAATATTTGGTATTTATATAGTGGGGCTAGTCGGCACATGATAGGTAATAAAAAAATTGTTCTCACGTCTTGTTGAAGCTAATTATGGACAAGTTACAATTGGAGATGCTAAGTCGTATAAAATACAAGGCGTTGGAGAAATTTCTTTTAAAAGAAGAACCGTAAAATTTGAAAAAATGTCCAAGGTATATTTTGTTCCAGGTTTACAAAGTAATTTATTAAGTGTTGGACATTTGATGAAGAAAGGCATCGATATTCGTTTTATTGATAATACATGTACCATGAAGAAGAAAAATCAACTGGTTGCAGTTATCGGTTTGAGCTCAAATAATTTATTTCCACTCAAACTTGATGTTTTAAGTGATACTTGTTATCTTACTGCTAAGGAAGAAACTCCTTGAGCTGTGGCATGACAGATTTGGACATCTAAATTTCCATAGTTTGAAGGAAATGCGCAGCAAAAATATTGGGAAAGGACTTCCAAAAATACATGATGAAACATAAGAGATTAATGCCGCAAATCATATTTTCTTTGCATTTTTTGCCTGCAAAGATCCGATCACATATGCAGAAGCATCAAAAGATAGAAAATGGATTCAAGCCATGAAAGAAGAGATTGATGCAATTGAAAAGAATGGTACATGAGAGCTCACGGAGTTACCATCACATAAGTCACCAATTGGTGTGAAATGGATTTACAAAACATAGACTAATCCAGATGGCTCCATCAACAAATTCAAAGCATGATTAGTTGAGAAAGGATACAAGCAAAGAGAATTTGAAGATTTTAATGAGGTATTTGCTCCTGTTTCAAGACTCGATAATATTCGATTACTTATTTCTCTTGCGGCTCAGAATGGTTGGAAATTATTTCATATGGATGTAAAATCATGTTTTTTGAATGCCTTTCTTCGAGAAGAAATTTATCTAGATAAGCCTCTGGGATTTGTTAAGAAAGGTGAAGAAGGAAATGTTTACAAACTTAAAAAGGCGTTATACGGACTGAGTCAATCACCTCGTGCTTGGTATGGACGAATTAATGACTATTTCCTAAGTTGTGGTTTTTAAAGGTGTCCTTATGAACACACACTTTATATTAAAATAAATTCCCAAGGTGGCTTTATGATGGTAATCTTATATGTTCACGACTTAATTTTCGCGGGAGATGATTTGAGCATGTTGCAAGAATTTAAAGTTTCAATGATGATTGAGTTTGAGATGACAGATTTAGGTGAGTTGCACTATTTTCTTGGGATAAATGTTCAACAATTAAAGGACGGAAGTTTTATTTCTCAAGAAAAGCTCAAATTTTAAGAAATTCAAGATGGAGCATGCGAATCCTGTATCGACTCCATGCATTACAGGTTTGAAGTTGAGTAAAAATGGTGATCGGAAATTAGTGAATCCAACTATGTTTTGAAGCTTGATTGGAAATTTTGATGTATCTTACCGCTACTAGACCCAATATTATGCTTGCAGTAAGTTTGGTTAGTAGGTTTATGGAGAAACCTTATTCCAATCTTTGGGAGGCTGAAAAAAGAATTTTGAGATATATTAAAGGAACAATTGATCATGGAATTCTTTATGAAGCACATGTTCCTCTGAAACATCTTGGCTATACCGATAGTGATCTCGGTGGAAGTACTGATGATTCTAAGAGCACTTCTGGCTATGGATTTAATCTTGGAAGTGGGGAGATTTCATGGAGTTCTAAAAAGTAACTGATTGTCACACAGTCACTACGGAATCCGAATATATTGCGGTGTCTTCAGCAGCATGTCAAGCTATATGGTTAAGAGGAATTCTGGAAAGTTTGAATTTCAATCAACATGGTCACACGTTATTATATTGTGATAATACTTCAACCATTTCAGTATCAAAACATCCCGTTTTGCATGGAAGAACGAAACACATATGCCTTTGCTTTCACTTTCTAAGAGAACTTGTGAATGAAGGAGAAATCAACCTTAAATATTGCAAAAGTGATGAACAACTAGCCGACGTGTTTACAAAATCTCTTGGAGGACCTATGTTCGCAAGAAATGTCACCGCGTTGGGAGTTAGAAGCAAATTCAATTTACGAGAGGCATTGTCGTGCTAAATAGAATTTTTATAATTAAGATAATAATGTACCTTTTATGTTATGGAAAATGTAAAGGTTTTATAAGAATTGTAAAGGCAATTCTAGAAGAGGAAAATAAATGAAGGGAGAATTCTCCATGAACTAGTATAAGTAGTTATGTTTGTCAAGAAGCAATGTATGCCAAAAAGTCTCATGAAGAATCAAAGTTAAAGTTGATATCTATTTCAAAATAATATTTCTTTAGTTCTTTCAAAGAAAGTGTGTTAAAAGTTGCGAAGCAACTAACAAACTTTATGCCCAAATTTTATTTAGCATTAAAATAGCAGAGGTTTATGCAAAATTACAGAATCAAATACCTCCAAAAATCTTCAATAGTAGAGAAGGTGTAGATGGGGTGAATAGAGCTACCCGATGCAGCTTGCTTAGATTTAGCAGATGGACTATAGAACCAGAACGTCCATGAGTGCTCTAACAAATGCGGTGTTGCTGTAACAATTATTGTTAGCTTTTGACAGATCAACCATGGAAGCAGAAGAATCGGATTCTTCTTCAAAATCATCCAAGATCTCTCCTTCTTCAGTTAATCCCTTCTTCTTGTTCGATTCTCTGGTTATTTTATTCCTCTGCTATCGGTTTCTCCATTACCAATAATTTTTTCGCTGATATTTTTTTTTGAATTCTTTGCTATATAGAATGAATTGGGGAGATAATAATGCTGAATGCCGTTCGATTAGATTGTGAAATGTTTTTCGGCAATGAGGTAGAAGAAGTATAATTGAAAGTAAGGGTAAAATGGTCTATAAGGAATATTTGTCCTTATTGAAACTAAAAAAAAAGTGTGGATTAAAACAGAATTATGTAGTAAAAACTGGATTATTCCCTAATTTTCTCTAATTTTTATGTGTATCAATCTAGCAAAATGTAATTTTATAAAAAGACAAGATGATGTGTGAAAAGTGTAAAATATAAAACACAAACTCTTGTATTCTCTTTCTTTTTCTCTTTTTCTCTTCTGAGACGCTTAACAATATATATATATATATATATATATATATATATAGAATGAGAGAATGAATGTAAATATTTCATCAATTGAGTAGAAGGACAGTCTTATAAAACTTTTGCATAAAGGACAAAATTATTTATCCACTGTCGAAATTCATTGTTTTCGAAATTCACTGTTTAAATTAACTAATTTTCAAAATTCATTGTCGAAATTCACTGATTTTCGGAATTCATCGTCGAAATTCACAAATTTTCGGGATTCACTTGTCCTTCTCGCTATAAGAATTATGCAGTTGTCTTTATCCCTATAAAAATATGTAGTTGTCTTATTACTTTAAAATATTCCTTGTGTCATTATCCCTAATTATCCTTATATATATATATATATATACATATATATATATATATATATATATATATATATATATATATATACATATATATATATATATATATATATATGATTATGGTGCGAGACTGATTGTTAAAATGAATCTCAAAAAAATCTGTGGGGTAAAAATGTGTTGTTACACTTTATAGTGCCTATTTTATTGTGCCATAAACAATTGCCTACATATATTTCCAACATATATCGCTTCATAAATAATAACATTTACCCGGTGATGACAATAGATATGAGTTACTACGTGTATATACATACCAGCGGATCTTGCAGATATAATATGACGTTTGACGATCCAAAAATCGTCTCCTTCAGTTTCGAGTTCCTTCTCTTGATGACAGCCTGAAGAAACTTCCCAGAATATGAAGAACAAAAGGAGGGGGTAATTCTTGGGGTGTTTTAAACTGCACTTGAGATGTTTCTCAAGCAGCCTACGTATCCAATGGTGGGATTGGAATCAAGTCTTCGTAGTTCCTTAGGATTTGTTTATATAGAGGGACTTGTGCCTGAGGGTTAGTGTGTGGCGTGTCTGTGATGGACACCGATTAGCGTGTTCCCTAAGGAAAATAGATTATGGTTGGCTTATCTCCTTAAGTTTTCAACTCCAACCTAACATAAAACCAAACAGAGCCCGATGTCATAGAAATACCTTCGTATGTCAATGGACCGACATTTCAAAATTCAGCTAACTGGATCATGTCGGATGAAAAGGACAAAGTCCTTAAATGTACTACGAGAGTCTGGATAATCCACTTGGAAGGAACAAATAAAATGTGGTAATATTCATATGTTCCAAGACAACGCCGTTAAACCGGGAAGTCCACAATTCAGATGTAAAAGAACAAGCTTTTCCAGTTTTCTATAGGAATAAAGTCCACAAACCCTTTAAACCGGAATGCGTCCTGAGTATGTTGCTTGAAACATAACCATCTTCTAGGCTTGCTACACTTTGAAGAATGGGACAATGAATTTTTCACCTATAATCCTACAAAATGAGGCAAAAAATTTAATCCTAATCCCATTGGGGGTAATTTGTAGTGACCAACTCCGTAGTGAATCAAGACATCATGCTTGGCTTCAATCATTAGGAATCTATGGCCATCTTCCAGCTGGGTACATACACAATAGTGTATCCTTCATAAAGTTCATCAACCGTATCTTCTGAGGTTGGGCAAGATCGGAACAAAAATTCCCTAGTTGATATCATGCCTAAAGCAAGAACAATTCATCTAATCCAGTTGACTCTTGAGAACTCTCATTCACATCAGGAACATGTATGGAAGAAGATTCATGAGTGGTGGGATCAACGCACTCAATTGAACTACTACTAAACGCTATCTAAGATTTGGAACTCTGGGAGAAATTTCAACCGTGATTCAAACAAATAATAAGTAGAATAATTCTAAAAAGGAAAAATGGGCTTACTGTAATAACCCGACCTTTCGTAAAAGGGCAGACGTGTCCTTTTACGGAAACGAATATTATATACTTTCTTTTATGGATTTAAGCATGATTTAAGATTTAAAAGAAAAGAAAAGAAAAGAAAAAAAATGGTTTTTTGGAATATTAAGGGAGTTAATAGGAATAATTAGCTAATAACCACTTGTGGTTCAAATCCTAGAAATCCTATAAAGTAAAACTCCCCAAAACTCTTGGGAGTTGTCAGAAGTTCAAGTTCAAACTTTGGCATCAAAGAAAATAAAAGTAAATATAAGAGTTTTCAAAGGATCTGGATCATCGTTTGTCGGACTTTAGAATCTTTTGAAGGCTCAGAATCAGCGGAAGAAGGGCTTCCTTTTGACATCAAGATCATCAAGTTTGGAATAAGGTTACTTTTGCCTCAGTTTTGGATTCATCACGAGATGATCTATTTTTTGTGGTTTCATTTGGTTGATTTCGTAGTCCCTTTTGTCTAGAAGCTTTGATCACAATTATTTTTTGTTCAATTGAATGATCAACTAGGTGTTGGGTTGAGGCTTGTGGAACTGCCGCAGGCTTTCCTTCAAGTTTTGGTTGTGGTTTGCTTGATATAAGGTAAGAGACTCTTCCTAAAGTTTAAATGATGTTTTATGATGTTAAGGTTGAGTATTTGTGTTGAATTCATTGTTAGAAATCATGTTCTTAGTTGTAGTTAATGTGTTGGATGTTATAGTATGTAAAAGTTGTGTTTTTCTACTGTTTCTCTGTGTTTATTGATGTTAAACTTGTTTGGAATCGAGTGGAGATCATTTAGATGCATAAAACTGAGTTTTTAGGAGTTTCTATGCATGGTGCGGGGGCACTATATGTTGGTATGGGCACATCGGTAGTCAGAACGTCCGTTTTTACATTCAGAGGCTTGGTGCAAGCGCACCATAATCCAGCGCATGCGCAATGGACATGTTATTTTTTGTGTTTGATCAGTTTTGAGCCCCGAGTCTAATTTTAAATGTTGTTTCTTGATCTAATAACATTAAATGAACATGAATAAGCCTCGATTAAGCTTCCGATGCGTTTAGTTCCGGCACCAGATGTACATTTCCATAGAGTTGAAGTTCGAGACCGTTGGAAGGGTATGAATGGCTTGTGCTTTGATGAATTAGTATTCATCAATGTGTGTGTATGTGCTAGACCTTTTCCGTGTCTAGGGGTCTAAGCAAGAGAGTATGAGTTGTCAGGGAGCTTATTTGAAAATACTTAGGTGGTTATTTAACAACATAATAATAAATATACTTCGGTAGTAAAAAGATTAAACATCAATCCATTCTTGGTAAGGCACAAGTCTATATCATGATGTGTTGGCAATCAGATAAAGTGGATAACTTCGTAAGTCTTTGGACCCTACGTACGGAGGAACACCACCCCATAGGTTTGGAACCCTACGTATAGAAGGACTCCGCCAAGGGTGTACACTATCGAGCTTTCCCCCCGTGGTTATTGGTGTGATCCACAAATATGTTGCACCTAGATACTTCATTGTGAGTGAACACCATGCGTAGTGCCCTTGAATGATGATGTAACAAAGATAAGCTAAGCTAGAAACCAATAGTCACAACATGTTGATGAGCATGAAGTGAACCGTATAGTTGAGTCAGTCTCATAAAGATAACTGAATAATAACTAATGAACTTTTCGTTGTAAGACTTATTTAAACATTAGCTTCTTCTTCTTGCTAAGTACTTTGTATTTACCTCAATTGCATATGTTATTTTGTGTGCTTTTAGGGTGAGAAGACGGACAGGTTAGCCTTCAGCTCGTTGAGGAGTTCGAAGATGATTCGATGACGTTGATGTCATAATGATGGTTTCATTTTACCTTTCTATTAAATGATGTACTATATTATGTTGTACTTTTACTTCATGTTTGTAAGACAAGAGTTGTATATTTATTTTTAGACATCGTACATTGTAACCTTTGGACCTTTTGTTGCTGTAAGTTAAGTAATCCAGCCATAGTCAGTTTGTAATCCTTTCTTAACAGCATTTATGAGGTTTTGCTGAGTCTTTTTAGCTTTCGTTTGCTAAACTCGATACGACGTAGTAGAGGCTTACATATAATATTGAATTTATTTAATATTATATATGCCGAGCGTTTTGTTTCCGGATAAGGACTCGGTGTCCGGGAGCGGGGTGTTACAGTTGGTATTAGAGCGAAGCATTCCTTGCATTCCTAGGTTTCCTTACTTAAGAATAAGATCTCTTAGACACCTTAGAACTGTTCAGATCCTTACCGATCCTTCAGAATGGTAGGTAACCTCAGACACGCTTGTGTGGGTAAGTTTGAACTTGATGTTTTAGGGCTCAACAAGAAGCGATAGGTTTGGTTCAAGATGGGGGTCAAGTGGTTGTGGTTAATCTAGAAGATGTTGATGATCGTGTTGGAATCTACTGTGGTAAAAGGGTCTTAAGCTTTGGATTCTACGGACCATAAAGTGATTCTTGCTATAGGTCAGCCATTGAAGAACTTTGTCTATTTGGACTGTAAACCTAAGCAAGTATCTTCCAGAGATAAATGTTCCGAGTAGAAACGTAGCTAGACCAGTTTCAACGGTTCATGTTGTGGTTGGTCAGTTTGAGTTTCGTCTACACGGGTTTTAACGGTTTGGGAATCGGTAGAATTTTGGTACAGTTGTTACCAAGATTAGAATCAGTTAATCGTTGTTAGTGGGAAACAAGTGAAGCTTCGGTTTTTGGTTTGGGTTAAAGAAATATTTGCTAAGAGAGGACGACGGTTGGAGCACAGTCGAGTTTCGAGGATGAAACTCCTCTTAAGGGGGGAAGAATGTAATATCCTGACCTTTCGTAAAAGGGCAGACGTTTCTTTTTATAGAACGGAAAATAAATATTTTCTTTTATGGATTAAGCATGATTTAAGATTTAAAAGGAAAAGAAAAGAAAAAAGGGTTTATTGGAAAATTAAGGGAGTTAATAGGATTAATTAGCTAATAACCACTTGGAGGTTATTTCCTACAAAGTAAAACTCCCCATAACTCGTTGGAGTTGTCAGAAGTTCAAGGTTCAAGTTCAAACTTTGGCATCAAAGAAAAGAAAGTAAACATAAGAGTTTTCAAAGGATCATGATCATCGTTTGTCGATTTCAGAATCGTTTGAAGGCTTAGAATCAGCGGAAGAATGGCTTCCTTTGGACATCCAGATCATCAAGTTTGGAATAAAGTTAGTTTTGCCTCAGTTTTGGATTCATCAAGAGATGATCAATTTGTTGGGGTTTCATTTGGTTGATTCCGTAGTCCCTTTTATCTAGAAGCTTTGATCACAATTGTTTCTTGGTCAATTGGTTGATCAACACGGTGTTGGGTTGAGGCTTATGGAATGCTACAGTCTTTCCCTCAAGTTTGGGCTGTGGTTTGCTTGATAGAAGGTAAGAGGCTCTTCAAAAAGTTTAAATAAGGTTTTAGGATTGTAAGGTTGAGTATTTGTGTTGAATTCTTGGTTAAAAAGGATGTTCTATGTTGTAGTTAAAGTGTTGGATGTTATAGTATGTAAAGGTTGTGTTTTTCCTGATGTTTCTCTATGTTTATTGATGTTAAACTTGTTGGGAATCGAGTTAAGATAATTTAGATGCATAAAAGTGAGTTTTTGGGAGTTTCTCCGCTTGGTGCGGGCACACCGGTAGTCAGGACGTCTGTTTTTACGTTCAGCTGCTTGGTGCAAGCGCATCGGAATCCAGTGCATGCGCACTAAAGCCAGTGCATGGGCACTGGACATTTTGTTTTTTGTTTGATCAGTTTTGTGCTCCGAGTCTAGTTTTAAATGTTGTTTCTTGATCCAATAACATTAAGTGAACATGAATAAGCCTTGATTAAGCATCCAATGAATTTAGTTCCGGCACCGGATGTACTCTTTCATAGATTTGAAGTTCGGGGCCGTCGGAAGGGTATGAATGGCTTGTGCTTTGATGAATTAGAATTCATCAATGTCTGTGTATGTGGTTGGCCTTGTCCGTGTCTAGGGGTCTATGTAAGAGAGTAGGAGTTGTGAGGGAGCTTATTTAAAAATACATAGGTGGTTAGTTAACAACATAATAATAAACATACTTGTGTAGTAAAAAGAATAAACATCAATCCATTCATGATAAGGCAAAAGTCTATATCGCGATGTGTGGGCTTTCAGATAAAGTGGATAACTTTGTAAGTCTTTGGACCCTACGTATGGAGGAATACCACCCCATAAGTCTTAGACACTACGTACGGAGGGACTCCGCCAAGCGTGTACACTATCGGGCTTTCCCCCATGGTTATTGGTGTGATCCACCAATCTGTTGCACCCGGATACTTCGTGGTGAGTGAACACAATGTGTAGTGCCCTTGAATGATGATGTAACAAAGATAAGCTAAGCTAGAAACAAATAGTCACAACATGTTGATGAGCATGATGTGAACCCTAGAGTTGAGTCGGTCTCATAATGATAACTTAATAATAACTAATGAACCTTTCGTTGTAAGACTTATTTATACATTAGCTTCTTCCACTTGCTAAGTTCTTTGTATTTACCTCAATTACATATGTTGTTTTGTGTGCTTTTGGGGTGAGAAGACGGACAGGTTAGCCTTCAGCTTGTTGAGGAGTTCGAAGATGATTTGATGACTTTGATGCCATGATGATGCTTTCTTTTTACCTTTTTATTAAATGTTGTACTATATTATGTTGTACATTTACTTCAAGTTTATAAGACAAGAGTTGTATATTTCTTTTTAGACATCATACGTTGTAACCTTTGGACCTTTTGTTGTTCTAAGTTAAGCAATTCAGCCATATTCAGTTTGTATTCCTTTCCTAGCATTATTTATAAGGTTTTACTGAGTCTTTTTAGCTTCCGTTTGCTAAACTCGATACGACATAGTAGTTGCTTACATATAATATTGAATTTATTTAATATTATATGTGCCGAACGTTTGGTTTCCGGATAAGGACTCGGTGTCCGGGAGCGGGGCGTTACAGTTGTTATCAGAGCGAAGCGTTCCTTGATTTCCTAGGCTTCCTTCCTTAAGAGTAAGATCTCTTAGACCCCTTAGAATCGTTATGATCCTTACCGATCCTTCAGAATAGTAGGTAACCTTAGACACGCTTGTGTTGGTAAGTTTGAACTTGATGTTTTAGGTCTCAGCAAGAAGAGAGAGGTTTGGTTCAAGATAGGGGTCAAGTAGTTGTGGTTCATCCAGATGATGCTGATAATCGTGTTGGAATCTACTGTGGTAAAAGGCTCTTAAGCTTTGGATTCTACGGACCATACAGTGACTCTTGGTATGGGTCAGGCATTCAAGAACTTTGTCTACTTGGACTGTAAACCTAAGGAAGTATCTTCCGGGGATGGATGTACCGAGTATAAGGTGGCTAGTGCAGTTTCAATAGTTCAAGTTGTGGTTGGTCAGTTTGAGTTTCTTCTACAAGGGTTTTAACGGTTTGAGAATCAGTAGAGTTTTTGTTCAGTTGTTACCAAGATTAGAATCAGTTAGTCGTTGTTAGTGGGAAAAGAGTGAAGCTTCGGTTTTGGTTTTAGGTTAATGAAATATTTTCTAAGGAAGAATGACGGCAGGAGCACAGTTGAGTTTTGAGGATGAAACTCCTCTTAAGGGGGGAAGAATGTAATATCCTGATCTTTCGTAAAAGGGTAAACGTGTCTTTTTATGGAAACATAATATTATATATTTTCTTTTATGGATTTAAGCATGATTTAAGATTTTAAAGGAAAAGAAAAGCAAAAAGGGTTTATTGGAAAATTAAGGGAGTTAATAGGAATAATTAGCTAATAACCACTTGGAGGTTATATCCTACAAAGTAAAACTCCCCATAACTCTTAGGAGTTGTCAGAAGTTCAAGGTTCAAGTTCAAACTTTGGCATCAAAGAAAAGAAAAGTAAACATAAGATTTTTCAAAGGATCTTGATCATCATTTCTCGGATTTCAGAATCGTTTGAAGGCCCAGAATCTGCGGAAGAAGGGCTTCCTTTTGACATCAAGTTAATCAAGTTTGGAAAAAGGTTAGTTTGCCACAGTTTTGGATTCATCAAAAGATGATCAATTTTTTATGGTTTCGTTTGGTTGATTTCGTAATCCCTTTTGTCTAGAAGCTTTGATCACAATTGTTTCTTGTGCAATTGGTTGATCAACAAGGTGTTGGGTTGAGGATTGTGGAAGTCCTACAGGCTTTCCATCAAGTTTTTGATGTGGTTTGCTTGATAGAAGGTAAGAGGCTCTTCTTAAAGATTAAATATGGTTTTATGATGGTAAGGTTGAGTATCTGTGTTGAATTCTTGGTTAGAAATCATGTTATAAGTTGTAGTTAAAGTGTTGGATGTTATTGTAGGTAAAAGCTGTGATTTTTTGATGTTTCTCTATGTTTATTGTTGTTAAACTTGTTTGGAATCGAGTGGAGATCATTTAGATGCATAAAAGTGTGTTTTTGGGAGTTTCTACGCTTGGTGCGGGCGGCCAAATGTTTGTGTGGGCACACCGGTAGTCGAACGTCCGTTTTTACATTCAGAGGCTTGGTGCAAGTGCACCAAAATCCAGTGCATGCGCACTGAAACTAGTGCATGCACACCAGATCCAGTGCATGTGCACTGGACATTTTTTTTTTGTGTTTGATCAATTTTGAGCCCCGAGTCTAGTTTTAAATGTTGTTTCTTAATCTGGTGGACATATTCTTATAAGTTTTAATGATGAGTGCCGGACTAGCTATTATAGAACAAAGGCTAAAAGGTGTCTAGATCAAATGTATAAGTTTATTAGAGTGTGATCTTTGTATAGGTTTGATCAAACAAGCACTGTAAATAGGTCAGTAGAGTGTCTAGGTTAGTAGACTTACTAAGGACCTGCTGAAGATTGAAGGCTGAGGGTTCAAACTCAGTTATTGAAGTCTAAGAGATCAAACTTAGTATTTAAAGTCAAGGATATGGAATCAAAATTTAGGGAAGTCTGTGATGACCTAAACTGATTACATATACTTTGTGTACAAGGTCTAAGTTCCATATGTTAAGTGGTGATTAGAACTTAGTTATGTTCAAAATGATGTACTCTAACTTCACAATAAAAATTTATATGAGAAGAATTCAGCTGAGCTGTTATTATAACACAACAGACTTAAACCTGCTGACTAATATGGACATCAGCAGGCTGTTATACTTCAGATATTTGCTGAGTATAAATCTCGATTTAATCAAAGATTACATTGTAAGATTAAAAGGATAATGATGGATTACAATCCTTGATTTTTTCAACAAATCAATGGGCACGATAAAAGGAACGTTGGAAAGATTCAGAGTCTTATCTAATGGACATATGTCAAAGGGTGGACAGACTGGAAACTGACAAAAAGCTGACTAACAGTGTCAGTCCTATGAATAGTTACAAATAGCAAGTCAATATGGAGACAAGTCTGAAACGGTTATGTTTGAAATTAAAACATAGTCACAGGATTCTCACCTATATATAGGAGACTCCTGATTCAGATACAAGTGATAAAAATTAAGAAGCACAAATAATCTATTCGAAGCTATCAAGTTCTTGATCAAGTTTTTCACCCTGCTGACATACACTGAGCTTAAACTTACTGATCAAATAATTTCTTCTAGTGTAACCTGCTATCAAGTTACAGCAAGTATACACACTTGAAGATCTCAAACTACTGATCATTTCATCCTGATCAAGCTGCTGACAACTGAATCATTCACTTGATTCAACTTTTCTTTTACAAGAAACCTGCTGAAGATAGAGAAGCACTTAGGTGTCAATAACTGTTGTTTGTGGTGGAGCTGGTGAAGAGGAAATCCTACCCTTCAAGGACCAGTGGAATACTTTGGAGCAACAATCCTACCTGTTTAAAGTGTTCAGTTTGTGAAGCCATAGTCATTGGTTAAAGACAAACAGCTTAGGAATTTTTGTAACTGCAACCTCAAAGATCTCTAGTGAATTTCCTCTAACATCACAGAAGAAGAGTGGACTGAAAGGATTACACCACCTGGAACCACTATAAAATCTACCTACTTACTTTCTGCATTTACTTTCTGCATTTAGTATACTGATCACATCAACCTACTCAAACTATCAACTGAATCACACACTTACACTACTGAGTATCGAATACTTAGTATCATCTTCTTAACAACAAGTAATAAGGCTAAATTTGAATATATTCCACTGCAACAAATTCAGTAATCTTAATAGTCAGCAGACTACTGAGTGGTCAGCAGACTACTGATAGTCAGCAGGCTACTGACCGTGCTGAGTTTGTCAACTCCAAAAGTTTTAAGTGTTAAGTTTATTCACCCCCTCTAAGCGTAACTAAAGCCTTTTCAAGGGACCAACAATTGGTATTGAAGCAGTGCTTTTGTCCTGAAGTAATCCTACTTATTGTGCTTGTGAAAATTCTTTGAAAACTTTTTCAAGTTCTGATTTTTAAAGCTTTGCATCATGGATAAAATCCAGTATGCTAGGACTATGTTGATGTGTTCCTTAGATGGTTTTGATGAATATAAACGTCATATGCAGGCTTATTTAGCTTTAACACATGATGAGATGATGGATATGCTGACTGATGGACCATTGGAGATCACAAAGGCCATAACTGTGGGTAGTGAAACTCAATTTTTTCCAAAGCCAAAAAGAGAGTGGGATGCTGAGAATAGAAAAAGAGAAAACCTCAAAAATATTTCTATTGATATAAATTACAGAACCTTGGATAGCAATATGTACAACTAATCTGTGAAGGCACTGATGCTATCAAGAAAAATAAAGTCAGTGTAGCCAAAAGAAAGTTCCAAGATTTCAAAATGAAATCAATTAAAACCATTGGACAAATGGAGTCAAGATTCAATGCTATCATGAATGAACTCACCGTACTGAATGTAGTGTATACAAAAGAAGAAATCAACACAAGAATTCTGGAAGCCTTACCAGCAAAGGAAGTTTAGGAAATGAAGGTTACTGCCAAAGAAGAATCCAGGAGTCTACAAGAAGAAGACACCTTCAAATTATTTTCAGATCTCAAAGCATATGAATTCAGTAAGAAACTTATTCCTGAGAATGAAAAGGAAGAACTAAACACCACTGCATTGGCCATTTCACATAAAGAAGAAACATTAGGTGGTCAAGATGATCTACTGGATGAAATGCAAGAGCAAATAGCCATGCTGAGCAAGAAAATCAAAATGATGAAGTCAAGAAGGGGTTCTCCAAGAAATTTTACCAAGAAATCTAGTGAAAAGAATAAGGAAGAATCCAAGAAAGATAATGACTACTTGTGCTTTCATTGCAAGAAACCAGAACACTACAAACCTGACTGTCTTGATCTAAAACAAAAGAAAGAACCTGATTATCTGTGCCTTAACTGCAAGAAACCTGGATATTTCAGACCTGATTGTCCAGATGTACTGAAGAACAAGAGTCAGCAAAGAAGATTTGGCAAGAAAGCTTTGGTTGCTGATGATGAATCTGGCTATGAAGTGGAATCAGAAAAAAGAAATGAATCAGATGACACTGCACTTATAGCTGATATGGATGATTATGCTTTAATGGCGAATATGGATGAGACTGAGGAGGTATACAATTCTGTATCTATAAATACTCCTGCTGAAAGTGATTGTGAATCTACTTGTGGTTCAAATCCTAAAAATTCTGACAATGAAGAAACATTGGATGTCATCCATAATCAACCGAGGAAAAATAGAATCTGGTTATGAGATTGTGAAGGCTGAAAAAGAAGCTCTTCAAGAATAAATTGAAAGTTTAAATGCTGAATTAAGAACTCTCAAAGGAAAGGAAAGAGATTATGAACAGACTCAACATAAGTCTACATTCAGTAGCGGATGAATCTGCTGCACAATCCAGTTCCACTACTGCATTCAAATCTGGAAAGCCTTATGTGATAGAATAGGCCTTGGATTTGAGACTCAACAATCTACTAAGGGTGTATCCAGTAAGGCTACTGAACCTAGTACCATAATTGGTCTTAAGTTTGTGCCTGCACAAGACTCCCAAAAATTTTGTTGAGGCTTTGAAACCTACTCAGAATGCTTTAATGAAGCAAAATTAGAAGTCTAAAAAGTCAACAATACCTAACAAAAGGGGTAAATCCAAGGGTAGGATTGCTGGACCTCTAGACATGCAGATAGCAGACCTGCTGCTAAGTTTGTTGGACCACAAAAGGGAAAAAATCAGAAATATTCCAAAGATAAGAATCCTAAACCTAAAAATGATAATCATTCAAGGGATACTTATCTCAGGGGGAAAGGTAGATTGTTTCATACTGATGAAGATTGGAATGTTCTTGCCCCTACTACTAGAAACAGTAGACATAACCATAATGCTACAGTGAAACCTCAGTAATGGAATCAGCAGAGGACTCAATAGAGGACTTATTTAAGACCTCAACAGAGACCTCAACAGACTCCTTTTAACAGGGTTGTTCCTAACAGAAAGCAACCTCATGGTTATGCTAGTGCTTATAACAATAGAAATCACTTCAAACAACATTATGTACCAAAAGGCCAGAAATCATATGTGAATTCTACACAACCAAATGTTAGATTTTATGGAAATGTAAGATACATATATAAACAAAAGTGTAATTCTTTTCAAAGAAGGCCTTATGAAAACTTGCCAAGGGTCATGCTTACCACTGACCACTATGGACCCAAACAGTTTTGGGTACCTAAAACACATTAACTTTGTTTTGTAGGGTGTCTAGTACTTTGACAGTGGATGTTCCAGACATATGACAAAAAATAAGTACTGTCTAACAAACTATGTGGCAAATGATGGTCCAAGAGTCAACTTTGGCAACAAGAACACACCAGGATATACAAGAGGATATGAAACATTGGTGAGGAATGGATTGACTATCAGAAATGTTGCATTTGTGGAAGGACTGGACTACAACCTACAGAGCTCTGGACAATTTTGTGACATGGGTTACAAGGTCACTTTTGGAAAAGGCTATTGTATTGTCATTACTGAAAGAGGTGAACAAGTTGTGTTGGCTGGAAGAAGACAACAAAATATGTATGTTGTGGATTGGTCTACGGCTGTTTCAGAGACATGCCTGATTATGCATACCAAGTTAGAACTGAATTGGTTGTGGCATAAAAAGTTAAATCATCTTAATTTTGATGATATCAATCAACTGGTGAAAAAAAAGTTGGTGATTGGTTTACCCGAGATCACATTTAAAAAGGATGTTATATGTGATGTCAGCAAGGTAAACAAACAAAGTCAAGCTACAAGTCAAAGACTAAACAATCAACATGAAGAGTTTTGGAGCTGATGGGTATGGATTTATTTGGTCCAGTAATACCAACAAGTGTAACAGAAAGAAGTACACTCTAGTAGATGTGGATGATTATTCAAGATACACTAGGGAAATTTTTATGAAAAAGAAAAGTGACACACTTCAAAAGATGCCTGAACTTTTGAAGAGATTGCAAAATGAGAAAAAAATTGACAGTAGTGAAGATCAGATCAGACAAGGGTACTGAGTTTCTCAATAAAGTCATAAGAGAATATTGTGAACAAAATGGTGTGCTGCATCAGTTAGCAGCTGCTGGCACACCACAGCAAAATGGGGTTGCTGAGAGAAGAAACAAGACCTTGAAAGAAGCAGAGAGGACTATGATTTGTGAAGCATTACTACCTGAAAGGTATTGGGCTAAAGCAATCAATACAACATGCTATACACAAAATAGGACCTCAGTTAACAAAAAGTTGCTGAAGACACCTTATGAGATATGGAATGGAAGAAAACAATATATATCATATTTCCATCCATTTGGAAGAAAGTGATTTATTCTAAATCATAAGAAACAACTGAAGACATTCCAAACAAAATCAGATGAGGGAATCTTCTTGGGATATTCTTCAGTCAGCAAGGCATTCAGGGTACTAAACAAGAGGACATTGAAACATGAAGAATCAATACATGTTGTATTTGATGAACCAAAGTTTACTGGAATGGAAGATGAAGTTTCAGAACATGCTGAAAATATCCAAGTTACTGATCCAGAATATGTTGATGTTTTGGAAAAGATAAATGACTTAAAAGTGTCTGATTATGCCCCTGCTGAAGAACCTGCTAGTAACACTACTGATGCAACAACAGATGCAGTTCAACGATCTGCTGAACCCCCTACTGAAGATGAAGCTCCTGTAAATCAAACAAATCAAGATTTACAATGGTTAAAGGATCACCCTGATTAACAAGTAATTGGTAATATATAGCAAGGTGTAAGGACTAGAAGACAATTTGAAGCAATGTTTACTTGTTTTCTATCTTAAATGGAGCCTAAAATTGTTGAAGAAGCAATATCTGATCCAGATTGGATAATTGCTATGCAAGAAGAATTAAATGAGTTTGAAAGAAACCAAGTTTGGACACTAGTGGAAAGGCCTAGTCATGCAAATATAATTGGAACCGAATGGGTATACAGAAATACATTGGATAAATCTAGTACCATTATAAGGAACAAGGCCAGACTAGTGGTAAAATGCTATTCTCAAGCAGAAGGAATAGATTTTGATGAGACATATGCCACAGTTGCAAGATTGGAAGCTATAAGACTATTTTTGGCATATGCTGCTTACAAAAACTTAAAAGTATACCAGATGGATGTCAAAGTGCATTTTTGAATGGCATTCTGGAAGAAGAGGTTTATGTTCAGCAACCTGCTGGTTTTGAAGTTAAATATCAAGAAGATAAAATGTACTCAACAAGGCACTTTATGGTTTGAAACAAGCACCAAGAGCATGGTATGAAACCATATCTCAAATTCTTGGTGGACAATGGCTTTACCAAAGGTACCATTGACAAGACTCTTTTCAGAATCACTGAAGGGGACAGCACCCTAAAAAGAAAGAATCCCGAGTAGACACGGGACGTAATGACTGTTGACATGACGGGTTATAAACCCCTAAATCCCGTCTTGGAAACCGTCCCACTTTAAGTGGGCAGGGATGCCTTGAATCCCGGGACAGTTATGACAACGTCATAACGGAAGTCCTACCACTTGGAAAACGATGTTCAAAAATCTACAAGTCGAGATGACCAAACCGAGCTGTGACCTACACATATCTGAGCTGACGTTAGTAATTCAACTAGATCTAGAGGGCTTACGATGGAGGTCGGATTAGCACCTCACCACGTGTCATCCCCACAGTGATCCGACCATAAATGAAGACAGAGAAAGTCCACCTAAGGGCCTAGAGGCTCAAAGAATCCAAGCTGAACCCAACTCGGTAATCCTTCCCCGACCCCCACGGGTCGGCCAAAGCATAAGGGATTAGCAACCTCAGCCCGGACCTCATAGGTCGGCCTGTGTCCATCTCGGACCAAAGTGCCCACGTGCATAATTAATGAAGATAAACATGGAAAGAATCCTCAGCAATAAAGGTTGTAATCCGATATTCAAATCAACGAGATTATCTCCTATAATTAAGGGGATTAAATCACAGTTATCTCTTCCTTAGAGAAGACGAAACCGCAGTCCACCAAGGACACGGCCCACACAGGCCTAGGGCATAAGCCCCTCCATATAAACAATCCCTAAGGAACTGCGATGACTTGATTCCTGGCTAATTAACAAAATGCGTAGACAGCTTGAGATAGAACATATCAGGTCCAGTCTAACCCACCACAAACTACCCCCATTTTTATCGTTTTTTAGTGTTCTTGAAACTTGTGCAGGTTGTCACAAGTATCAAAAGGCCACGGAATTAATACACGATGATTTCTAGCATCGTCTTACACCGTAGAACTGACTGGGGAATTCATCAATTACAATAAAAAATATGTTAAATAATCAATGGATCTTGTAAAAGGACTCAAATTAAACACCTTAAAGGTAATATCACACCCGACCAGCTGAACCGTAGAAATCAAGCTCCAGTCAAACACAATTGAAGAAGAATAAAGAAATTGAGCGAGAAGTGAATAGAGTGCAAAAAAAGATAAAATTACCTTTAGAATTCTGAAGCTTCGAGAGCAGATTAATTTGTTCTGTGAAGAGCAAAAAGTAGCTGTGTCGTAAGGCAGCGTGGGCTTTACCAAGATTGGCGGGTAATCGAGACAAACGCGAATGCCAAAAATCTAGAAACCAGAAATTTTGCATACCCTCGATGAAGCTAACCCCGTGTTTGAACCATAAAATTAAAATGGCTGGTGAAATAGATGATGCTAATCGGATGCAGAGTCGGAAAAGAAATTTCGGAAACCAGTAACATTAAATCCCTCGACGTGAGTGTTCAAGAATGTCCGCAGACATGTTACACGAGAAGATGAAGAGGTATAGAGGAGGAGTGGAACCCTAATCTTCCATAAAATTTGTCGTTTCCTTTTCTGAGTAAATACAATGTCGTTTCCTTTCCCGAATAAAAAAAGACTGTCGTTTGGGTTTTATGCTAATGAAAATACTGCTCCACCGTAACATTTTATTAGTTTTATAATGTAATTTTTAACGGTGGATGATACAAAAATAGCTTTCTTTATGGATTTTTAGAATTCGCCGCAAGATAAAAAATATAGAATGAACCTCTACCCATTTTACAGGCGGAACTATTAAAAGCACCGGTAAATCACTCTTGGAAATAGCGCCCGAAAGACAATTTATGTAATTGTTTTCAGTATTAATAAATAACAGATTTATTCTCATCTTATTACTTGTTTCGTGTTTTCAGGTAATACACTACTGAAAACTCTAAGTCGTATCATATGTAGCCATATAACTTAGTGTGTGACACACATGTGGATTAAGTTTATAGTGATACATTTGAACTGTTAGTCCGTGGTGAACTTAATCAAAGTATGGGGTCTATTGATTAAACCATCATTAATGCGTCCAGAACACTTTATGGTGACCGTCTTATCCGGACCGTCGACATTGGTTGTCTATGTGGGTCATTTATATATGATGAGAGTCATATAGGATTGGACCGATTAATCTGAGTTTCTCATATAATTCCATGATTGAGAAATCTTATTAAATCACAAGACGATCATGTATGGATTAATCTTAATCCTGAAGTGATTACAGACTCCTACTAGTTTCAGCATAGGGTTTGATGTGTTCGTTAAGGATTGCTAAAAGGCGCGGTCCGAATCACTTTCACGTTGGCACTATTCTGGAATGAGTGAGAAGTGTGTGTCTCTTAGATGTCGAATCCATTCCTTCCTGCGGGAAGTAGAAAGACAATCCTCTTATTTGTTAATCCTTGAAACTGATCGATCCCGGGAGTTCGTATTGGTTATGAACTAATTGATCACTAGTGGGTTAATGGTAAATAAGGATAAGATGTATAGAAGTAGGTTTACGGAAATAATCCCGCTTCATTATGGATAGTCTATGGAGGGTTAGTTTATATGTAATGATTATTTCAATGGACACTTATCGACTCGACTCGGCATTTTGAAAATAAGTTATATCTGTAACAGATAGAGTTCAGTTTCGGATTTATGGTGGCGTAATTCCGGAATTAATAAGTTGAGTAGAAATATTCTGTTCAATGAATATTTTATTCAATTTATTGTAGCTACTGGTTATAGGTCCATGGTCCCCGGGTTGGCTTCTAACACGCGAGTGTTTTCTCGTTTTATGGAACATCGAGAATAAATTAAATAGTTTTCTTATTTAATAAATATGCAATATTATTTATTTGGTAAATAATATGTAAAATAGAAAAGACATTTTCTATTAAAATTAATGACATTATTGGCGCCATATTTGTGGATAAATTAGGAAAATAAATTTTTCTAGATTATGTCACATGTGTAATTAATTAGTTATCTATTTGTTGGATAATTAATGGAAAAATAAGAGATTGATTTTTTGGGACTTTTGGCAAATATCTTTTCCTTATGGGAATAGGTAATTGTGGTGTGAAAATATTAACTCTCTTGACTAGTTATTTTCCTATATAAAGAGAGTTCCTCCTTACACAATTCATCACAAAAAGCACCACTTATCAATTAAAGGAGAGAAAAATTAGTTGCTCGTTATAGTCATTAAGAGAAGAAAATCCTAGGGTTTTTATTGTGCATATTTGAGGAGGTTCTACAGCGAGGATCGACGTCCACCAGTCGTCGATAGGAGATACAATCCGGAAGATTGTGGCTTCTCTTTCTGTCGATTTATTATTCATCTTAAATAAGATAAATCTTCAACCTTCTTGTAGTCGTATTAATTGTTTATCCGAATCGAATCGTGGTATTATCACATGTGAATTTATTCGTAGCTTCCACTGTGCATGATCGAACGTATCGATCGGTGCTGTGAATCTGATCTGGCGATCAGCAATCACATCACTTGCAGCGGAATGTTAAAATCTGCCGTTGAAAAGAAATTTTTTTGTAGTGAAGTACAAACAAAAATGTTGAACTATTCGCAAAAAACTCTCATAATGATCAAACGCATGAAGGGAGGGTCGGAGATATAGGAAGTTTACACGGGAGTATCTTTTGACACATCAAATTTTCTGACCCCAATTTGAGTCTGAATATGATGATTATTCTGACTCAATTCAAGTTACAATTTTAAACGTTTTTCATACCCAAAACCGTTCAGAAAGACGTTCTGACTGAAACTGAGACATGAAAACATCCAACATTCTTTCTGAAATTCAGTCGATTCAACAAGTCCATAAAAACATAAATTTGAAAGGGTATAAGTGGAAATAAAAATGTTCTGTATTAAGATATTTGGTAGTTTGAAAAGACATTCACGTTTACAATTAATTGTATGCGTTAATTATCCCAATAACTAATTAGGCTAAAATATATAATTAGAATTGTTTTAAATAATCTCCAGATTACTAAATTACCCTTAGTTAAAAATCAAGGATATTTTTTGGGAAAACCGGATCTTTATTAAAAACTTTGTAAAAAATATGTACAACACACGTGCATAGTTTAAGCTCTAGTTAAATTGTACATAATAAACTGAAACAAATAGGATAACTATCTACTGCATTCTATTATCATATCCCTGGCCCTACGAACTGCCTGTGAGAAAAATATCTTCACCGTTGGGCATTGAGTGCCTGTTCGATGCACCACTTGATTTCTCTAGTACCAAGCTCCCATCATAACCTCACAGAATATGAACCTCCACTGATCAATATCATCTTTCCCATCCATATCAAGGCTTAGACATCCATACACCCATTCCCGACTGTCCGCAATTTCAAAGAACCGACGATGGTGAGCCTGAGCGACCACTCTTTTTCATGCATCGTAGATCCACCAGCAATCACGGAAAACATATCGTAGACTTTCTATGTGTCTCTGGCACACATGTCAAATATCATTATGTAGAATATGCATGTGTGCAAGCAACACTGCCGTAGGCAATGCTTTACGACGGAAGAGACAAATAAGCATATTTCCTTGTTGCAGACCTTTAATGGCCCACACCATTTTCCATTTTTTCTCCTCCTCCTTCGATCTCATATCATCCATATGGGCATTATATCCAGTCAAATATCAAACTTTCATGATGGTGTCACCAACTACTCGACATGTCCTTCCACGGTAATGTTAAACACCTCCTTTAAGCACTCCGCAGCCGTGCATATATTTTTCCAAATTCAGTTTGCGTAATCGTCATAGCCCGTGTTCCCCCATGGTATTCGGTAAACAAACATCTCTCCAAGAAACATAGTGCATCCCCACCTTCTTATCATCCTCTGCCCAGAGAAAAGTCCATGCCGCTTTTTCTTTCTCATCAAGAGCAAATTCGAGATACGCACCATTTGCATAAAATAATAGAGATGGTCATTAGGGCTGACTGGATGAGGATAATGTGCCTAACCTGAGATAACACTTTCGCTTTCCATGTATGAAGCTTTGCATGGACCTTGTCGACAATAAATCCATAATTAGCCTTTGTCGCACTACTACTCAACGGTATGCCCAAATACTTTCCTAGGTCGTAAGTGCAAGCCATCCCTTGTCTTTAGGATATCGAATCTAACACGGATTTTTACACATAGGTGATACGTAAAACTTTGATTTACTCATACTAACCTTTTTCCCTGAGAAGGCACAAAATATATGCAACACAACCTCTATAACCTCAGCCTTGCATACCGAAGCCTCCGCAAAAAAGTAATAAATCATCTACAAAGAAGAGGTCGGATACCTCCAGCCATCCTGTCGAGATGTGGACGGGCTTCCACGCATCTTCCCTCACCAATTCATCATTCAATGTGCTCAGTACCTACATCACCAACAAAAAAATATATGGTGCGACTGGGTGCCCTAGTCTAATTCCACATTATGGATGAAACTCATCCAATGGCACGCCATTCCATGAAAGTGATACAGAAACCGAGGATATGAAGAACATAATTAGCTTCATCATCTGTTCCGAGCACCCCATCATACCGAGCAGCTGGTGAAGGAAGTCTGAAATCACTCTACCATACGTTTTTTCAAGATCAATTTTGACCACGTATACCCCTTCTTGTCATTTTTCTTGTTCATCGAATGCAACGCCTCATGTGGTACAATCACATTATCTGACGTGTGGCACCTCGGGTGTTAAGGTGATTTTATACGTTTTATAAGGATATATTTTATGTCAATTTCCCCCATATCTGGATGTTTTTCATAGAAATCGAGCTTTATATTGAAGTATTGAGCAAGTGATGTTTTTAATAGGTTAGTTGCAAAATTGTATGATTTATGTGTAAAATTGATGGTTTTATATTGATTTGGAAGATACTACATTTTGCAATGTGTTTAATGTATTGTAGATACACAACTTCGACCAAAAAGAGGATTAAAAGAGGTTAACAATCGGATTAATGAAGAGGAGAAGAGATAAAGATGAAATCGATTGAAGATAAAGATGAGAAGATCGATTTTTGAGCAAGTTGAACGTTCGTTCAAGTCCCGTCCAGGTTGGACGGGCGTCCATCAAAGTAAACGGGCGTCCAAGGGAGATTTTCGATTCAGAGAGTTTGGACGCTGAGTGGACGGGCGTCTGAAGGAAGTCGAAGGAATCTTGGACGGGCGTCCAACAAGACGGATGGGCGTCCTTCGACCGACTTACAGCAGCCGACTTTATTTTCTATAAATACCAGCGCTTTGTAAACCCTAGGACTTTTATACAGCCTCATACATAGAAAACCCTAATTTCGAGATCAAGTCACCTCGGCCGGCTGAGCCTTGGTGCTTGGCCGGCCGAGGGTTGTTTCTTTTCATCTTTATTTCGTTTTTTCTGCTGTTTTTGGCTGGATGATTTGGAGGCTAGACGATTTGTTCAAGTTATTTAAATCCGTTTCATCAGGTTCTTTCTTTTCAATCTTGAGTTTGTTTTGTGATTTTTAATTCAAGTTGTATTTTTCCTATGCTTATGTGCTATGCAATCAATATCGAAAGATGAATTGTTGTTGATGTTTACCGTATGACGAGAGTCGGTGTGAACCTTAGATCACCATAGGGAAGATGGGATTTTTAACCTTGACATAACGAGAGTTGATAGGTTGAATATCTGGGTTGCTAGATTGAGAGATCTTACACCTTGGTTTGAGAGCGTCAATCTTATAGATCGAGAGATGAGAGATTGATAGGCGAATTATCTACGAGAGTAGGAATTCATACCTTTGATAGGTGAACCACATCTTTAATTAAATCATCACAAGACAACTTTAGATAGGAAATTAAGGGTTGCGGGATCAGTGGATAATTACTTGTTCGATTGTTTAATCACCATGATCATCGTTGTTTAAATTCATAGTTGTTTATTGTTTTCTTTTTAGTTTATATTTTAGATTTAAGTTCGCAATTATCGTTTCCTGGCTTTGGACTGACAACCCTCTATCCAGTTTTCTTTTCGTTTTTAGTTTTAGGTTTAGAAATAATTGGTATCAATCTTAGGAAAATTAATGAACTAGATACCCCGATTCCCTGAGATCGACTCCGGTATTAATCGCTATACTACGATCCCTACACTTAGGGAATACCGGATTTATAAATTTTATTACTTGTTGTTTTCATTAGATAAATCCGTGACAAGTTTTTGGCACCGTTGCCGGGGAATCGGTACGGTTGTCTAGTTTATTAATTTTTCTGATTTTTTTGTTATAAGTTGGGATAAAAGGGATCGTTAGGGCACACGGTAGTATTTTGGCCGTAACTTTCGGCTCGAGTGTCCGTTTGGCGCGCAGGACCCTAATTCGGAAAGCTTTTTCCGACGCCGACGACGTGGCGAACGCCTACGGCCATTCGACACCGTTTTCGAGGTCAAAATATGCTGTTTTCCCTTCCATTTTGGGCTCAGAAGATTTCAACACGTTTTTCTCCATTTTATCGGTTTCTTGTTTTATGTTTAAAATTTTTCGTAGGTAGGTTTCTGTTTCTGTTTCCGTTTCTTTTTCTGTTTCTTTATTTATATATAATATTAAATAAAAGGCCTTCTAGGGTTCTTAGGTTTGATAGGTTTCATAGGTTGTCTATTGTCGTTTTTAGGTTTCAGAGTTTTGTTTTCGTTTTTAATAAACACTAGGGTTTCTGTTTTAATGATATGATATTAGGTTATTTCTAGGGTTGCTGCTGTCTTCTGATATAGGTCGAGTCTGCTGTGCTTTTCTGCTGAGTCAGACGGGCGTCCATAGTAAGTGAACGCCCGTCCGTCCCAAAACGCATCAACGCTGTTATGTTTTTAGAGAGTCAGACGAACGTTTGCCTTTTTCCCCGAACGCCCGTCTTCTCTATGTGGTTCTGGACGGGCGTCTGCAGGCCTGAACGTCCGTCCGCCCTGAATATGCTTTAAACGTCCGTCTGTCTTGACTGAACGCCAGTCTAGTCTGTCAGTTTTTATTTGTGAATAGATTTTATCATGATACATACGTCTATTTTTTGACATGGTTGTTCCTATGTGAGCCTCTGTGGCCTCTTTATATATGCGTAGATGTTCTGAACTTGCATGTTTATATCTTTCCATCTACTAATCCATGTTAAATAATTGATTAATTTTTATATACATGCTTCATTAATTGACATGGATGTTTTATTGTGAGCCTCTGTGGCTTTTATCTGATATGCGTAGATGTCCTGTTCTTTCACCGTTATGGTTTTCTTTCCATCTATTGCAGTCCATGTTGAGTAACTCACCTAGCTAGACGTGATTCCAATTTGATTTATGCTGTTCCTTTTGTCGTCTATCTAGGGTGTTAGGGTTGTTTAGGGGTCATTTGTTTTTTTTGTCCCTTACTTGATTCATCTGTAGCTACTGTCGGTTTTCCGTTGCTACTTCCTTTCGGATGGATCTTGTAAGCTTTTAGGGCCCTCTATTCGTTCATCCTTTATTACTTGATTCATATGTGCTTAAGTTTGAGTTGCTTTCACTTTTAGATGGATCTTGTAATCCTTAAGACCGTTTACACTTTCAATTTTCTTTTCTATATGATTTATATTTGCTTTAGTATAGCTACTATCGGTTTTCCGTCGCTATCACTTTCTGATGAGTCTTAAGGCACGTCTACACTTCACATAGCAAGCTTCTGTGGCTTAGCATAATCAAATTTTGTTACGCTTCTGTGGCGTTATTTAGTAGACGTTTATATTCTTGACCGTGCTTAGATTAGGGTGATATCTATGGAATTAGTTGGGCTAGTTTATTTTCTTTATTTTCGTTTTGCCTTTTTAGTATAGTTGCATATCATTTAGTTGCATTGTATTTTATTTTGTTTTTTTATTATTATTTTCTTTTCTTTTTAGTGCACCTAGCCCTGCTACTTTGTAGTGTCCTCTATCCTTATTTCTGTATGCACATGCTGGGCTTATTTGTATTGTAAAGCTTCTGTGGCTTTATGTTTGACGCTTAGGTGTCCTGTGTTTTCCCTGTGTGGTGATTGTTCCATCTGAGCAATTATATCTTGTGCTTCTATCTTGTTTATGATTAATTTTTCCGTGTTATACCCCCCCTATGTTCCCCGAGATACTGCCATGTTTTTCAAGTGACGCAGGTACATTTATCGCTGTTTTGTCAAGTTAACTTTGGATTTGAAGCTGGGAAGGACTCCATATGACATCACCATTGTTGTCTTCTTCAGCCAATCTTCATATCATTGCCAAATCAGCTGAGTACTTTATCTTTTCTTTAATTCTGCACAACCTAAGGACATGTTGTGGTTTAAGTGTGGGGGAGGGGATTATGTGTATCTACCATTTGCTTGATTTATCTTGATTCTATGCTGAAATGTGCTAAATTTTTCGGAGCCTACATGCTATTTGCCTAATTTAATTATGATTACCATGCTGAGAACTTAATTTTTATACCATGCTTACAAAGTGCTGAATCTTAAAATTTTAACAGAATTTTGTTTTGTCTCGAGCGAGTACATTCCTTTTTGCTTGCCTTACTAGTTTTTGATTTTCAACTACGATACTATATAGTCATTGATGCTGTATACTGTATGTTTAGTAGGTTGGATGTTTCACCCGACATTATTTTTCACGAGCCATATTAAATGATGAGCTAAAATATAAAGCGGTATCCGTTTGGATTAGTAATTTTCGATTATCTTATAATTTTGTACTTAGTGCTAATATGCATGTTCGGAGAATTATAATAGTTTGTGGTTAGAGTCGGAGTATGATATACTGTGAATATCTGAAGGTTTGAATGTGATAGGAGGGATATATCTTAAGGTTTGTATATCAATCTAAGATGAATAATATGAATAAAATATGTGTATGTCGGATGTAGCTGCCAATGATTTGAGTGCGGTAGGGCATTATCACGAAATGTCCTATACCACTATGAGGTTCAATAGCTCCCGACTGCCTGATGATAGTAGTCTAGCTAGGGTGTTATCACGAAACATCCTATTGCTGGGAATGAGGGCATATGCTATATATGTGGAATTAAGTTAATCTTAAAGAAAATTTGGCAAATGGTACTATGGAAAGTTCGTAGGAACTTTAGTTATCTTCTGACTATCCCCAGTATAAACTGACAGATATGTTGTAGGGATTATCCTCTGAGTATGTCGGAAAGATCCTAAACGCATTTTATTATCCTTTTCGGGACATGTTATGTTTTGTAGGGTGCGTGTTATAAGTGTTGGTTATTGCTGGTTTAGATGGGTATTTGCTAGTTGTTTGAGAAAAATTCAAGTGTGGACATAGTGGAAGTTTAATATGGCTATGCACACACACCGGGGTGAACGTCTGATTTATTGCATATGCTTTGTATTTGTTGAAAATGACTGTATGTATTTTGGGTTGGAATTTTGTTATCCTACGCCTAGTTTTTGTTTTGTCTTGCTCGGGATGATCAAGGTTTAAGTGTGGGGGAGTTGTTAAGGGTGATTTTATACGTTTTATAAGGATATATTTTATGTCAATTTCCCCCATATCTGGATGTTTTTCATAGAAATCGAGTTTTATATTGAAGTATTGAGCAAGTGATGTTTTTAATAGGTTAGTTGCAAAATTGTATGATTTATGTGTAAAACTGATGGTTTTATATTGATTTGGAAGATACTACATTTTGCAATGTGTTTGATGTATTGTAGATACACAATTTCGACAAAAAAGAGGATTAAAAGAGGTTAACAATCGGATTAATGAAGAGGAGAAGAGATAAAGATGAAATCGATTGAAGATAAAGATGAGAAGATCGATTTTTGAGCAAGTTGAACATTCGTTCAAGTCCCATCCAGGTTGGACGGGCGTCCATCAAAGTAAACGGGCGTCCAGGCTGAGATTTTCGATTCAGAGAAGTCAATTTTCCAGTGAACTGGCGTCCAGAAGAGTGGACGAGCGTCCAGAAGGGAGGAAGTTGATTCAGAGAGTTTGGTCGCTGAAGTGGACGGGCGTCCAGAAAGACGGACGGGCGTCTTTCGACCGACTTAAAGCAGCCGACTTTATTTTCTATAAATACCAGCGCTTTGTAAACCCTAGGAATATAATTTTATACAGCCGCATATACAGAAAACCCTAATTTCGAGATCAAGTCACCTCAGCCGGCTGAGCCTTGGTGCTTGGCCGGCCAAGGGTTGTTTCTTTTCATCTTTATTTCGTTTTTTCTACTATTTTTGGCTAGATGATTTGGAGGCTAGACGATTTGTTCAAGTTATTTAAATCCGTTTCATTAGGTTCTTTCTTTTCAATCTTGAGTTTGTTTTGTGATTTTTAATTCAAGTTGTATTTTTCCTATGCTTATGTGCTATGCAATCAATATCGAAAGATGAATTGTTGTTGATGTTTACCGTATGACGAGAGTCGGTGTGAACCTTAGATCACCATAGGGAAGATGGGATTTTTATCCTTGACATAACGAGAGTTGATAGGTTGAATATCTGGGTTGCTAGATTGAGAGATCTTACACATTGGTTTGAGAGCGTCAATCTTATAGATCCAGAGATGAGAGATTGATAGGCGAATTATCTACGAGAGTATGAATTCATACCTTTGATAGGTGAACCACATCTTTAATTAAATCATCACAAGACAACTTTAGAGAGGAAATTAAGGGTTGCGGGATCGGTGGATAATTACTTGTTCGATTGTTTAATCACCATGATCATCGTTGTTTAAATTCATAGTTGTTTATTGTTTTCTTTTTAGTTTATATTTTAGATTTAAGTTCGCTATTATTGTTTCCTGGCTTTGGACTGACAATCCTCTGTCCAGTTTTCTTTTCGTTTTTAGTTTTAGGTTTAGAAATAATTGGTATCAATCTTAGGAAAATTAATGAACTAGATACCCTGATTCCCTGATATCGACTCCGGTATTAATCGCTATACTACGATCCCTACACTTGGGGAATACCGGATTTATAAATTTTATTACTTGTTGTTTTCATTAGATAAATCCGTGACAAGGGATAAATGTACCTGGGCTACTTGGAATAAAATTTCAAATGACTGTTTTTAAACGGTTAGCGATAACGTTGGTAATTATTTTAATTGGCACATTCTTCAATGCAATTGGTCTCAGTTGATTTATGGATTGCTACGGTGACACTTTGGGATCATCACCACTAGGACCTGATTCAAGATAGCCAAGAATCTCATCTCATGGAAGGCTCATAAGATGAATGTTACAACAGATTCCCCCAAAATCTCACAATTATTTTGAAAAAATACCGGTGGAAAACCATCTGGACCGGGTGCCTTGTATGCTCCTATATGAAAATTTGTCTCTTTTATCTTCATCTCAGTAACTGGTCGGTTCAAAAGTCTCCGGTCTTCCTAAGTAAATCTTAGGAGTTGTATTAGCTAGGGAGGGGGTGGTCGGTTCCTCCAAATAAAGGTCCACATAAAAATGATGAACTAACATGCAAAGGTCGGTTCGATCCGCTATCCATACCCCATTTCTATCCTGGAGATACTTAATTGTGTTCCGTTGGAGCTTCCTAACTGTAGACATATGGAAATAGTGCGTGTTTCGTTCACCATCCCCAATCCAATTAAGTCTATCTTTCTGTAAAAGTATATCTCTTCAAGCTTAAGTATTTCATCATATTCTATAAGGAATGTTACTGCCAACCCCTTAAGGAAATTGGATACCAGCTAGTCGTGTTTTAAACTTTTTTCAAGTAAAAAATATTCCAAATACTTGCTTTTTCCAAATACTTGTTTTCTCATGAAATTGTTTAATTCCCCGAACCATATTGTTATCAGTGACCTCCTAACTTTGTCTTATAATCTCCTCAGAAGCCTCATGCTCCATCCAGAACGTGCTGATCGGCCCCTCGCTATTTACTATAATTAGGCTATGGTCGGAATGCACCGACGTAAAGGTATCACAATAGTCTTCCGGAACAACCGACACCAAAGATCATTACAGAGGCCCTGATCTAGTCTCTGCACAATGGCATTTGAACTATGAACTGAGCTCAATCAAGTGAGCCTAGGCCCTTGAAACATCATTTTAGAAAGCCCGCTATTAAATAAAGCTCCGCATCCTCTCCGCGGATCTAACTCCAGCATCACTACCACCCGTTTATCTTCAACATGAATAACCTGGTTTTAATGTCCAGCTAGGCACCATGGAATTTTAATAAAGGTGCTAGAATGTGACATAAAATTCCAGAGTTATTCACAAATAGAAGGGGTTAGGGATGCATAAATAAAAGTGAGAACACAATGAACCTGCCCATTTTGAGTCAGGCACATAATCAGACACTGTTTTGTGGCACAAAGTATCTTTAAGTAGGTGACCGAGCCATTCCAAAAACCCCACAAGCCACCACTAAAATCATTTATTTCCACAGCTACTAACTCTACAAAATGGAACGACGCAGAATATTCACATGTGTTTCAATCAAAAAATGATATCTGGTTGGTTTTCACTAATTTAGTCTTTAACATGTCTGAAGAAAGTAGAGGACCGAGCATCTCTACAGTTCCACGAGATAATCTTCATCACTACCGTGAAATCGGGTTGTCGACCAGCTGCCCTGAGACAGAAATTTTCATTGCATTATTGACTGCTGGCCCCTAAGAAATCGTAGCTATCAAATAATTTCCATCTGGTGGGTTTTCCTTGAGGTAGTCCCCATCGTTCCCAACCGGCTCCACAAATGATGTGTCAGTGCAATCCATGACCACATCATTCGGCTCAGGTATAGTCGACTCTGTACTCCTGCCTTCACCACTGCCAATGCGTACGGAGTTAGAGTGATTATCCTACTGCGGACTTCCTTGCGTTAGTGTAGACCCCCTCTATAGTATCTGAACATGGCCCCATTCAACATTACCTATGGTCGGCTGAACCTGAACTCGGCTATTGTTCATCGGGAAGCCACCTCTACCTCGTCCCCTTGAGCTACTATTTATGTAGCCTTCCTCGAAGCTTGCCTAACTGCTGGATGCTCCAAACTTGTCGGAATACCTTGTAGTTTCCTCTAAAGTTAATTTATTGGAGCATCCCCATCAGTAGAATCTTCCTCGGCGAAAACAGAAAAGCGTGACCCATTGCTATCCCCATGACAATTCCAATTATTAATACTCCTTCCGGTCCCTGCTTGGAGATCACCACCGTCTTCCTCGCATGCCTGTGCTGCATTTCTTTGATTTTTACATTGGTTTGTCCTCCTTCGGCGATTATTCGTGGCCAACATGCACGGGCCAAATGATTTCTATGTTGTAGGGGCGTT
The DNA here is from genome assembly GCA_024500145.1 of Gentiana dahurica var. dahurica. Classification (NCBI taxonomy): domain Eukaryota; kingdom Viridiplantae; phylum Streptophyta; class Magnoliopsida; order Gentianales; family Gentianaceae; genus Gentiana; species Gentiana dahurica. Next base: position 10,877,338 of record CM044907.1, on the reverse strand, counting down.
CGTAGTAGTAAGGGCTACCTAGATGTCTTCACGGGTCATGTCATTACTTGGATAGAGTTCTGTTTTATGTCCATACAATCCACATTCAAAACACACCATATGAAGACCTTCATCCACAATTTTATAACTCCGATCGTTCAACATTACCGATGTTACCATGGGTTGTTTCAGATCAACCTCCACACAAACACGAGCATATTTCATCCTAATGGCAATCAAGGAAGTATCATCAACTCGGCTCAATTTTTAAAGACAGTTTCCCAAGTCAATCAGCACCTCATCATCAAAATATTATGCTTGAACACTTGGAAAACGAACCCATACTGTAGTCATACGAATCTCTTCCTTTGAGGGGTGAAACGAAGGATGCCGTTTTGAAACCGTGATGTAGTGTTTTTGAATTACCCACGGCCATTCTGAATAACACGAAGATAATATTCTTTCTTACGAGAACGTACCAGATAAAAATCTTCCTCTAGGTCTGTGATTTCAATTCTATTTCCAAGACACCACATTTCACTCAATCAGGATTCCATGGTTTGAAAACTAACCCTTCGGCCGAGCACCTTGATTATCAGAGCTCAGCACCAAGGTCTCCACAGTTGTTTCAATTTATCAATTAGAACCACAACCTTCTTCTGGTTCGGGAGCGGAACATCTGCATTTTTATTATAGGAAGAGCCAGAAATCTCTGGCAGAGATCGCCGCTATCGATGGACTGCTGCCAGGGTTTCATCGCAAAGAAAAGGGGGGTCACGCCATAGCTATGGTTTTTTCATACCGTTAACCCTTTTCTATTTCTTCAAACAAAAAAAAACCCTTTTTGCGTCTAGGTTTTCTTTGCCAAATGATATAATATACTCCCTCGCTCAATCTCTTGTAATATACTCCGTTTTTTTCCTTTATCTTGGATATTACGATATATGTGCGGTATACTTTTCATTTACAAAAAAAAAAAATTTAAAATCGAAATATAAGAACGAAAAAAAAAAACGCTCTGACAAACGCATGTGTAATAGTGCTTATTGTTTTTTTTCCTAAAAAAATGGTTATGAAAAGAGCAGAGCTATTAGAAATCATGATGATGTATATTCACTACAAAAAAAACATGCTTTTTAGCCGCGGATTTTTTCCACCGCTAAAGCAGACAATCCTCCGTTAAAGCGTTTTCGCGGCGGTTTTAGCCGCAGATAAAATCTGCTGTATTTGCCTTCGCCGCTAAAAGTTTAGGGCACTTTCCTGGCGGATTTTGGGTCCGCTACTAAGATCTTTTGTGGCGGTTATTATCCGCCAGCAATTAGCCAATATTCCGTTAGGAATACTTATACTATCACAAGAGGAAAATAAAGGTTTTGGCGGCAGATTCTTACTTCGCTGCGATTCCAGTAAATTAAAAATAATAATATAAAAAATATAATTTTTGGAAAAAAAATTTAGTGTTGATCATGATTCATCTAAATTAGTTACTTGTTTGTTTACACCCCATTGATGAAATGCTGAAACTAGCTGTTATAGTGAGAAGCTAAAAGATGTCTAGAACTGAATGTGTAGGTTTTACTTGGGCTTGATAATTGTATAGGTTATGTCAGACAAGCACTGTAATAGCTAGAAGTGTTGTAAAACTAAAAACTGGAGATCATCTAGAAAACTGGATATGGACTAAAACTGAAAGGAGTCACAAGAACTTAGAACTGAAGTTCACTCAGAATTGAAGAAGGTAACTTCGCTGAGGGACACAAACTCGGTTGACTTATCTAGAACTATAGGCTGAGGGAACAGACTCAGTAAATGAAGAACCGAGGGACACAGACTAAGTTGTAGAAGATTGAAGAACTGAGGGCTCAAACTCATTTATGAAGACTAAAGCCGAGACTGTAAAGTTAGAATTCAGTTAAGTCTGTGCTGGCCTGAACTGACTTTATGGACCTTGAAAGAAGACCTAAGAATCATAAGGATAATGATATCTGATTTGTATAAGGAATGGTGTACTCTAATTAAGTGATATAAAATCCGATAAATAGAGTACTGAGATTTTTGAAGAAAAGTAAAATCTCAGTTAATGCTCTAATTAAGTTAACAAACTGATAACTAACACACTCAGTATAAAACTAATTAGGATACTCAGTTTTATAGTCAGTCATCCAAGCAAATGAAAGTACATTTGAGCGTTGTAAATGATGGATTTTTATTGGATGAAGAACTGACATGTCAGAATGGTCACTGGCAACTGACATATGAAAATATAGACGTTGATACAATTCAAATTCAAGCTAGATGAACGTTGGACCTCACACTATAAATAGATGAATTGGCATCAAGGATCAAACACCGAATTAACAAGATTACATGGGTTTTTGTGCAAAAGTCTAGTTCATCTGAATTGTTAATTGTGCTCAATAGGATCACATCTAGATTTCATCAAGTGTTCAAGCTACATCGATCAATCCAAATTTTGACACTTAGAAGAACCACAAGCAAGAATCAATTTATTGATTCTCAGCCCAACTTTGATTTCTAATCAAAGGTTTAGACTGTGAAGCAATCCGGTTTAAGATTTGCCAAAGACAGTTGTCATTAGCAGCCGGGTAGACTGTGTTTGTGGTGGTAGCTGAAGAAGAGGCAATAGCATCCCTCTAAGGACCACTGTTCAATTAGTTGAAGAGCATCAATCCTACTTGTTCTTTAGTTGTTTAGATAGTGAAGCTAGGGATTAGTTAGGGACTATCGTTTAGAACTTTTTGTACCAGCTCACCTCAAATAGTTCTAGTGGAATTTTACTCCTACATCATTGAGGAAGAGTGAACTGATAGGATTACACCACCTGGAACCACTATAATTCTTCCACTATTTACTTTACACTTACATTCTGTTATTTATTTATTCAGCATGCTGAAATTGATTGTTATACTCACACACATCTCACAAACTGACATTCACTATAATCCAGTTTAGCGTACTCATCTTTTTCATAGAAACAACAGATCCAGATAAAGGCTAAAACTTATATCCCCTGCCGGTTGACTCAGTTTGATTATAAGTAAGTCTTGACTTAGACTCTGCTTTGTCAGCTTAACTCCACTCAAGTTAAAACTGAACCTTAACTGTTTCAAATCTAGTTTTTGGTGACAAGTTTATTTACCCCTCTCTAAACTTGTTTCAGCCTTTCCAAAGGACCAACAATTTGTATCGGAGCAGTGTTCATTAACGAGCGATTGTTAAAAACTCACTTGCTCTAGTTATCTCCTCTAATTGTTCTCCTAAAAAAGCTCAGGTTTTTAGTTTCCACTCTTTGTATAATCCAATTCTCATTCACTCACACAATGGAAAACAATCCGTATGCCAGATAGATGTTGATGTGCAACATGGACATATTTGATTAATATAGACGTCGTTTGTAGGCCTTTCTAGTAGCCACTCATGATGAGATGATGGACGTACTCACTGATGGACCTATCAAAATCACTCACATGTAAACTATTAATGGTGACCAAGTTAGAGTCCTAAAACCCAAAAGCGAATGGAACAACGATGATCAAAAAAGGAACAATCTAAATAACGTTTCCATGGACATCATTCTCAGAACTCTCGATAGCAACATGTATTTGAAGGTCAAGGATTGCACTACTGTAAATGAAATGTGGGAGAAACTCCAACTGGTTTGTGAAGGAACTGACTCCATCAAAGAAAACAAGATCTCTGTTGCTAAACTGAAGTTTGAAAATTTCGTGATGAAGTCAAGCGAAAATATTGATCAGATAGAAACAAGATTCAGTGCCATAATGGACGAACTAGCATTACTCAAGATTGAATATACCAATAAGGAAATCAACACTAGAATCTTGAAGGCTTTACCCATGTGCTGGAAGATGAAGGTCACAACAATGGAAGAATCAAGAAGACTTGATATAGAACATTCCTTCAAAATCTTCTCAGACCTGAAGGCTTATAAATTCAGCGAGGATTTCATAAGCACACCTACAATAATCAAGGCTCTGGAGGAACCTAAAACAACAGCCCTCGCAGCAGCTTCAAATGATAATCAAGAAACTTCATCTAGCAATCTTCGGCTATTGGATGAGATGGAAGAGCAGATGGCTCTAATAATGAATGGAATTCAAAGAATGAAGAGTGAACATCCAGTCACTTAGAAGTTTATCAAGAAGACTCCCGAAAAGAGAAAACACGATGAATATCTCTACTTTAACTTTGAGAAGCCTGGACACTACAAAGCTGAATGTCTAGAGCTGACTGGTAAGAAGACTCAGCAACAAAGAACTGGCAGAAGAGGTCTCTTAGCCGGAGTAGAGTATGACTATGAAGTTGGCACTAAAATATTATCATATGATACAACTCTAATGGCTCACATGGAGGATCCAATGAAGTATGTGAATCTAACTCTAAGTATAGCTCAGTACATATTTCCATGCAAAATGCTTGTTCTTCGACTGCTGACTCCAATCCAAGAAATCTAGAATTAGAAGAAACACTTGACGAATTGATGAATCAGCTGGTAACCATCCAAGCTGGTTATGAAAAAATTAAAGCTGAGAAAGAAGCTCTAATTCTTGAAGTTGAAAAATTGAAGTCTGAACTGAACATGATGAAACTAACTAGAACTGATAAAGGGAAGAGTCAGTATCAGCCTACTGCATCAGCAGCATCAACTGAATCTTTTGCTCAATAAAGTTCAGCCACTGGATTCAAATCTAGAAATCCATATATAGACAGAACTGGCTTAGGATTTGACACACATCAATCTTCTAAGGACGGAACTAGCAAAGCTGCTGAACCTAATATCAAATCTGGTATTAAGTTTGTAGCCAAGGAACTTCCACAAACTGAGAAAATTGTTGAACCAGTAAAGTCAGCCTCATATATATCAACTCAGTTTTCTAAGAAGACAGCTGCACCTACCAATAAAGGTAAATCGAAAGGTAGATCAACTGCACCTCATGAAACATGAAGAGTAGATCAACTTCCGAACCTACAAAAGTTGATCATGTCAAGAACCAGAGAAATATTAATCAGTTGAAATCTAAGACTGTTAATCATTCAAAGATTCACATAGTCGGGGAAAGAGATATTATTTCCCGTTGATGATGATTGGAATTTTACTGAACCTACTATTAAAACTGACAGGAACAATCATTCAAGATATAAGACTTATCAAAAGTCTCAGTCCAAGACTCAGCAGAGAACTTATCCCAGTTCTCAGCAGAAGCCTCAGTACAGAAGTCAGCCTAGACCTCGGTACAAGATGAATGATGGTTATTACTTAGCTTTTAATAACAGAAGGCTTTTTGGAAATCCGTTTCAGCCAAAAGATTTGTGAGAACATATAAATAAGGAACAGTCCGAAAATAGATAATATGGGAGTGTGGTTTACATATATGAAAATATGTGCGAATTTCCAGAGAAGACTGTATGGAAATATCCCCCCGAGTTGTACTGACAATTGACCCCTATGGACCCAAACAGAGTTGGGTACCTAAAACATTTTAATTTTTCTTTCAAGAAATTTGGTATTTTGACAGTGGATGTTCTAGACATATGACAAAGAGCAAGGACTGTCCCACTAATTTTGTAGCCCCTGATGGACCAAGAGTCAATTTTGGAAGTAAAGACAGGCGTGGATACACAAAAGGTTATGAAAACTTGATCAGAAATGGACTCACAATCAAGAATGTATCTTATGTGGAAGGACTTCATCACAATCTACTCAGCACAAGTGAATTCTATGACATGGGATACAAAGTCACATTTGATAAGGAATTATGCATTATTGTTAGTGAAACAGCTTAGCAAGTAGTTCTCGCCGGAAGAAGAAAAGTTAACATGTATGTTGTAGATTGGTCTATAGCAGTTTCAGAAACTTGTTAATTGCGCACACCATGTCAGAACTCAGTTGGTTGTGGCACAAGAAACTGAGTCACCTCAATTTTGATGATATCAACCTTCTAGTCAAGAAGAAATGGGTGATTGGACTACCAGAGATGTCATACAAGAAGGGCAGCTTGTGTGATACATGTCAACAAGGAAACCAAAACCTAATCAAGTTTCAAGACGAAGTCTCAGCACTCAACAACCAGAGTTTTTGAACTGTTGCTGATGGAATTATTTGGACCAATTACGCCAATCAGTGTTAGTGGAAAGAAATACACCTTGATGGTAGTTGGGTCATCTTCATGACAAAGAAAAGTGAAACCAAGCAACAGTTGACAGAACATATCAAGAGACTCCAGAATCAGAAAGGAGTGACAGTGGTCAAGATTAGATGTAACAAAGGAACTAAATTTCTCAACAATATAATCATTGAGTATTGTGGAGAAAATAGAGTACTACATCAGCTTGCAGCTACAACAACACCCCAGAAAAATAGAGTAGCTGAAAGGAGAAATAGAACACTCAAAGAAGTTGGAAGGACAATGATTTATGAATCAAAACTGCCTGAAAGATATTGGGCAGAAGCTGTATAAATAACTTGCTACACTCACAATCGAGCTCTTATTAACAAGAGACATGAAAAGACACCTTATAAGATTTGGAAAGGAAGAAAACCAAATGTCTCATATTTTCATGCCTTTGGTAGCAAATGCTTTGTTCATAATAATGGAAAGGATCAGCTCAAGGTTTTGCAGCCCTAAGCCGTTGAAGGAATATTTCTAGATACTCAAGTGTCTTTAAAGCTTTTAGACTACTGAACAAACGGACACTCAAGCATGAAGAATAAATACATGTGGTTTTTGATGAACCAAATTTTACTAGAGTCACAATTGAAGACAAACAAGAACCAGTTTCTCAGTCTCAGCAGAGAAGACCCTTGAACCAGTTTTATAGTTATCGGAAGATTACAGATCTAAGATTCTTCAGATCAGGATCAGTCTCAGTTTCCAGTAACAGAACCTGCAACTGAACAACAACATGAAACTGATCCAACAGAAAATGATCAAGCTCAAGAAGAACCAATTCAACAAAATGAATACCCCTTGATGCAACCCCCAGTACATCAATGGATGAGAGATCACCTTGAAGAACAGGTGATAGGTGATTTCCAAGCAGGAGTTCATAGAAGACATCAGATGGATGCTATGATAGCATGCTTTCTATCTCAGTCTGAACCAAAGGAAATTGAAGAAGCTTTAAATGATCCAGATTGGATCTTAGCTATGCAAGAAGAACTTAATGAATTTGAGAGAAATCAAGTTTAAGAATTGGTGGATAAGGCAGATCATGTCAACATAATCAGCACCAAATGGTTTTTCAGAAACAAGTTATATGAAGAAGGAACTATTGTCAGAAATAAGGCCAGACTTATAGCAAAGGGTTACTCACAAGCAGAAGGGATAGACTTCGATGAAACTTATGCTCCAGTTGCAAGGTTAGAGGCAATCAGACTATTTCTTGCCTTTGTAGCTCACAAGAAATTCAAGGTGTACCAGATGGCCGTGAAAAGTGCATTTTTGAATGGGATACTTGAAGAAGAAGTCTATGTACAGCAACCCCAGAGATATGAAATTAAAGACCAAGCTGACAAAGTCTTTAAACTGATAAAAGCTCTTTATGGATTGAAGCAGGCACCAAGAGTTTCGTATGAAACTCTATCTCAATTTTTGGTGGATAATGGTTTTACAAAAGGAACTATTGATAAAACCTTGCTCATAATGAAAGTTGAAGAAAGTACTCTCTTAGTTCAAATATATGTTGATGATGTCATTTTCGGATCAGAAAATGAACAACTCTGTGAACAATTTTCATGTTTGATGAAGAGTAAATTTCAAATGAGTATGATGAGAGAATACTTTCTCGGTTTACAAGTAAAGCAAATGGACGATGGAATTTTCATTCACCAAACTAAGTACACAAGAGAATTGAAAAGAAGTTTGGAATGGAGAAATCAGCTGGCATTGCAACACCTATTGCAACCAACATTAGACTTGATGAAGAGAAAGATGGCAAGGATGTGGATCAAACTCTCTATAGAAGAATGATTGGTAGTCTACTTTACCTCACAGGAATTAGACCAGACATATCCTTTGCAGTTGGTGATTGTGCTAGATTTCAGACAAGGCCCAAAGAAAGTAACCTCACTGTTGTCAAAAGAACCTTGAAGTATTTGAAAGACACGGAAGGAGTAGGGATATGGTACTCAAAGGAAGAAGAATTCAAACAGATTTCCTACTCAGACTTTGATTATGCTGGATGCAAGGTGGACAGAAAGAGTACTTCAGGCACATGTCAGTTACTAGGAAATAGACTTGTGTCATGGTTCAGCAAGAAGCAAAACTCAATTTTGACATTAATAGTTGAAGCTGAATATATAGCAGTTGGAAGCTGTTGTGCTCAAGTTTTATGGATAAGATAATAGTTAAGAGATTATAGGTTAATAGAAGGATTGATTCCTATAATGTGTGATATTACAAGTGCAATAGCTATAACTGAAAATCCAGTTTTGCACTCTAGGACTAAGCACATTGATTTGAGACATCACTTTATAAGGGATCATATGGAGAAAAAGGACGTTATAGTTCTCTACGTCCCATCCGAAGATCAGTTGGCTGAAAATTTTACCAAACCACTGGACAAAGAAATGTTTGCTAAACTTAGAACTGAATTGGGAATTATCAAAGTCAGTTTAGTCAGTTTAAGCTCAGAGATTCGTCAAGGGGATTGATCTTTGTCATGCTGGGTTCGCTCACTTGACAGATCAGTCATTGACATCTACAATCTCAAACTGACCTATTGAACTAATAAAGATATGATCGAACTGAACACGCTTTGGAACTGATCTTAGTCAGTTTTATCCAGTCAAAAGTCGAAAGGATAAAACCGACAATAGTTACATTGCATTTAATTACCGCCGTTTATGTCAGAAACTTTTGCGTGTATACTCCTAAAAATGTAAGATAGTACATGCATTGAATTATACAAACCATCATGATATTTGAAAACTTGGTAGAAATCTCTCAGAAGATCGTGCGTTCAAATCACCTACCGTCCTCCCCACTATATATCTAACCAATTTCATATCTCCTTTCATAGAAAAATCCAACTTTATCTCTCTCTCAAAAGCCAGAAATTTTATCTTACTCACCGAATGTTTTCAAAACATAGAAAATTTCTACAAATGGCAGCCTCCAAACAGACTCAAGAAGATAGGCTAATCACTGAGTTGGACAGCCTTTCTTTTGATGATTATGTAGAAATGTGCGACACTCTTCTCGCAAGCCATATTTGTGAAAAGGTGCAGAGTTTTCAAGGGTTGAAGAACCTCCTGGAAGTAAAATCTCAAAAAGATCATGACTTGGAAGGGATTTTGCAGTCCTAGAAGAATATGAGGTTAGTCAAGCATTCCCTGGTGACTACAGTTCGTGGAGAAAGGGTAATCGTCACTGAAGAAATCATAAGGCAGCTATTTGATTTCAAACAACCACTTGTGAAATCAATATACTTGGCATGTTTGCCACTCAAAAGGTAAGCCTTTCTCAGGCAAATCTCAGTCACAAAGGAACCAATAGAAGTTGACACACCTCTCACCAATCTTAAGCCTGAATTTGCACTCCTCAGCAGGTGGCTAAGCAAAAATATTATCGGTTGATTCAAAGGTCTAAGCAAGTTATCTGAAGATGGGATATATCTGATGAACATCATATAGGATGAACTTGAGTTCAATTGGGCTGGATATGTGTTCAATCAGATCAAGAAGCAACAATTAGCATAAGTAGCAAGTGCCAGCAATACCCAAGCTGAAGGACGAGAAACTGAAGGAAGATTTCGACTGAAGAAGACACTTAGCAGAATTATTCAACATTATTTGAAAAGACTCGGCGATGGGAAGAAGCAAGAACGAACTGCAAGTGCAACTATAACCACTGAGAAAATTACAGTAGTTGTAAGTTCAAGGATGAAAACTTCCTAACCTGAAGCCAATAAGAAAACCGTGTATCAGTGTTGGTCCCAGAGAAGGGTAAAACTATAGTCAGAGGGGGGGAGGGGGGTGAATGACTATAGTGGAGTTTCAAAAACTTTTCTTTTATTTAAAAGCTTTTGGGCAGCGGATAAGTCCCTTCTTACTATGTTGTTTTCAAATCAGTTTAGACAATCACAGGAATAAGTTATGGTGTAGGCAAATTAAATAAATACAGTAAAGTAAATTGCAGAAATTAAATTGACACAAGGCTTATAGTGGTTCAGGGTGGTGTAATATCTTAATCCACTCTTCTCCTGTGATGATTGGAGGAATTCACTATTGTTTTCACAGATACAATAGTATGATTGTCCTTGGCTTCCCAAGCTTCACAATCTGCAAGACTATCACTCCTTGACTGCAACAGCTTCAGTGATTCAGTCTCCTTTGCTGCTCCTTGAGATCAAAATCTTTCAAAAGCTATCATAGGTTCAACTCCTTCTCAGATTGCCTCTGATTCAGTTGTTTTACTTTGATAAGAATGTGATTCACAAACTTGCATGATCAATCTCAGTGCTGAGTATGACTTTGTAGCTCTGATGTCTGAGTTGATAACTAGATGTGTCTTTTTAAGTTCAGAGAGAAGGCTTTTCAAATTGACAGAGTTTTCACTTGATTTTTATGTTCAGTTTCACACTTTTCTCTGTCTGTCAATGCCTTCTATTTATAGCCTAGAATAACCTTGATTTTGAAATTCCGTCCATTGGCTATATTAATGAGGGAATAATCTTTGATTTTATTCTTGATTCCCCCTTAATTGCATTCTCCTTGATTTCAGTGATCGGATTCTTTCTTCAAACGTATAGCAGAAAATCCGTCCTTGATTGATCCTCTATTGATTGTGCATTTAATGCATGATCTTCTGAATCTTCAACGTATACTAAATCTGATCTGGTAAGTGTTACTTCGCCGTTTTTAGAACGGTCAAGTGATCCTTCTGTCTTAGCCGTTTTAGCTTTTCCTTCACCGTTTCGTCTTTACTCAGCCGAAAGTCAGTTTACTTTGCCGGTTCACAGTTTTCTTATTTGCTTAAGTTGAAGGAGAATCTTTGTACTTCACTGATCTTAGATGGGGGTGAGATCAGTGTACACCATATTCAAATATTAATGTACATCACTTGTAGTATAACTTAGACTTGTCCAAGGTCATCACAGACTTCCTTGGTTACAAGTCAGACCTTTAATGTCTGCATTGCTTCTCTGCTGGTGCTTGGCTGGCTTCACTCTGCCGAATATCTGTTTTTGCTTTGCCGTCCTACCAACTAGTGCAATACTTGTCTGACTCAACTTATACAGCATGTCAGGCTCTAAGTAAAGACTTATACAGAGAATTCTAACTTATTTCAGGCTTGCTATAACAGCTAGTATGGCTATCATCAAAACATAATAAAATGTTCCTAACAATTTCCCCCTTTTTGATGATGCCAAAACCCTCATAAGCCTGAATATAAGTAATCAAAATTTTCAAAATAAACAACAGAACAATTTTATTCATCCATCATAGGGCAATACGATATTGCATTTCTTTATTTAAAGAACAAAGGCAAATGATAAAATCAAATTGAATTAAGCAACAGGTAATAGGTTTACTTCTTCATTTCTTCAATCCTGATGCCTTTGCCTTTGCTGCCCTTTCTCTTTCCACTGGAGCTCTCAGGCTTTGAGTCTTCTTCCCCCTTTGTTGCAGCATCAAAACGTGCTTCAAGGTCTGCAATTGCTGCTTCAGATTCAGGGAGAGGACCATACTTTTTCTCCAGTATTTTGTTGTTGGCCTCACCAACTTTGAGTAGAAAGTCCAGCTGCTTGCCAGAATGCTCCATTATCTCCTCCAGATGATGAATTTGTTGAGTGTGTGTATTGAGAGTGTCCACAAATGGCTTGAGATTGTTGTCATTTGTCTCAGCAAGGAACTCAAGATTGGTTTGGACATGATGAGGAATGAGGTGCTGTAAGTTGCAAAGTAGATTTCCTTGTCTCTCCATGACTTCATCCTGGATCTTGATGTGACTGATGAGGGCCTCAATCTTGTGGTTGAAGGAGGTAGCTTCACTCCTTAAGGCATGCTTCAAGTTTTGCCTGCTGTAGTATTGCCTTTCCATGTCCACAATGAGGGGTTGAATGTCCAGATTGAAGACTCTTTCTGGATCAACTTCTTCTGGTGCTGCATTGGCATCCCCTTCATCCTCATCATCTTCTCCCTCAGCATTTTGACCGTGTTTCTCCTCATTTTCCACTTCAACTTCTTGCTCTTCCTTTTCCTCTTTTCCCTTTTCATTTTGTGCTTCTTCTTTTTCTTTCATCTGTTCTTGTTCTGCCTCATTAGACACAGGGTCATTTAGAGGTTGTTGTTGAGTGTGAGCTTCTTCATCTGCCACCGTTCCCCCTTGTGCAATTGTGGGGGAGTTGACAATTTCGGCTAAGTGAGCTTTATCAGCTGGCTCACTGAGCTATTTGTCAACTGTACCAATGCTTTTGAAAAGCACTTCTTGGAGAGTCAGTTCATCGTCAGAAATCCCCAAATCTTCTTGATTGGCTTCAAGATTTCTACCTTCTGAATGTTCATCTTCTGACTCATCTTCTTCCTCATCTATCTCTTCTTCTTCAGATGTAGTGAGTCTATATCCTTCCTCACCTTCTTCAAGGTAGGTGATTTCCTCTTGCTGCTTCTCTTCTTCTGTTGCTTCTGTTGCTGTGTCATCACTTATTGTCACAGGCTCATACAAGTTGCTGGTGTCAGGCATAGTTGTATCCTCTTGTGCCTTCTGAGATCTGGTTCTTCGTCCCACTCCTGATCTGCTGGATTCAGGTTGTTTCCTCTTTTTCCCAGCAACGGGTTTGGGCTTCAGGGAAGCCTTGATGTAGGTGAACATTGTCTTGGACTTGTGTGGGGACTGCAGGTTTGTGGGTTGTACCTTCATGGCGTTGAACAAGTGTTGAAGAGGGAACCCATATGATTTCTTTTCCCAGAAATCGCCCTTTTTCTGCAAACCCTTGCTTGGTGCGGTGAATGATAGGTCAATTTCCTTTTGAATCTGATCCTTCAATCGATTGAAAACAAAGGTTGCCCAATCAAATTTGATGCGTTCATAGATTATGGCCATCAGTTTGATCCGTACCTCAGTTAGGTTTTCCATCGACCCCTTTCTGCCTTCAATATTTTTGGTGATGACCGGTGCAAATTCAGCAAACGGAAGTTTGAGCTTTGATCTAGGTAGATTGTACGTTTTGCTGTTTTGCTTGGGGCTTTTGGCTATCTCAGCCCAGAATTTTGTGATGTCTATCGTCACTAGCTTGACATTTGCAGGACCAATTAAGGGAAGGTTCAGGTATCTGTTTAGTGTACCAGGCGTGATAACTATGTTTTTTCCAAAGATTGAGCTTGTGATACGATCGACTTCAGTCTTCTTTGTGCTGGGCACAAACTTGGCATTTTTCCAGAATGCTATCAGGTTTTCATAGCAGATACCAGTTATTGGGGGGTTTAGAAATGTCATCAGCCCCAAATTTGTACAGCAATCGACCAAGCGTTGTGCTTGTGCATCGTTATCACAATAAGAGAGGTAGTGTTCTGGTTTGAAAAATGAACCAGTGATGATTGATTTTTCATAGTATTTTTCAGTAGGAGAGATTGTGGAAGATGAGGCCATTGATAGTAGATAGATGTTTCAGAAAAGAGTTCTTCAAGTTTTCAGTGAAAATCCGAAATAGGGTTTGTAATTTGTAAGAGAGCGTAAATATTTCTGAAAATCTTTAAGTCTGGTTTATATAGTGTGATTTGGGTAGTGTGAACGTGGTTTGAATATGGAAGGATTTTGTGACATCATGGCGTGATTTTGTGTATGTGAATTGCGATATTTGAGCGTAATGGGGGAGTGGTTTGAGGTAAGTAATGATAGAGCCCGGGAATGGAGGAGTTTTTAATTCGAAAAATAATACAATTACCTCCATGATCATAAATTGATCTTCACGTGTGTAATCTTTCACAGAATAATCCTCCATAATTGCCTTATTCTCCACGTGTAATCAGAATTGATTTTGTTCACACTTTTAATTTATCCAAGTCTTTATTTCGGTGAAGTGCCTTGGCTGGTCACTTAGCCTATCAAATGAGTTCTTCACTGAGCTGCTCCATTTAACTGTTCCTAACAATCAGTTAAGTTACCTTCACTGGATGCCAGTGCCTTGCCTGCTACACCTCCTATAACGGCAAAGGTTGTACCAGTTGATGAAGTCACTTAGCCGATTACTCCAGTTGGCCGCTCCTTGATACTTAGTCAATTTCAATCATTCCTAACTCAGTTCTCAACATACTAAATCTTTCATAACTGAGTGGTAGTGAAGATGTCAGCCAATTGATCTTCAGTAGGTATGTATTTTAGGATGACATCTCCCTTTTCAACATGGTCTCTGATAAAATGGTGTCTCACATCAATGTGCTTTGTTCTTGAATGCAATACTGGATTTTCAGTAATAGATATTGCACTTGTGTTATCACACATGATTGGAATTGTTTTCTCTTCCATTCCATAGTCCCTTAGCTGTTGTCTTATCCAAAGTACTTGAGCCCAGCAGCTACCTGCTGCTATATATTCTGCTTCAGCTGTTGATGTAGATATGGAGTTTTGCTTTTTGCTAAACCAAGAAACTAGTCTGGTTCCTAGCATTTTACATGTTCCAGAGGTGCTTTTTCTATCTATTTTACATCCAGCATAGTCAGAGTCTGAATATGATATCAATTTAAATCCTCCATCTTTTGGATACCAAATTCCAACATTTATAGTGTTTTTCAAGTATTTGATTATCCTTTTGGCTGCTAGAAGATGTGATTCTTTTGGTTGAGCTTGAAATCTTGCACACACTCCTACTGCAAATGCTATATCAGGTCTACGTGTAGTTAAGTATAATAAGGATCCAATGATTCCTCTATACATTTTCTGATCAACATCCTTTCCTGCTTCATCTTTTCCAAGTATGACTCTGGCACACATTGGTGTGTCTGTTGTGCCACTTGTATCCATCCCATACTTGTGTATCAAATCTCTTGTGTACTTGGCTTGACTAATGAAAATACCATCCTTCATTTGCTTTACTTGAAGGCCAAGAAAATAGTTTAATTCTCCCATCATGCTCATCTGAAATTTGCTCTTCATCAGGTTTGCAAATTTCTCACAAAGCTTTTCATCTTCTGATCCAAAGATTATATCATCAACATAGATTTATACCAGCAATGTGCTTGCTCCTTCCTCTAGTTTGAATATATTATTGTCAAAAGTTCTCTTGTTGAATCCATTTTTGATCAAAAATTGTGATAGTGTTTCATACCAGGCTCTAGGTGTCTGTTTGAGGCCATAGAGGGCCTTCTTGAGTTTGTATACTTTGTCTTCTTTTCCTTTGATTTGAAATCCAGGTGGTTGTTCTACATAAACTTCTTCTTCCAAAAGTCCATTTAGGAATGCACTCTTGGCATCCATTTGATAGACTTTGAAGTCTTTGTATGCAGCAAAAGCTAGAAAGAGTCTGATTGCTTCCAATCTTGCTACTGGTGCAAATGTTTCATCATAATCTATTCCTTCTGCTTGAGAATAGCCTTTTGCAACTAGCCTTGCTTTGTTTCTGACAACAGTTCCTTGCTCATCCATCTTGTTCCTGAATACCCATTTTGCACCAATGATGCTGGCCATATCTGGTCTGTCAACAAGTTCCCAGACTTCATTTCTTTCAAATTCATTTAGTTCTTCTTGCATTGCTGTGATCCAATCTGCATTTTGGATTGCATCATCTATGGTCTTAGGTTCCACTTGTGATAGAAAGCAAGTTAGCATGTGCTCCAGTTGTCTTCTGGTTCTAACTCCTGTGTGAATATCTCCAATCACTTGTTCTTCAGGATGGTCTCTTAGCCAATTTAGATCTGGTTGAAGTTGTTCTTCACTTGGTGCTTCCATACCTTCATGCTGAGCATGAACTTCAACTTCAGGTGCTTCTTATGTTGTATTGATATGTGGCTCCTCTTGATTTTCAAAGTGATGATTCAGGATAGTAGCTGGTATGGTTGCATTTGTATAGATTTCCTTCTGCTGCTTTCTCTTCTTGGTCTTGAAGATCTTAACCATTTGTATTTGGTTCATCAAAGACCACATGTATTGATTCTTCAATCACCAATGTTCTTTTATTGAGTACTCTGAATGCTTTGCTGGTGTCTGAGTATCCCATGAAGATTTCTTCATCAGCTTTCTGATCAAAGGTATGCGGCTGGTTCCTGTTTAAGACAAAACATTTTGATCCAAACATATGAAAATATGAGATATTGGGTTTTCTACCATTCCATATTTCATATGGAGTCTTTCCATGATATTTTTTGATGATTGACCTGTTTTGTGTATGACATGATGTGTTTGCTGCTTCAGCCCAAAATCTCTTTGGCAAGCATGCTTCAGCAATCATTGTTCTAACTGCTTCTTTGAGAGTTCTGTTTCTTCTCTCTGCTACATCATTTTGTTGTGGAGTCCCTGCTGCAGATAGTTGATGTAGAACTCCATTTTCTTCACAGTAGGTTCTGATGATTTCATTTAGAAATTCAGTGCCTCTGTCTGATCTGATCTTTATGATCTTTAGTTCTTTCTCATTTTGGAGTCTTCTCAGCAAATCTGGCAGTTTTTTTGAGTGTCTCTTTCTTCTTGTTCATGAAAATGGTCCAGGTGTATTTTGAGAAGTCATCCACCACTACAAGGGTGTATTTCTTACCACTCACACTTACTGGTGTGACTGGTCAAAACAGGTCCATGTGTAATAGATGTAGAACTCTTGTTGTAGATTGATAAGGCTTCGACTTGAATGAACTTTTGATCTGTTTTCCTTTCTGACATGCATCACATAGACTTTCTTTATTGTATGTGATCTCTGGCAACCCTTCAACTAACTTGTTCTTTGATAGTTTGTTGATGGTCTTGAAATTCAGATGATTTAATCTTCTGTGCCAAATCCAGCTTGTAGATTGTTTGTTTTTGACCAGTAGACATGTTTCTGCTGTGGCTGTTCTCCAGTCCACAACATACATGTTGTCTTGTCTTCTACCTGCAAGAACTACTGTGTTGGTTTGGCTGTGAATCACTTTGCATCCTTCTTTGTTGAAGTGCACATTGTAGCCTTTGTCACAAAATTGACTGATGCTCATCAGATTGAAATTTACTCCCTTGACATATGCCACATTTTGAATCTTCAAATTGTTCTTGAGTATTATGCCTTCCCCCTTAATCTTGCCAAGGTTTTCTTTGCCTCCAAATGTGACTTTGGGTCCATCAAAAGCCTTAAAGTCAGTGAGCCATTTCTTGTTTCCTGTCATGTGTCTGGAACATCCATTGTCTATGTACCAGACATCCTACAAAACAGATTAATTAAGTTTAGGTACCCAACACTGTTTGGGTCCATACCTGTTAGCAATCATGCCTCCCATACCAAGTGTGTATCCAAAAGGTCTTCTTTTTGGATAATTGAAGTCATCAACTTCATATGTATAAGGCATGGCAGAATAGCTTCTAATATTTTTGCTGAAGGTATTCTGATACTTTTCTCCACCTTTTGGTGCATTTACATCCTTCTTCACTTTCCAATATGCAGTAGGAAACCTTTCTTGCTTCATGTGTCTAGGAACAGATTGGTTTTTCTTAAACACATGATGCATTTTGTGGAATGGTTTCCTCTTGTATTTTGGAGGTGCAACATTCCAATCATCCTCTGAAGGGTAAAGTCTGCCTTTACCTTTCAGATGGCTGTTGTTCTTGATTGACTGGAATGAGGATTTAGTCTGTTGTTTCACTACATTGGGTTTTGACTTCACCGGAACAGGGTGATCTGTTGGAACTATGGTCTGTCCCTTTCTAAATTTTGGTCCATTAATGGTCCTGAATTTAGAATTGTGTTGACCATTATTCCTACTTTCATCCTGACTGTTGTAGCCAAGACCAGATCTAGATCCAAACCTTTTTGAGGGTTTGTAAGCTGGTGCCTTTAGTGGTGCAGTGGTTACCTTTACTGGTGAGGAGATTTCCTTAACTGATCTGTCAATAATAGATGTATGATCATCTGCTTTTTGTTGATCATTTAAGTAGGTCTCCTTACTAGTTAATTCAGCTTTTGCTTTATTCAGTTCTTTCTTTAATCTCTTATTTTCTTTTCTTAGATCCTTGCATTCCTTTTCCATAATTTCATGATTCTTTTCAATTTCATCAAATTTAGTCATGAGATTTTGGACTAGGTCTGCTGTATCTAATGGGAGAGTAGAAGATTGTGCAGTGTCAGATGTGGATGTATTAGATGAAGAGTAAGAGCTAGATGATACCTCAGATTCATCTGACTCTTTAGCCATTAGACATAGGCTTGTTTCTTCAGTGTCTGAACTGTAACTTTCATCTTCATCCAATTCTTTGGTCATGAGGCATATGCATGCTTTCTCCTTTTCTGAGTTGTCTTCTTCATCACTGTCATCTGAATCATTATCAGATGATTCTTCATTCTTCTCACTGCTGGATTCTGCCATGAGTGCCTTCTTGATTTTTCTGTTTTCAAATGCTTTGTATTTCTTCTTCTCATCATCTTTGTCATTTTCTTCAGGACAATCTGCCTTGAAGTGACCTTTCTTGTTGCAGTTGAAGCATCTGTATTCATCATCTTTCTTCTTCATGTCTTTGTTTGAGCTTGCCCTCTTGTTTGATGATGAATTTCCTTTGAAGGGCTTCTTTTTGCTAAACATGTCAAAGCGTTTAACCAATAAAGCTACATGTTCTTTAAGTTCATGTGTTTCTTTGTTGATGTAATCGGCCAAGTTACTTTGCTGGGGTGCAACCAGTGCAGTGAGTTTTTGTGTCTCTGCCGGAGGTCCATCTTCACCGTTCAATTCAAATTCATGAGCTTTTAATTGGGACATCAGTGTCAGAGTGTCAGTGCTTGCAAGATTTGTTGTTCCTCTGATTACAGATGTTATGATCTTCCATCTTTCAGGTAATCCTCTCAAGATCTTCAAGCATACTTCTTTTTGGGGATATGTGTGTCCAAGCTGTTGCAGTTCACTGATGATGCTTGAGAATCTGTTGTCCATTTGATCTATGGATTCACCAGTCTTCATTTTGAAGTTTTCAAACTTTTGTTTTGCAACAGATAATTTGTTTTCTTTAACTGCTTCAGATCCTTCATTTATCAATGATAGCTTGTCCCACATCTCCTTTGCTGTTTTGCAGTCTTTGATTCTCATGAACATGTTGCTATCTAGGGTCTTCAAGATCATGTCTTTTGCAAAAAAGTCCAGGTTTGCTCTTCTCCTGTCATCCTTGGTCCAATCCTTTTTAGGTTTGTCAATTTCCTTTCCTTGATCTGCTCCTGTGCCTACCACAGTAGTGATTGTGATTGGTCCATCATTAATTACATCCAGCATCTCTTCATGAGTTGCTGCAAGATGAGATAGCATTCTTATTTTATATTCATCAAAATTATTAACATTAAAAACAGGTACTTTTGACAAGAAGTTTGAGGAATCCATCAGTGCAAATGAAGATATAAATGTAAATGTATAGAAAACTCAGATTTGAAAACTACTTTGAAAATATGTGATCTCCTTGTTACCAGAAATTAGATCTGAACAGGTTCTGATACTAGGAACACTGCTCCGATACCAATTGTTGGTCCCAGAGAAGGGTAAAACTATAGTCGGAGGGGGGGGGGGTGAATGACTATAGTGGAGTTTCAAAAACTTTTCTTTTATTTAAAAGCTTTTGGGCAGCGGATAAGTCCCTTCTTACTATGTTGTTTTCAAATCAGTTTAGACAATCACAGAAATAAGTTATGGTGTAGGCAAATTAAATAAATGCTGTAAAGTAAATTGCAGAAATTAAATTGACACAAGGCTTATAGTGGTTTAGGGTGGTGTAATCCCTTAATCCACTCTTCTCATGTGATGATTGGAGGAATTCACTATTGTTTTCACAGATACAATAGTATGATTGTCCTTGGCTTCCCAAGCTTCACAATCTGCAAGACTATCACTCCTTGACTGCAACAGCTTCAGTGATTCAGTCTCCTTTGCTGCTCTATGAGATCAAAATCTTTCAACAGCTATCACAGGTTCAACTCCTTCTCAGATTGCCTCTGATTCAGTTGTTTTACTTTGATAAGAATGTGATTCACAAACTTGCTTGATCAATCTCAGTGCTGAGTATGACTTTGTAGCTCTGATGTCTGAGTTGATAACTAGATGTGTCTTTTTAAGTTCAGAGAGAAGGCTTTTCAAATTGATAGAGTTTTCACTTGATTTTTATGTTCAGTTTCACACCTTTATCTGTCTGTCAATGCCTTATATTTATAGCCTTGAATAACCTTGATTTTGAAATTCCGTCCGTTGGCTATATTAATGAGGGAATAATCCTTGATTTTATTCTTGATTCCCCCTTAATTGCATTCTCCTTGATTTCAGTGATCGGATTCTTTCTTCAAACGTATAGCAGAAAATCCGTCCTTGATTGATCCTCTATTGATTGTGCATTTAATGCATGATCTTCTGAATCTTTAACGTATACTAAATCTGATCTGGTAAGTGTTACTTTGCCATTTTTAGAATGGTCAAGTGATCCTTCTGTCTTAGCCGTTTTAGCTTTTCCTTCACCGTTTCGTCTTTACTCAGCCGAAAGTCAGTTTACTTTGCCGGTTCACAGTTTTCTTCTTTGCTTAAGTTGAAGGAGAATCATTGTACTTCACTGATCTTAGATTGGGGTGAGATCAGTGTACACCATATTCAAATATTAATGTACATCACTTGTAGTATAACTTAGACTTGTCCAAGGTCATCACAGACTTCATTGGTTACAAGTCAGACCTTTAATGTCTGCATTGCTTCTCTGCTGGTGCTTGGCTGGCTTCACTCTGCCGAATATCTGTTTTTGCTTTGCCGTCCTACCAACTAGTACAATACTTGTCTGACTCAACTTATACAACATGTCAGACTCTAAGTAAAGACTTATACAGAGAATTCTAACTTATTTCAGGCTTGCTATAACAGCTGGTATGGCCATCATCAAAACATAATAAAATGTTCCTAACAATCAGCAGATCGCTCAGGAAATGGGGATTAAGAGGAAAGCTGAAACACAGCAAGTAAAGTCAGTTGGAAGATGTTTGTTCCCAGGTACTTCAAGTCAGTTAGCATCAACTTAGGGGAACAACAACTGAAAACTGAAGTCAGACAGAAGAATAGTTTTGTTACTGAAGTTGTTTCTCATATAAAGAAGAAGATATCAGAGGATCAAGTTTTTGCTATGCATGTTGAGCAAGAGGAACAAGTAACTCAGCAACCACAGGACTACATCTTCGATGCACTAAGGATTATCAACCTGATGAAGATGAAGATCAAGAATGAAGATTCTCATGAAGCTATTTCATTAGTGAAGAAAAGCTATTGTTGGATAAACTTGAAATACAAGACTTATATGCATTATTTCCTATGGATGAGTTTCTCACCAACTACTACAACAGATTCAAAGAAATAGCTCAGAGAAAAGAATCGATCAATCATCTATACCAAAGTAATTTTTAAAGAAGAAAGATGATGATTCAAAGAAGAAAATTGAAAAGAGTACAGTTTTGGAGTCAGATACTCAACTTGAACGACAAGCAGTGCAAACTGTTACTCAGCAGGAAGGATTGCCTGTTGAGAATCAGACAACTGACAATCAGAAAGCACCAGAAGGAACTAATAATCTGGAATTGATGATAATTGAAGATGATACTCAGTCTAAAATCCAAGAAGAACAAGAAGAAGATCCAACTGAGAAGGTGACAAAAGAGGAATTCAGCAAAGTCCAAAAAAAATTGAATATTATGCTCATCCAAAAAGATTTATACAATGGGCTTTTGTCACACATCTCCGGATACATGGATTACAGAAAGATAACTGACGTCTTAGTTCAAACTAAGTTGGATGTTATCAAGAAATCCACTTCAAATTCTATTTCAGAAATTCTCAGTCTAAAGGAGAAACTTGAAACTACAACTATGGAAGATCAAGAAATTCATTCTCAAGAAGAATGGCACCTCAATCAGCGAATCTATGGATTAGAAACTTAGGTCAAAGAAGTTATCACTTCTCAGAAAGACATTTCGGGAGACCATAAGGCAACTCAACAGTTGATCACTCAGTTGTATGATGCCAAAGAAGGGGGAGTTGAATTAGAAAAGTTGAGATTACAAGAAGAAAAGCTGAAGCTTGAAGCTGAATTGAAGGAATGCAAATTAGCAGCAGATCCTTATGTTAGGGATGCGAAACAACTAACTGACAAGCAGCTTATTGTAAAGTACAGTCATCCTGGAAAAAGAAGAGCTACTCTCACACAAGATCTGTGGATGAAATTTGACAAGGATCATAACAATGTCAAGGTAAAATACAGAGACAAAAATTACAAAGAATACCTTGCCTATTTCATATCTGATCTCTATCATAATTAGAAGATGGGCACTTACAAGAATGTAAAGAGAATTGAAGAGAAGCTTCAAATTAGAGATAAGAGAGAACATATGAGGGATGATGTTTACCGAGGGCTAGGGCCGGTAAACCGGTGGCTTATTTGACACAAAATTGATTCTGCCGCATTATCTAGGTCGGTTAGGGTTTTAGAGAGTCTTAAGTCGGCTGTTGTATCTATATAAATCCGCATATACTGAATGTATTTATATGATTAATATCTTATCAATAGTTTTCAATTACATTATACAATTTTGATGAAATAAAGTTATTCCAAGCTTTTGAGGAGTTATTTCTAGTTTTCTCCCGTTCTCTACAATTCTAGCTTGTGTAGATCGAGCTAGATCACCATTGTTGAAGGTATGAAGCTTTGAACATTCCTTTTTTTCTTCAATATGGTAGATATGTTCGTATTTATGTGTTTTAGTTAATCTGCATGTTTAAAGACCCCATAATTTACTTATTTTAATCATAATTGAGCAATGTAGATCCAGGAACAGGAAAAGCTAACCCCGGTAACCCAGCGGTCTATACCGGTTTACCGAGGCATTATTTCGAAAACCTAAAACTATGATTCACTACAACTACGTTGATCGACTTGTTTAATTAACAGTAGGTTAGATCTGGTCAATCTACTTATTTTAATCATAAACTGGTAGGAAATACGAATAGTGAAGTGCTAAGTTTGGACATAGTCTTGAATGGACCCTAAGAACGTGCTGATCAATGTCCACAGCTGACTAGGCGGGTTAGCGGTATGAGTTAGCGCTCGATATCGGCAATTCAAGATCTATATGCGTCTGGGCTATTACGAACCACTTAAGGAGGGTAGCTTGCTTATAGATTGTCTACTACCAATGTCGGAGTAGATAGGAGAAGGAGTTGCACCCGTAGCTGATAATTAAAACGAAAGCTCGCTATTAATTTAAGGAAATTATGTTGTGAAGTAAGCATAACGATTAACTAATCCAAGTTAGTAGATAGGTGAGAAGAGGGGGAGAAATACCAAAGTTCATTTTCTTTATGTTCATTGTTGGTCCATGCTATGTTGCTTCTTAGTTAGGTTAGAATCGTTTATACTTATAGTTGCATTGTCTCTGGGGGATCGACCTTGACACACATTTACTATACTACGATGTACCAAGTGTTCTTGCTAGTAATATCGATGTTAGTGACTTATATGCAATCAAGATTTTTGGCACCATTTCCGGGGACAATGGCCAATTATAAATATAAACGTTTTAATTCTGATAAATAACTCGTTTTTATTTTAATTTATTTTGAGTCTTGAGTCGTTCTGTATCAAACCTGCAAAGGTTAAACTTCCAGAATAAGAAATTTCAGGGCCGGTAAACCCTAGGTTACCCCCGGGTTACCGAGGACTGGAAAATTGAATTCTCACAGCCCCTATTATTCTATGTTATTCCCTGTTGATTTTAGTTAGTAGGTCCGCAACAGTTGGGATCATACCCACCTGAAGAGGAAGTTGCTAACCTTTTCCTTGTTTTATTTTTTCTTTTTCGCAGGAAGATCAGAACACTTCAGAGATTTGATCAAACCGGAGTTGAAAAAGAGCAAATAAGTCAAACATTATGCCTAGAACGATATTGAACATCACACCGATTTCTATTTACCCTGGATCTGAAGCCAGAGAGCATTATAAGTCTATTAAGAAGCGGTTGGAAAAAAAAAAGAAGCAATCAAGCAAGAGATTGAAGAGAACTTAGAGGAGTATAGCACGTATCGTCCAGGTGAGTTCCCTTGTGAGTTAATTGAAATATCGTCTTCGGATTATGATTCTCATGATCTTGAAGAGGATCCTGACACGATGTATTCTGAGCCTGAGGAATACCCAGACTTAGACACCGTGGTGAAGTTAGGAGACCCTGGCACGTTCCGTCTCCAGATTTCTGTTAATGGTATATCAGTAGGATTAGGTCTCTATGACTCTGGCTAGAGTTGCAACATTCTACCTTTTTCCCTCTGCCAAAAGATTAAGCTTCCAGTCGTTATAAATCAAACTTGAACCATGACTTTCGTTGATAGAACTAGAGATATGCCTGCCGGCCTACTTAGGAAGTGCATGATTAAGGCATGAGGGTTCAGTTATCCAATTGATTTCATGGGTATAGACGTACCAGAGGACCCAAGTGCCCTATTTTTGTTAGAAAGACCTTTTTTAGCGACAAGCATGGCAGCCATGGATTTTGATAAGGGGGAGAATATTTTGAGGTTAAATAATGATGCATTATCTTTTAAGATCTTAGAGCCCCTAGATAACAGGCCGGAGGGATGCAAGAAGGCTTACAATTCATGGAAGGTTCAAATTATGGAGATAGAAAAGGAAGGGCATAAGCATCGAGAGGTTGTAGTAGAAACCGTTGAGCAGGAATTCATGAGACTAATGCCAAGAGAGATGAGATGAAAAGGACCACAACAAGATACTCACGGAAGATAGTCCTTCGTGTTGCGTAATGAATGCTTTGAGCTTAAAAAAGGAAACGTGGAGTCCTTGGGTCTAAAGTCTAAATCTCGAAGCAGAGGAAGACCTAGTACGCAAGCAAAGAGAGAGAGAGGCATGCTAGGAAGAGAGCTCAAAATTTTTCTACAAAGGTACAAACCTCTGGAGGGAAAGCTTGGCGAGTTAAAGCTCCGACCCCTGAATGATCGGAGATCTAAAGAAAGTGGAGTTGGCGACTATAAACTCAGAACTATTTTCTTAAACCCTTAGGTAGATTAGGAATGAATAAAAGTAGCTGGATGAAGTGATGAGCTTTTTTTCATCCTACCGCACCCTTAGGCATGAAACCGAAGGTTGTGGAAAGGTTTTTTTTACTCGTTGGGGATTCTAGTGAAGTAGGTTAGGATTGAGTTGGAAATAACAACAAAGGAAGTAAGAGGCTAATAAATTTGAGGTCAGAATTGAGTAGCGAGGTTGAGCAAAGTGTGCGGTGAAGGAGACAGAGAAATCTGAGGAAAAAGAACTCCTGGGAAACCCTAGGTTACCCCCGGATTACCGAGCTTAGATTTTCAGATTTCTGATTGTCAGTATAAAAAGCTGAATTTATAGAGCCACGTGGAGGACACACGTTGCATTAGACACCACAAGTTAGCAGAAACCACCACCTTTTCCCCTCTTTTCAAAATTTTCATCCTTTCCCACACTCCACCATAACTCCACCGCAATCCCATCAATCACCCCCTCAAATCCCCCACCCTAATTACTCATATACCACTATCCCACCAAATCCTTTCACTTTCACTAATTTTTTCCTATTTAAACCACCCATTCACCACCATTATCATCATTCCATCTACCATCTTCTCCTCAAATCACTAAACTTCTTCCATTTCTTCTTCTTCTCCAATTCAGTCGGCCACCATCACCACCACTATCACCATCAAACATCCACCAAAATTAAACCTTTCTTTCATTTTTCCCAACCAAAACACCCATTTTCTTCACCCTATTGTTGTCTAGTGCTGCTGTGCTAGTGAGGTGCTGCAGTTCGTTATCTTTTATCATTAAAAGCGCTGTCCCAGAAAGAAATCAAAAAAAATCAGGCCAGTAAATCAGAAATACCTGCCGGTTTCTCGAGGTATCTTTTTCAGAAACAGCTTCATTGTCAGGTCCTGTTATCATCTAGGATGGGTCCCAAGCGTAGCCGATCATCTGTTCGTCCCAGTGGTTATCAGAGCATATACGGAGATGCCAATCCTTTGATAGATGGGGTTGAGCAATTCCATTCTTTAGAGATCTGCGAGTCGTTTTGAGGACATATGAACATAAGACCAGTGGCTCGAGAACAAGGGATAGAACTGGACGATTGCGGTTCGATTTTGCCATGAGCCCTACAAGATCAAGATATTTTGGATATGGCAGAATCACCGACTCGGTTCAACACCACAGTGGTAAGAGAATTCTACGCTTATGTTTCGCACAACCCCGGAGTTACATTTGCTATGGTCCGAGGGGTTAAGATTGATTTTTCTATTGAGCAGATCAATGCTCATTTTGGGGTTTGAAATCCACCGATGGGCCCGGATGAGTACACATCCTCAAGCAATATTGAAGGTCTTGAGAGGATGAACATGATAGATGAATATTTTAGGGTTCAATGTAAATGCAATCCTGCTGGAGTCCCCACCATCTTCCTAAGAAACAAGTTATCAGTGGATCGGAAGATGGTCAACAGATTTGTTTCTGCCCGCCTTCTACCGACCAAGCACACGGTCTCTGTCACCACCAAGATGGAAGAGTTGATGTTTTATCTGGAGCAAGGATCTCTGGTCAACATCGGTCTACTGATGCATAGCCGTATTCATGAGTTGCCGCTACATCCGAGCACGAGTTGTTTCCATACGGGCCGATGATTGACATGTTTTCTTTAGAGGACGAGGTGAAAATTCTCGTCAGTGATGATTGGGAAGACCCTGAGCCGATGATCAGTTCACAGTCGGTTCAAAAAGTTCCAAGACGGATTGGTAGAGCAGAGAGGGAGCGTACCCCGATCCTCGGTGCACACCGGACTCAGAGAACTATGCTAGAGGAGCACTCGCGAGAGATTGCGAGTTTGCATCGCAAAATGGATAGGATTATAGACTTCTTTGGCGTACCTCCATCGGCCCCACCACCTAGGACTGCCCCACATCACCGAGTCTCTTCTTTGGCCGCTGCTGCCTTTAGTTCTGGTCCACCTCCCAATTTTGACCCTAGAGATGACTGGGAGGGTTATTCTGATGAGGATTAGTTTTCTTTCTTTTCGTTGTTGTTTTTTTCCATTTTTATTTTTATTTTTCTTTCCTATCTAGTTGATGTTGCAGCATTTTAATATAAAGTTTTGAAGGCTTAATTTGTTTTGGAGTTCATTATTTTCTCTTTTACTGCCGCCATTTTATTATACGGTTTCTTGTCACCACTATTCTTATTGGTTTGTTTGAGATACTTAGCGCAGATTCTTTATGGACTTGTTACATGAGCCCGATGATTTATACGACGATCCGATTCTTCTATGGTTCCACCCTTAACTGAAGCTAAGTTCCTTTTCATTTTTCATTTTTCACTTTACACATTGGGGACAATGTTTCGTTTAAGTGAGGGAGTAAGGAACGTCACTTAGCTTCTTAGCACTATATTCCATGAATTGCATGATTATCTTGATTCTCTTTGATGCACGATTCACCACATAGACTTTGATTCATTTCGACATAATTTTGAAAAAAATATGATATCTTTGTCTTTTCGAGTTAATTGACTTCATCTTTGAGTCACTTTGTACCAGTGAGAGAAATGCCCACTTCTGAAGTAGTGGCGTATTAAGAGTATATTCTATTATGAGCCACCATTTTAAGCACGTATAACTCACTTTCCTTGGTGTGTAGTTGATAGCATATTGCTTTGACTAGAGTTGACCCTGGCTTCATAACGAATCATGTTGTAGTTTGCGTATACGTTGTCTAATACCATTTTCGGAGTAGATGGGAGTAGGAGTTGCACCCGTAGCTGATAATGATAATTAAAATGAAAGCTCGTGATTAATTTAATGAAAATATATGGGGAAGTAAACATAACGATTAACTAATCCAAGTTAGTAGATCGGTGAGAAGAGGGGGAGAAATACCAAGTTCGTTTCTTTATGTTCATTGTTGGTCCATGACCTCCTCTATGTTGCTTCTTAATTAGGTTAGAATCGTTTATACTTATAGTTGCATTGTCTCTGTGGGATTGACCTTGACTCGCATTTACTATACTACAATATACCTTGTATTCTTGCTTGTAAAATTGACATTAGTGACTTACACGCGATCACTGTTATAGTGAGAAGATAAAACATGTCTAGAACTGGATGTATAGGCTGTACTAGAGTCTGATAATTGTATAGGTTTTATCAAACAAGAACTGTAATAGATAGAAGTGTCGTAAAGCTGAAAACTGGAGATCATCTAGAAAACTAGATATTGACTAAAACTAAAAGGAGTCACCAGAACTTAGAACTGAAGTTCACTCAGAATTGGAGAAGGTAAGTTCACTGAGGGACACAGACTTGGTTGACTTATCTAGAACTGAAGGCTGAGGGAACAGACTCAGTAAATGAAGAACTGAGGGACATAGACTTAGTTGTAGAAGATTGAAGAACTGAAGGATCAAACACAGTTATGAAGGCTAAAGACGAGATTGTAAAGTTAGAATTTAGGTAAGTCTTTGATGCCCTGAACAGACTTTATGGATCTTGAAAGAAGACCTAAGAATCATAAGGACAATGATATCTTGGATGATTTGTATAAGGAATTGTGTACTCTGATTAAGTGACACAAAATCATATAAATAGTGTACTGGGATTTTTTAAGAAGAGTAAAAGCGCAGTTAATTCTCTAAGTCAGTTAACAAACTTATAACTGACACACTCAGTATAAAATTGATTAAGAGACACAGTTTTATGGTCAGCCATCCAAGCAACTGAAAGTACATTCGAACGTTGTAAATCAAAGATTTTAATTGGATGAAGAACTGACATGTCAGAACGGTCACTGACACTTGACATCTGAAAATATAGCCGTTGATACAATTCAAATTCAAGCAAGATGAACGTTGAACCTCACACTATAAATAGAGGACTTGGCATCAAGGATCAAACAACAAATTAACAAGATTACAAGCATTTTTGTGCACAAGTCCAGTTCATCTGAATTGTTATTTGACCTAAACAAGATCACATCTAGATTTCTTCAAGTGTTCAAGCTACATCAATCAAATCCATATTTTGACACTTAGAAGGACCACAAGCAAGAATCAATTTATTGATTCTCAGCCAAACTTTGATTTCTAATCAAAGGTTTAGACTGTGAAGCAATCCGGCTTAGGATTTGCCAAGGACAGTTGTCATTAGCAGTCGGGTAGACTGTGTTTGTGGTGGTAGCTGGAGAAGAGGTAATAGCAACCGTCAAAGGACCAGTGTTGAAGCAGTTGAAGAGCAGCAATCCTATCGTTTAGGACATTTTGTATCAGCTCATCTCAAAGAGTTCTAATTGAATTTTCCACCTACATTACAGTGGAAGAGTGGACAGACATGATTACACCACCTAGAACAACTATAATTCTTGATCTATTTACTTTACGCATTTACATTTTGTTATTTATTTATTCAGCGTACTGAAATTGATTGTTATACTAACACACAGCTCACAAACTGACATTCACCAGAATTCAGTTTAGCATACTCAGCTTTTTCATAGAAACAACAAGATCCAGATAAAGGCTAAAACTTATATCTACTGCCGGCTGACTCTGTTTGATTATAAGTCAGTCTTGACGTAGACTCAGCTTATTCAACTTAACTCCACACAAGTTAAAACTGAACCTTAATCGTTTCAGATCTAGTTTTTGGTGACAAGTTTATTCACACCCCCTCTAAACTTGTGTCAGCCTTTCCAAGGGACCAACAATTACTATAAATAGAAATAAAAATAAAATAAAAAATAAAAAGGTAAATTTACGAACATTGATTCAAATATGAATCTTAACACAAAAATACCACATTTTATTTCTAAAACACAAATAATTACATGGTCTAGGACTGTTCATCTACTAAAGAAAATTTACACGAATGAATGAGAAAGATTGGAGTGGAGGAAACTTAAGGGAAAATACATGGTCTAGGACTATGCTTTCTCAATGTTTAATTTGCTGAACCAAACTAAATATGCATACTGACACAGTACCTTTGAGGATTCTTTCTTCATACTAATCAGTAGTTGCTTACCATCTTTTGAATATCTGGCATGATGACAACCATCTCTCTTACATTTCAGACCGAGCCCTTGGTTGCCAAAGATGAAAGTCAAAATGTAACCATGGAAGATCCGATAAATGCTTCATCAAGTAGCATGTCACCGATTACAAAATAAAAAAGCAATCCCTCAACTTTAGACAATAAAGATGACAAGCAACAGAGTCCTCATAAAACATGAAGTTAACTACGAAAATGTACCATTAGTCAAAACAGACTCACAACCAGAACAAAGTCCAAGCAAATAAAGATTTGAACATCAGAGGGACTATATGATAATAGCAATGAGAATAAGCAATATACCTGGCAACTTCAGTATATGGTCTGCTAGCAAATGAATGATCACGGGTCTTGAGAAATTCTTTTCCTGCTTCAGGGGATGACACTCTGATTGCTGGAAAAAATCTGAAGCACGTATACATGATTGAACCATGTTTTTGGGGTAGTTTGAAGAGATCTTAATGTGGGTTCTTGCCTAAAAGATGAAGACTACCAAGAATTGGAAGCCCTTTTGGACTTGTAGCTGATCTTCTTCATTTCTAATCCATTTAAGCTCTTTAAAAAGAGAACACTACAAAATGTTCATGTGGAAAAACGTAGAAGAATGCAAATATTGATCTATCATTTATTTTTGTATTAGAAACTTAAATCTCTGTACATACAATTTGAGCTACTTATACTTTTTCTGTAGCAACTAGCTGCATTTTGTGTGTATGGAATATGCTGAGGAATATCCTGTCAGCTTGGAATATTCCCCGGGAATATTTTGGTCAACTGGAATATTCCCTGGAATATTCTGGTCAATGGATGGAATATTCTTTGGTATATTCCTTACTGATTTCCCAATTGTTTATGTATTGTATCACCCCCCTGCAAGCTGGACTTGGAGTAGATTGAATAAAGACCAAGATGACGTGTGAGTTGAGTGAAACGTGGACCGTCGAGGGGCTTCGTAAAAATATCAGCCAATTGTTGTATGGTGGAAATTGGCGTAGGAACGAGAAGAATAGCTTGAAACTTATCTAGAATAAAGTGACAGTTAATCTCAATGTGTTTGATGCGTTCGTGAAAAATGGGATTTCCCACAATGTGACACGCACTGGTATTATCACAAAAAAGGGGAACGGGCAAGTTAGGTTTTATTCCAAAATCGGCCAATAGATACAACAACCACTTGATTTCGCAAGAAGTGGCGGGGAGAGCTCGATATTCTGCCTCGGCCGAGCTCTGGGAGACTGTACTTTGCTTCTTCGCTTTCCAAGAAACAAGAGAATTGCCAAAGAATATGCACCAACCGCTGATAGAACGACGTGTATCTAGCATCCAGCCCAATCGGAGTCGGAATAAGCTCGGAGAGTTAATGATGTGTTTTGTGCAGCGGATCCGGTGGTATAAAGAAGCCCTTCACCTAAGGATGCCTTAAGAAATAGAAGAAGACGGATAACAGCTTGCTGGTGGTTGACGGTGGGGCAGTCAAGAAACTGGGATAACTGTTGGACGGTGAAGCTGATCTCAGGCTGGGTAAGAGTCAGATAGATCAACTTTCCGATCAAGCTTCGATAACGCGTGTTGTCCAACATTGGCAAAGAATCATTCTTTGCAAGTTTACTGCTGGTGACCATCGGAGTGGATGCCGGTTTGCAAGCCAATAGCCCATATTCAGACAGGAGGTCCATCGTATACTTGTGTTGTGATAAGGTAATTCCCTGCTTTCCTCTTGCAACCTCAACCCCAAGAAAGCATTGTAATTTTCCCAGATCTTTGATATTGAATTCTCGATCTAGGTTAGCCTTGATTTCTTGAATCAGTCTGAAATTAGGACCAGTTAAGATGACGTCGTCAACGTATACTAGTAAAGCAATGAATGTGTCCCCTTGTCCTTTGATAAAAAAGACTGTAATCACTGCGAGATTGATGAAATCCAAGTGACAGATGATAGGAGGTGAGTTTGGCATTCCATTGACACCCTGCTTGCTTCAAACCGTAGAGAGACTTTCTGAGTTTGCATACATCATTAGGTACAGAAGTGTTGTAGCCTGGGGGTACCTTCATGTAGACTTCTTCGGATAAGTCTCCATGGAGGTAGGCATTATTGATATCCAATTGTTCCAAGTGCCAGATGGTAATAGCAGCAATGGCCATGAGAACTTTGACAGTGGTGAGTTTGGCAACTGGGACATAAGTGTCATGGTAATCAATTCCCTGTTGTTGTGTATAACCCTTTGCTACAAGCCTGGCTTTATAGCGTTCTATAGTGCCATCAGATAGATATTTGACCCTGTAGACCCACCTGCATCCAATAGGTACTTTACCCTTAGGTAGAGAAACAATATCCCAAGTGTGATTTTGTTGTGGAGCCTGTATTTCTGTGTGCATGGCGTCCCTCCACTTAGTATCTTGTAAAGCCTGCTGGAAGTGTGTAGGTTCACCTATGGCATTCACACTCAAGGCAAATGATTTATAGTGAGGTGCAAGAAAATCATAAAACATGCACTCTTGAATAAGGTATTTAGTGTTGGTTGTAGTTTGATTACAAACAGTCTTATAGGTATTTAGGTGGTGCTTTGTGTCTTGCAGATTGTCTTGGTAGAGGTGGTGGGATGGTGTTTTGTGGCGAAGATGATGTGGCAGGAGAGTTATATGGGGATTGACAGGATGTGGTTGGAGAATTAGATCCTTGTGTAGGTGAAAGAGTAGGGACTGATGATGAAGACTCAGAATTGTGTGATTGGTGAGAAGAAGGGAGAGGAGTTTCTGAATTAGGTGTTGGTGGTGTGTTATTTGATGTGTAAGGATAAAGGTTGAAGGGTAGACAAATATCACTGGCTGGTAAAGGCAAGGAATATGAGGCAGGATTGGATGATTTTGTGATGGTGTTGTGGAAAGGGAAAACATGTTCATGAAATAGTACATTTCTGGAGATCAGGATGTTTTTGGTTTGTAAGTTGAGCAAAACGAAACCCTTGACATTTGGTGTATAACCTAGAAAGACACATGACAGACTTCTATTATCAAATTTGGTTTTATGCACACTAGGGTTATTAGCAAAAGCTAAACACCCAAAAACCCTGAGATTGGAATAGGAAGGTGTTTTAAGGAACAAATTTTGGTAGGGTGAAACATGCTGCAATTTTGGGGAAGGAGTTAAGTTGATGAGGTTGACAGCATGACGAATACAAAATCCCCAATAGGCTAAAGGCAGGTTAGACTGAATTTTTAGAGCTCTAGCAACATTCAGGATATGTTGATGCTTCATTTCAACTATCCCATTTTGTTCAGGGGTATGAACACAAGAAGTTTTGTGTGTGATGCCATATATTCCATAGAATTCAGTGAGTTGAAATTCCAGTCCATTGTCTGATCTTATGATTTTGACAGATTTTTCAAATTGAGTCTTAACAAAAGCACATAATTTCTTGACTAGGGGACCAGCCTGAGACTTGGCTTTTAAAAGGAAAATCCAAGTATATCTAGTATGGTCATCAACTATTGTTAAGAAATAATGTTCATTATAGATGGTAGCCTGTTTATAGGGTCCCCAAATGTCTATATATATAAGATCAAAAGTTGC
This sequence comes from Gentiana dahurica var. dahurica, assembly GCA_024500145.1. Taxonomy (NCBI): domain Eukaryota; kingdom Viridiplantae; phylum Streptophyta; class Magnoliopsida; order Gentianales; family Gentianaceae; genus Gentiana; species Gentiana dahurica. Next base: position 10,843,518 of record CM044907.1, on the reverse strand, counting down.
TAAAGCCATAGAATCACTTAAAGGAAATGACAATTTTCTTTGCTTGGCAAGATGACAAACGGTACAATTTTTGATTTCAAAGGAGTGAACAGCAGGCTCAACTTGCTTTACATCATTTACAACCTTATTTCCCATGTGCCCTAACCTAAAATGCCATAGATATGCATCAGGCCTACTGCACAAGTTAACAGACTTGTGTTTATTTGATGGAACTACATGGTTGAAATGATGTTAGATGTCATTCTGACATAGGTAATATTGGCCATGAGATTGCTTAGCTGATCCAATCCTCCTCTTGGTCATAAGATCCTGAATGAAACAGACATTAGGAGTGAAAATAACAAATAGGTTATTATTATGTAGAAGCTTACTTAGGAGATCAGGTTATGGTTGAATGTAGGTATATATAACACATCAATTAAGATCAATTCAGGTGTAAGTTGGATGGTGCCTTTGTGTGTAGATGTGGTTTGATTACCGTTTGGCAATATTACATAAGTTGTAGGAAAGGTTGTGTATGAGTGTAGATGATCCAGAGTGCAAGTGATATGATCTGATGTACCTGAATCTATAAACCATAGCTTTGATTTAGAACACACAGGCTTACCAGCAAACTTAGCAGTGGCTAGAGCTCCAAAATTAGCACTGAGAACAGTAGCCTGGTTGATCATATGCTCTGCCTCATCTTGGACAGGAGTAGTAGGAGCTGTATTTAAGAAATTTCTTAACTCATTGAGTTGTTCCTGAGTGAACAATGAAGTAATAGACTGTTGTGTTGTCTCTGATATTGCATAATCATTGGTTTCCACTTGATTAGCAGTGATCCTTCCACCACCTCTGCCTTGACCATTTCTGCCTCTGACCCTGCCCGCTGGAGGGAAGCCATGCTTCCGGTAGCATCTATCTTCTGTATGTCCTTGCAAGTTGCAATAGGTGCATTGAAAGTTTCTGTTCCCAAATAGTGGTCTTTTAGGATATTGCACACTGCCAGTAGGTGCAACATTGCAAGTCTGATTGTAAGCATTTGATCTTTGTGCAGCCATAATAGGATTATCAACTCTGTCTGGTTGCCCCAAGCAATAACTGAGTTGTCTTTCATGCTTCACAGCCATACCAAAAACTTGATTTATTGGTGGCTAGGGATGCATAAGCATTACTTGTGCTTTGACATGAGCAAAATTATCAGTCAATCCTTTAAGAAACCTGATTGCACATTCTGATTCAAAATAATCCCTGTAAACTCTTACAGCACCACAGTTACAGGTAGGATTGCAAGTACAGTTAGGATAAGGCCTTATGATCAGTAATTCTTCCCATAGGATCTTGAGTTTGGTGTAGTATTCAGTTACACTCATATCATTTTGTTTAACAGAGTTTACCTCCTCAAGGAGATCAGAAAGTCTGAAATGATCACCATGTGAAAATCTTATGTTGGTCCCTTGGAAAGGCTAACACACGTTTAGATGGGGGGTGAATAAACATGTCCCTAAAAACTGGATTTAAAAAAAATTACGGTTCAGTTAAAACTTGTGTGGAGTTAAGCTAACTCAACTGAGTTAAGTCAAACTAACTTAAGCAAAAACTGAGTCAACTGGCAGCGGATATAATTTTAGCCTTTTTCTTGATCTTCTTATTCTCTGTGAAAGCTAAGTGTGTCGAACTGAATTCTGATGAATGTCAGTTTGTGAACTGTGAGATGTATAACAATCAAAAGTACTGCAGATAAATGCTAAGTAAATAAATAAATGCGTTAAGTAAATAAGCAAGAATTATAGAGGTTCCAGGTGGTGTAATCCTGTCAGTCCTCTCTTCCCCTGTGGTGCGGAGGAAAATTCCACTAGAACTTCTTGAGGTGAACTGTTACAAAAAGTCTTAAACAATAGTCCTTGGCTAATCCTTAGCCTCACCATCTAAACAGTTGTAGAATAGGTAGAATTACTGCTCTTCAATTGTTTGAACACTGGTCCTTGAAGGGTTACATATGCCTCTTCACCAGCTACCACCACAAACACAGTCTACCCGACTGCTTGTAACAACTGTCCTTGGCAAAACCTTCCCGATTTGCTTCACAGTCTAAACCTTTGATGTAGAATCAAAGTTGGGCTGAGAATCAATAAATTGATTCTTGTTTGTGGTTCTTCTAAGTGTCTGAATCTGGATAAATTCTGTGTAGCTTGAACACTTGAAGAAATTCTTGATATGATCTTGTTATAGCGCAGAGATGATAGCAATTCGAATGAAATGACTAATGCACAAAAGAATGCTTGTTAAAACTTCTTCTTCTCTCTATGTATGTCTTTTATCCTTGGTGCAAAGTCCTCTTTTTATAGTGTGAGGTCCAACGTTCATCTTGCTTGAATTCGAATTATATCAACGTCTATCTTGTAACGGCTATATTTTCTGACCGTTCTGATGTGTCAGTATTTCTTCCAATAGAATCGCTTTCTTTAAAACGTTAAACTGTACGATTAGTTTGTTTAATGACTGTCATATAATACCGAGTTTACTGGTCAGTATTATATTGTGTTCATCAATTGTCAGTCTCTTGATTTACTTGGAGAATTAACTGATATTTTACTCTTCTTCAAATATCAGTACTCCAGTTTATATCTGATGATAATTGACTTAACCAGAGTACACCATAAAGAATTATCTTCTAAGAATTCATTGTCTTTATGATTCTTAGGTCTTTATTCAAGATCCATAAAGTCAGTTCAGGTCAACACAAACTTGCCTGAAGTCCAACTTTATAGTCTCGACTTGTAATCTTTATAACTGAGTTTGAACCCTCAGTTCTTCAATCTTCAATAATTAAGTCTGTGACCCTCAGTTCTTCAATCTTTTAGATAAGCAAACCGAGTTTGTGTCCTTCAGCGAACTTATCTTCTTCAGTTCCATAACGGTGTAGTCTGAGTCAGTTTGTTTATCTTAAAGATTTCCAATTTTCTAAATGAATTCCAGTTTTTAGTTTCTCGACACAGTAACTATTACAGTGCTTGTCTGATGTAACTTATACAAATATCAGAATCTAGTAAAACCTATACATTCAATTCTAGACATCTTTTAGCTTTTCACTATAACAGCTAGCTTCAGCACTTCATCAATGAGGTTAAGATAATACTTTGAATTAATTTGATGAATTATCATCAAAACATAAATTTTATTTCCAACAATTTCCCCTTTTTTGATGATGCCAAAACTCTCCCTAAAAGAAAAAGGCTTAAAGATCAAAACAATGTAAAACTGAAAACTGGATTTCATTAGAATATGCAAAAACTGGAATAGTACACTTTGTTCAAATATATTTTGCTAGAGTCTAAGCTCTTTTCTGTGCTTTTTGTGTAACTGAGATATACTTCATCTCTTTGTCATGTAGATGAAAATCATGTTCTAGTTTGGAGTCTTCCTTAGAAAAGTTCTTGTTATAGTCTACTTGACTTCCTTCTTTCCATTTTCTCCATAAAATTAACTTAGGTGAAGCTGATTCATTCAGGTAATATTTTTTAAATTCTGTTACATCAGCTTTCATCTGTTCAGTTTTGTCTTTAATCTTCAGTTTGTCTTCAATCTTCTTGATCTTCTTGTATTGTGCAATTTTCTGATTGTAGAGTTCATCTGATAAGAAGTAGTTCAAAGATTCTTCAATAGTTTTATCCTTGTACTTGGCTTTAATAAGGTTATGATCTTTGACAAACTTTAACCACAGATCCTTTGTAAGAGTAGCTCTCCGATCTTCTGGGTGACTATATTTCTCAATGAGCTTCTCATCAGTTAGATCTTTCTTTAGGAACTTTGGATCTGATTTATATCTTCCTAATTAATCTTCAAGTTGCTTCATTTCCTTGAATAACTTCAGCTTTTCTTCTTCAGCTTCCCCCTTTTTGGCATCATACAGTTGATCTACCAAATCATGGGTTGCCTGTTGATCGGCTGAAATACGTTGCTGAGAAGCAAGTACTTCTTTGAGTTGATTCTCTAACCCGTAGATGTGCTGATTCATATGACAGCGAGCCTATGCATGTGTTTCCCTATATACTGCGGTTGAGTCTTCAAGTTTCTGTTTAAGTACATAATTTTCTGAAGCAGAACTGGAACTTGACTTATGAATCATTTCTAGTCTTGCATGAACTGAGATGTCTGTTCTAGTTCTATAATCTAGATATTCAGAGATGTTTGATAGAAGGCCGCCATTGTGTGCATCCCTTTGACTGTGCACAATTTTCAAGTTCTCATGAACTTTGGCCAGTTCATCCTTAGTCAGGATATCAGATGGATCATATGTTGCTTCTATTTAATCTTTAGACTGAGTGATATCTTCAATGATCATAAGTTGTTGGTTATCAGTTCCAAAAGCTGCTTGTTGAGTGCCAGTTGTCTGATTTCCTTCTGGAAAATCTTCTTGCTGAGTTACATTTTGCGTGGCTAGAGGTTGAGGTTGAGTTTCTGTTTGTAAAACTATTGTCATATCAGCTTCTTTCTTTGAATGATCATCTTCATCATCATCCTTCTTCTTTGAAATATCTCTAGGAATAGATGATGCGGCTGATTTTCTCCTGTGATAATCTTATCAGCTTCAAAAACTGGGACTGATTGATGATCTGTTTGATCTTGTAACTGAGAAGTATCAGCAAGAATGTTTTTCTTAGTAACTTCAGTTGTCAGTTGTTGTTGTTCCCCCTCAGTTGGTGCTTTCTTACTTGAAGTTCATGGGTACAAACATCTTACAACTGATCTTTCTTCTGCTGAGTCAGCCTTTCGCTTGATTCCTTTGTGTTCAGCTTCCGGCTGAGACACAGTTTTCTTGTTAGGTGTAGTACCCGAAAGACAATTTGTGTAATTGTTTTTGGTGACATAATTTATCTCACCTTATTACTTGCTTTGTGCTTGTAAGTAATACACAGCGGCAAACCCTAAGTATATCAGTATGTAACCGCTTAACTCAGTGTATGGCATGCACGTGAGGATTGAGTTTGTGGTGATATACTTAAACTGTTAGTCTGTGGTGAACTTAATCAGAGTTTAGGGTCTCTTGATTAAAACACCAATAATGCGCCCAGAACACCTTAGGGTGTGATAGTCTTATCCGGACTATCGGTAGAGGGTACCTACGTGGGGCATTTATATATGATGGCATTCATATAGGACTAGACCCATTTAATATGAATTTCTCGATATAATTCCGTAATCGAGGAATCTTATTAAATCATTAGATGATCATATATGGATCAACCTTAATCCTAAGGTGATCATAGGGTGCTGCTTGTCTCGGGGTAGGGTTTGATGTGTTAGTTACGGTTCACTTAAATATGTGTTCCAAGCCACTTCTTATTGGCGCTATCTCCTGATGAGTGATTAGTTCTGATTTTCACAGACATGGAATCCATTCCTTCCTGCGGGAAGTAGAGAGACAGTCCCCTTGTTTGTTAACCCTAAGAAACTGATCGAGCGGCCGAGTTCATAATAGACTAATTGATCACTAGTCAGATATGTGAACTAATTGATCATCTGGGGGTTAATGGTAAATAAGGATAAGATATTCTGAGTCGGGTTTACGGAGACTTCCTACTCAGAATGGACAGTCTATGGATGGTTAATCCGTTTGTAGTGATTATATCAATGGACGCTTATTCACTCTATGGGTTGAGTATAAGTATACATCTATAATCGATAGAGTTCAGTTTCGGGTTTATGGTGGCGTAATCCCGGAATTAAAAATTAATGTATTTATTCTGTTCGATGAATAATTAAACATTGGAGCTACTGGTTATAGGTCCATGGTCCCCAATGTGGCTTCTATAATTCGGGCTGATATTCTTGTTATTTGGGTCTCAGTGATAATTAATTGGCTGGGCTAATTAATTGATATGCATGGATATTATTTAGTTGGGCTAAATAATATAATACACATAAAAGACATTTTATGTGGGCTTAGAAACCCTAGTAGGTGGCGCCAATTAGGTCTTCATTTAGCACACGGATTAATTTTCTCGTGTTATGGAAAATAAAAGATATTCTTGTTAAATGATTGGTTGGATGACTTGTTATTTGATTTCATATTGGTCAATACATGTCACAATTAGTCATTAAGGAAAATATCCTTTTATTTTGTTCAATTAATTATTTATTTAATTAATTAATACTTGGAGACCAAGGATTTACTCTCCTATAAAAGGAGAGTTATTCCAAGTGTAAGTGGTGATTGCAAAATTCGACCTACACCATAAAAGGAGAGAAGAAATTAGTTTTTCTTGTCTAGGGTTTTAGAAGAAGAAAAACTCTAAGTTTTTCTTAGTGTTGCATATCAATGAGGTTCGTTTATCAAGAAGGGTGTCCACCAACCACCGTTTGGAGAACACATTGGAAGATCAAGGCTTCTCTTCCCACTATTGGTAACATAATCTTAACCCCATTGTAGTAGTTTAAATCTTTATTTATGTATTTTGATATATAAGTCATGATCCATCCGCTGCGCGTAGATCTAACTCGTTTAGATCTAAGATCCTACATCCTTCATTTGGTATCGGAGCCAGGTTCCACAATTTATATAGTCATAATCATAATTAAACGATTTAAAGGAGTTGAATTGCATGTAGATAAATTTTATTTATTGTTTTATGCATTGATAATGATTAGTTGTTGTGGTTGAAGAGATGGATAGGGGGTTGGCACTGTTTACCCGTTAGATCTATTGTAAACTCATATAAACGATGAAAATTCGTTCATATGAGTAGGAAATTATGTAATTTATTTGTTATTGCAATTTTAATTTCCAGAAAATAGATATGTTTAGTAGCTGTTTAGTTTCTACGTTTTTCCTGTTGATCGAGCCGTTGAAACGACGATCCCTCCGGTCACAATCAAGATTCGAAGATGGAGAACAAGTGCACAAAATTTGGCGTCGATCGGAATCCGTATCCATATCCATTCGTTGCTGCAAAGAGGTTGTTGTATCAGAAAAACGCAGGATTCACAGAAACCCTACCTGTGACTTCCTCAAATTTATGGAAGAGTTTGGACCGTTGAAACTCAAATCCGACCTATAAGATTAATAAAAATGGAGTCATTGACGTGGTATAAAAATTTCAGGTCGATCGGGTTTCATCTCGATTCCCGATCAGCCTCGGGAAGTCACTGATGCGCTGCTGTAAGAGACAGATTCAGCAGCAAGTTAGGCAGCTCACTGGAGAAAATTGACAAGTCAAAACTCCGATCCAACCGTCCATATTGATGCCAAGGTGTGAAGAACAGATCTGGAAAGTTTCGTCGCGATCCAAGTTCGTTTGGTTTCCCGATCATCGAAGAATTTGAACAGATGCAGATTATGTTAGAAAGTAGTAAACCCTATTTAGGGTTTGGTTATTTATTTTCTAATAGGTTAGATACGGGGGTGCCAACGGTCCATCTCGGTGTTTATTTTCCGCACTAGAATACATGTTTAGATTGTATGTGTAGAACCGGAAAATTGCAATGACATGCATCATATACATACATGTAGAAATTAATTCGAGGAATTAGTTAGGCATGTATAAAACACGCAATTAGTTTTAATTAATTGTTTGATATTAATTAGAAACTAATTAGGGTAAAAACCGAGGATCATGGGTTTTTCCAATCGTCGAGGTTGGGTGATGGATTCTCGGTGAATCCCACTCTGCAAAAGCGTAGGGAGTAAAATCCCGAAACCTCGTGGTTAGGGTGTTGGATTCTCGGTGAATTCCACCTTACCTAGACGAGATTACGTTTTTTGTTCCGTAGTGTCTACGTGAAAGTTTGATGTTTAAGGATTGGATAATCACGGGCAAACATGGTTCGAAAGTGGTTTAACCACGGTTGGGTGGTCAACAGTAGCTACGGCTCGATCGACTTCACCCTCCATGTGTGACGTTTGCACGGGGTCCGGCAAGGCTGAGCCATCCGAAGAGCCACTACGGCTCAACGGAGCTCCCCTAGTCTTGACCCGTCCGACGGCCACATATGTTCCAACGAATAGGTCGGGTGGGCTAGCCCACATAACCGACACCATTCGGGCCTATGATTTATTGTTTCTTAATGTAACATCAAGTCCAAAAATGTGATCAGTAAACCCACCACTTTTTCAAAATATTGAGTGGGAGCGGGAGAGGTGACAGCCAACCCCATGGCCTCCACTGTTGACACAAGCAACGTGAGAGAATTGTGACGCCTCGTGCTGGCCTGGGACCGGCCTCCCTAATGAAGGCCTGCACCGTTATCAAAATTCAAGGCTTGGTCTCCGAAAGGATAGGATTTTGGGTACTCGTCGGGTCACTGACCAACCCTAAGGCGGCATACTCGGGGTCTACCTAATAATCTGAAACAGTAGGTCACACTCATAAAGGGTATTTTAGTAATACCTTGGCTGAAAAAGGAAAGGTGATTGACGATCACAAATGAGATGTTCGATTCTCAATCTGATCTTCAATATTAATCGAAACCTCTTTGACCTACCCTAAGGCGGCACTGAGATATTAGATTAAATCCTTGGAACGGTAGGATAGACTATAAGTACTTAGTTTATAGTTCCTAAAATTTATTAGTAGTGTATGATTTGGATTTATTCTGTCAATTTTATTTACAACTGTTATACATATCTCTCTGAGGTGCTAGACAGCTAGTGTAAAATTGACTAGTAATGACTTCGTTAAAAAGTGGTAAGTAACTAGAACGTTGTACTTATTAATCGTTCATTAATTTTTCGGAAGAGATATTTTGAGCGTTCAGAACTTATGTGACATAAATAAGGATGTCACTGTTGTCAATCGTGTTGAACGAGAGACGACTGTAGTCAGTTAGAAAGATGATTGGGACGATAAAATTCTTCTAGTGAATTTTAATTGTGTAGTATCTACACGAGAAATTTTCTAATAGAAAATTTGGAGAATCATAAATTAAAGTGTCGCTAGTTAGACGGTATTTGGAACCGATAAACTAGTGGGAGCTTTTGTCTTATATTTTTCTAATTTATTAGAAAATTTGTCCCACTGGGTAACACTTTCATTAGACATCCCACAGTTCACGAGTAGTGTCTACCCAAACGAACTGCTAGTTCAAGACTATTTACTTTTAAGGAAAGTTAAGAATGGGAAAGAATGTCTATAAGTGTTAATCATCTTAACTGAAGTTTTGAGGCTAAACCGAAACATTAAATAAATAAAGTATAGGATAAGGAAAGTGATTTCGGATCATTAACCAATGAATCCTTAGCGACTTTCTTAACCGAGTAACTTGATTCGGTAGCTTAGTTCTTTGGAAGAACAAGGAAGCTGACGGGCAGTAATTTCAGCTAGAATAGTGGGAGTGATATAAGGAAATGAATTTCGGATTCTATCCTTAAATATCATAGAAAAATTTATTTTTCTGTTTACAGATTCGTTGAAACAAATGGATTCACTTTCAACTCGATATATTGTTGCCTCATAAAAAGTGAATATGACATTTGTAGTACGAATCCGAGACTCGGACTTTTGTTTGATAAAGTCAGAACCACTAAGAAATGCTGAAAAGGTATATGTAACACGTCTTAAACTATTATAGGCAAACGGTTTCCGTATTAAGATAAACGATTCTTCAAAATGTATTAATTAGTGCATATATCCTAGAGATAAGACCTAATGACTGGCTAAGGGTGATTCCTATCTCCCAGTCTCGGAACACTGTCTCAAAGGAACAATGACTAAGCTTCCTTTCTATTAGAAAAGGGTAATAGATCTGAAGAAGTAACGTAGCTTGTTCACAATGACCTTCGGAGTCTAGTGAAAGATACAAGCTAATGGGAGCTTTTGAGTGGTGACATTTTATCTGATAACTACTCGAAACACGATTTAGTTTATCAAAATAATACTAGGAGGAGTCTCTGATTTTAGTAGAGAATAGAGTATTCCATGTTCAGAAATAGGCTATCGCATAGTCTTGGGACTGATGCTCGGCCTGCCTCCTAGTGGAATGTTTCTCACTGAGGAAGAAACCATAGACTTGCCCTATATAGTTATTGATGTGCTACAATACACTGTTGAACTCGATTAAGATAATTGGTTGCAAAATAATGGTTAACATTATAATGTAAACCGAGAAGTCTACCTAGAAGATGCTTGTGAATTTATGGATAAGGAGTGAATTCGGTTCACACAACTTCCTTAAATGTAGGCATTTAGCATTTAATCCTTGAAGGTAGGACGGGAGATTTTGCGCATACGTTCAGATTGTAACTGTTCGTGAAATATCTCAATGTGACGAGTGAAGGTTGGTTATAAAATTCTTGAGATCAGAAAGTGGCAGTTGAACTGTCACAAGGCTTCTGATAGAATCTATAAGTAACAGTCTTAAACATTGGAGTACGGTTACCAAAGGTAGTTACTATCTGATTTAATCAGACCATGTCAAACATCAGTTGTTGGTGACTACACCGATAAATACTATTAGATCAGAATGTCAATCCACCCAAGACGTAGTGGGAGTATGGTTTAACCGTTGACACATTGTGATTTTGTGGACTTTACAGTCTGCTGGGATGATTGATAACCTATGGCTCTCGGTGGGCTGTATATGGTTCTGATCATAGAGGTTGGTTTGAAAGTCTTAACCCTGTGAATGGAGTTTTGGTACTCCAGTTCTGTTTAGCCTCTTGTAGAACCACCTGAGTGTCTCAGGCCCAGTGGGAGCGATTGGATCTACACGGAAAATAGTCAAATGAATAGGAAAGTTTAAATTTTCAGCGCAAAGCTAAGTGGCATAGGAGTGATTCCCTGACAAGTAGAGAGTTAACCAGACCTTGAACTTTCTCACCACTCAGTATTGTTAGATTTCGTTAGAAAGCAGAAAATAGGGGTGATTCCCTGATACTTTCTTGCCGAAAAACGGAGTCTGGATTCATTCGGAACAGAAGGGTCTTGGTTAGAACAAATGGCAGGATGACTGCCGCGGCTTATATCCTTTGTGGATTTAAGAGAACCTCTCGGTCATTCAAAGTCACATGATTTAAAATATGTGGACTTGACCAGGATATTGATAAGTCTTTCGTAGGCTGGATATCAATATTGGTGAAGTAGTAGTATTAGTGTTCATGAATGATAACACTGAAATGGTTGGAAACAACATGGGTGTACTATCTGAAGTCGGAAACTGACACGCAAAGATTCTCTGGATGAGAGAATTGGACTATATTCTAAGATTTTGATTCGGTCAAATTCACAAGAATGAGTCATTGGCTATCCCATCCATCTTATTGGTTAAGATGATCTTGCATATACATATGCAACATTCAACGAGAGTAGTCCTACCCTACCTCTCAGGAATGATTCTCTAAATCTTTGGATAAAGAGAAAATGGGATAGAGTCTCTCTTGGATAATGGCAAGTCAGGTTATCACAAGTCAATAGTAGTCGATTCTCGGATTCGAGCTTTGAATAGCGGTTTAGTACGTCCTCAAGTATATTTGAAGAACGAGGAATAATGTGCTTGTATATTCGGGTGCAAACTTGAATATGGTTGACTACACCGATTCTGACTTATAGTCAGATTCAGGATGATCGTTGGGATGATCTCGGGCTCAGTGTTTTCTCATTGTGATAGAGCTATAGTCTGGAGAAATCCAAAACCGCCAGAGTGGCGATATGGCTTAGGAATGAGTAAACACTGAGGAATGAGAATTTGTGTAATTGTTTTTGTTGACAGAATTTATCTCACCTTATTACTTGCTTTGCTTGTAAGTAATACACTGCTGCAAACCCTAAGTATATCAGTATGTAACCGGTTAACTCAGTGTATGGCATGCACGTGAGGATTGAGTTAGTGGTGATATACTTAAACTGTTAGTCCGTGGTGAACTTAATCAGAGTTTAGGGTCTCTTGATTAAAACACCAATAATGTGCCCAGAACACCTTAGGATGTGATAGTCATATCCGGACTATCGGTAGAGGGTACCTACGTGGGGCATTTATATATGATGGCATTCATATAGGACTGGACCGATTTAATCTGAATTTCTCGATATAATTCCATAATCGAGGAATCTTATTAAATCATTAGATGATCATATATGGATCAACCTTAATCCTGAGGTGATCACAGGGTGCTGCTTGTCTCGGGGTAGTGTTTGATGTGTTAGTTACGCTTTACTTAAATATGTGTTCCAATCCACTTCTCATTGGCACTATCTCCTGATGAGTGAGTAGTTCTGATTTTCACAGACATGGAATCAATTCCTTCCTGCTGGAAGTAGATAGACAGTCCCCTTGTTTGTTAACCCTAAGAAAGTGATCGATCGGCCGAGTTCATATTAGACTAATTGGTCACTAGTCAGATATGTGAACTAATTGATCATCAGGGGGTTAATGGTAAATAAGGATAAGATATTTTGAGTCGGGTTCACGAAGACTTCCTACTCATAATGGACAGTCTATGGAGGGTTAATCCGTATGTAGTGATTATATCAATGGACGCTTATTCACTCTATGGGTTGATTATAAGTATACATCTATAATCGGTAGAGTTCAGTTTCGGGTTTATGGTGGCGTAATCCCGGAATTAATAATTAATGTACTTATTCAGTTCGATGAGTAATTAATTATTGGAGCTACTGGTTATAGGTCTATGGTCCCCAATGTGGCTTCTATAATTTGGGCTGATATTTTTGTTATTTGGGCCTCAGTGATAATTAATTGGCTAGGCTAATTAATTGATATGCATGGATATTATGTGGTTGGGCTAAATAATATAATACACATAAAATACATTTTATGTGGGCTTAGAAACCCTAGTAGGTGGCGCCAATTAGGTCTTCATTTAGCACAAGAATTAATTTTCTTGTGTTACGGAAAATAAAAGATATTCTTGTTATATGATTGGTTGGATGACTTGTTATTTGATTTCCTATTGGTCAATACATGTCACAATTAGTCATTAAGGAAAATATCCGTTTATTTTGTTCAATTAATTATTTATTTGATTAATTAATACTTGGAAGCCAAGGATTTACTCTCCTATAAAAGGAGAGTTGTTCCATGTGTAAGTGGTGATTGCAAAATTTGACCTACACCATAAAAGGAGAGAAGAAATTAGTTTTTCTTGTCTAGGGTTTTAGAAGAAGAAAACCTCTAGGTTTTTCTTAGTGTTGCATATCAAGGAGGTTCGTTTATCAAGAAGGGTGTCCACCAACCACCGTTTGGAGAACACATTGGAAGATCAAGGCTTCTCTTCCCACTATTGGTTACATAATCTTAACCCCATTGTAGTAGTTTAATTCCTTTATTTATGTATTGTGATATATAAGTCGTGATACATCCACTGCGCATAGATCTAACTCGTTTAGATCTAAGATCCTACATCATTCATTTCTGTCTAGCTTCAGGTTGGGATGTTGTTCTTCTTACTACTGCAATCTCCTCAGTAGTTGCAGATTGTCTTTCTTTCTTCCCTTCCTTGAGTTTTTCCAAGTAAAATTGAATGATTCCACTGAGTCTTTTCTTCAGTCGGAATCTACCAATAGTTGCTTGACCTTTAGCTTGAGCCATTTGCACGCTTTCTAATTCGGCTAAGTGTTGCTTTTTTATCTGATTGACGACATAACCGGCCTAATTGAATTCTATTTCATCCTAAATTATGTTCATCAGATAAACATTGTCTTCAGATAGTGTGCTGATTCCTTTGGATTTTCGAATAACATGTTTGCTAAGCCATTGGCTGAGAAATCCAAACTCTTGCTTCAATTTATCAACATGAATACCAATTTCTACTGGTTCATTGGATAAAGTAATCTACCTAAGAAATGCGTCCCTTTTCAATGGTAGTGAAGTCAAATCTTTTGATGTCACAGATGAATTTATGAAACCAAATAGTGACTTCATGATTCGTTCATTAATAATAATACGATCTCCACGAACTGTAGTGATTAAAGAGTTTCTTACCAAACGCATATTTTCCCAGAACTGTAAAATTCCTTCTATATGGTGTTCTTCATTGAAGTTAACTTCCAGAATATTTCTTAATCCTGGTTGTTTCTGGATCTTCTCGCAAATATAACTAACCAACAGAGTGTTGTTGCACATTGTCTCATAAATGTTGAAAGTATACACATCTAACTCTGTGATCAAGAAAGAGTTGAATTTGAGGATTAAAAAAATTGATTTTTGATTTCAGAAGTGTGAACAGAGGTTGAATATATAGGGGTGATGTATTGACGGTTGGTTAGTACAACCTTTCAAATTCCATGATGATTTGGGTAACCAAGGCATGTACCGTTCTGACAGTAACGGGGTGTACACGCAAAGAAATCTGACAAAAGAACTGCCGTAATTAAATGCGATATAACCACTGCTGGTTTTTTCTTATCAACCTTTGACTTAAGTTTACTAAAGTAAGACTGTTTCTGGATTCAGTTTTTCAGTTCCATTATGTCTTTCAGTTTTAATTGGTCAGTTTGAGATTGTTGATGACAATGACCAATCTGTTAAGTGAGCGCACTCAACATAACAAAGATTAATCCCCTTGACGAACCTCTGGCTTAATTGACTTCAATTGACTTTGATTATCCTCAATTCAAGTCTTACTTTGGCAAATCTTTTTTTGTCCAATGGCTTTGTAAAGATATCAGCCAACTGATCTTTAGTAGGTACATAAAGAACCGTAATATCCTTTTTCTACGCATGATCTCTTATAAAGTGGTGACGCACATCAATGTGTTTCGTCCTTGAGTGTAAAACTGGATTGTCAGTTATTGCAATTGCACTTGTGTTATCACACATTATGGGAATCACTCCTTCTTCTATCCCATAATCTCTTAATTGCTGTCTAATCCATAAAACTTGAGCACAACAAATTCCAGCTGTGATATACTCTGATTCAGCTGTTGAAGTTGAGATAGAGTTTTGCTCTTTGCTAAACCAAGACACAAGTCCATTTCCTAGTAACTGACAAGTGCCTTAGGTGCTCTTTGATGGGAGTCAACTATACTGTACTTTGGTGCGCAGTTTAACCCCCGTCTATCACTTTATTGGCATATTTTGGGTAGATATAGGCCTGTTTGAGAATAATATCGAGAGTTATGTGAACGGGGAGTTAAACTGTCACATCGATAGTAAACTCCGCCTTTCTAGCGATATTCACCTCTTTTCCGAGAACTTTTGTCTTGTGGAATTACGCGTGGTGTTTGTTCATCTATGTTAATGCAGGACCTAGGTGACTCGAGGACCCGAAAGGCGATGTTTTGGACTATGGGACATGTTCGTGGCACAAGAGTTGGATGAAAGTGGAAGAAAAGCTAAGTTTGGAGTGAAGTCAAGGCAAACGGTCGTTTGCCATATCCCAAACAGGTGTCTGCAGGAACGCCACCCCAAACGGGCGTTTGGCAAAGGCAGACGGGCGTCCACAGAATTAATACATCATTCAGAAAGTTGGGTTTTCAGCTGGACGGGTGTTCAAATGACCCCCAAACGGGCGTTTGGGTTGGTTCAGCCCGATTCAAGAAGCTCATACAACACAAACGAGCGTCCAGGGTTCCCAGACGGGTGTTTGGCCCTCAAGTCATGATTCACCAGACAGGCGTTCATACAATGCGAACGCCCGTCCATTGAAGACGAAACCCTAATATCTTCATATTCTTCAGGAAGATGGGCGTTTGACATGATCCAGACGGGCGTTCGGGAGCGACAGCCTCAGATTTTGACCTACTCTATAAATACGCAGCTCATTAGCCCCATATGATCTTTGGCCGACTTGAGACTTCTTCTGAGCGATTTGTGTGCGGTTTTTGAGTATTTTAAACACCCTTTGATCCCATGATTCCCTAGATTAATTCCATTGATTCTACACATCTTTTATAGCTTAGATTTACAATACAAAGATCAAAGATTCAATTTTTGGGTGCAACTATTTCTTCATATTTTCTGGATCTTATTTTCAGCAGCTATATGGTAATGACTTTCCTTTTGTTTATTGTTTTTGTTTCAATTTCCGTTCTTTATTCCGTTATTAGCATAATCATGAGTAGCTAAATCCATGTGTAGTCGAATTATGTGAAAGCGAGTGAAAACCCTAAGGGGGATGAGATAGGGAATTGTGTAGTGCATAATTTTACGTTTAAACGATTCATCCACGTCCTAAAACTTATTTTTAACATCTTTGAATTAGATTGATCACATAGTTCACTGTCACACACATCGAACTTATAGATGCATTTTGCGGTGAGATGTGGGATAAAGGGTTTTAGGATCGTTGCGTAGATTCGGCCTAGTTGTTAGGTCCGTTTCCAATACAGAGGTTTGTCATCATTGTTTGAGGGACTATAGAGCTTAATCATGTTATGTTAATCGGTTTTCTAATGGGAGAATAAATTGACTTCACATAGGGTGGTTAGATCAAGTTGTTCAGTCGAATCGCTAGAATTAGGAGTCGGCACCCGTGGATGTCGTTAAACTACATTGGATAGGTAGGTCGGTTAAGGCACGCTCCCAGTCAAGTCCTTCCTTAAGGGTAAAAGTAGCTCGTGGGATCATAGTTCGGCTATACCTTTTTAATCATAGAAGTACAAACCATTAGTTTAATCTTTACTTTTGCATTAGTATAATATCTCTCCACCACTATTTTGACCTGAACTAAGTTCTAAGTTGACTTTGGTACTCAGACAGATGTGGATTCGACCTTGAGACCAATATACTACCATTGACCCGATACTCTGTCGGTTAAAATTAGCGGTTAGTTATTTTTCTATCAAGAATTTTGGCGCCGTTGCCGGGGAGTAACGTTTGATATCTTGTAAGTTGACCAAAAGCTTGGGCTTAAGTTGTTTTTATTTTGTTTTCTTGTTGTTTCTTGTTTGTCAGTGAATGACCCGAAGCTCCAAAGAGCCTCCCATCGAGCCAATTCAAGAGATTGAAGCTTACGCACGTCATAGAAATAGTCAATGCTGAGGAGAACCTCTAATTGCTAGTCCGAACCCTTTATTTGAAGAAGAATGGACAATAGAATGCTCACCCTCACTTTCAGATTCCTCTATAGAAATGGACGATATAACGACTAGACAGAACGGTAAATATCCCACTGATGAGCAGAATCTACAAGGGCAAACCTCAACCACGGCCGGTGGTAATGCAACAGTGCCTTTGCAAACTCCAACGAGGACCCCTCGTCATGAACCATTGAGAGAGGGCAACACAGTGTTACGTCAATTGGAAACTCCACAGTTTAATCAGATGACAGGGATTGGACAATACATAGGAGGACAAAATGCTCAGAATACACAGAACTTTGGACCCGAATTAGACCAAGAGACGGTAAATCCAATACTGCAGATGCTAGAGACTCAAGGAATTCAACAGGGGTTCCAAAACCCATATAACCCATATAATCAACCCCCTCTGCAGCCGTTTTATCAACAACAACAACAGAAGAATTATCAGCCACAGATGGCTCAGGAAGCACTGAGACCGAGGATTTGTCGAGATTATGTCACTACTCCTTAGGAAGTTATAGGGCATAACCCAATTAGTGTGCCCCCGATTAATGCGAATAACTTGGACATCAATCAAAACATTCTGAACATGTTGGGGGAACACACTCTATTCCACGGGAAATCAACTGAGAACCCAAACAGATTTCTTGATCATTTTCTCCAAATTTGTGGGACGATGAGATATAATAGGGTTAGCGACGAGGCGATAAATCTGATAGTTTTCCCGTTTGCACTGAGAGGAGCTGCTATGGATTAGTATGATTTGCTACTTAATGACTCGTTACATACATGGGCGGATGTAATGAGAGTATTTCTGAAAAAGTATTCTCCTCCGGCAAAGATTCTAGATCTGAAAGAAGAAATCTCTTTGTTTGACGGTCTCGAGGGAGAGACACTAAAAGAGTCTTATGAGAGATTTAGGGGTCTACTGGAGATATGCCCTCCACATGGTTTTTCTACGGTGGAGCAAGTCATTATATTATTCAGGGCCTTGGAGCCAATGGACCAAAACAAGCTGAATGCCGCAAGCGGCGGAGACATTATGAATCTGCCGCCAGAACAAGCTATGAGACAGATAGAGAATGCGGCAGATGGAGAAGGACAATGGGGGTCGAGCAGAAAGAAGAAGAAAGGTGCAATGGAGAGTGTAAAGTCGCTGAAAGAGGAACTCGATCGAGAATCTTCCATGCACGATAAGATGCAAGAAATGGTACTAAAGATGGACCGAATGGAGTTAAAAAAAAAAAGAAGGCACAGCAATGCCAACTTTGTGGAGGTGGACATTCTGCGATTGAATGTGAATCATCGAAGAAACCCACTTATCCACAACAATTGACACCTACTCCAGTACAACAACAGTCTGGCAATCAGAATGACCAACAGCTAATAAATGTCTATGTGATGGGGCAAATGAATATGAATTAGCAAGAGTTTGGGCAGCAACAGTGGAATCAGAACTTTGATAATCAGCAAGGGCCGCAAAAGGACTATGGTATGGGTGATGATTCACAACAATATGATGTGAATTATGTTGGACAAAGGAATCAGGGGCAATTGAGTCAAAATCAGCAGAATCAAGGTTGGAACCAGGGGCAGAATCAGAATTGGAATCGGAACAACAATCAGAACCAAGGTTTTAGTCAAAACCAAACCTCATACGACCGACCTTGGAATCAGAACCCCCAGAATCAGAGTTCATACCAAAATCAGAACCAAGTCTACTCTCAGAATAGTCAGAATTAGCAGTCTCAGTCACAAGGCCAACCGCAACAGCAAGGGCAGAATTGGGGCAAAAATCAGGGTTGGAATCAGAATCAGGGCCAGCAAAACAATCAGATGTAGCAAGCAAGCCAGCCGCCGAGAAATAATAACTCTGGCACCTATCAGCATCCGAATGCTCATCTGCACCAGAACAATCAAAATAATCAGCAATCAAACAATTCTGGTGTCAGAAGACACCCGCTGAAATACTCCTAGAGAGAGTAGACATGACTGTTTCTGAGTTAAACAAGAATGCTGTAGGACAAAAAGTGGACACACATTCTGCCATTCAAAACTTGTAGACCCAAGTGGGTCAAATAACTGACACTCTAAAGACAAATCTGAGTGGTGGGATACCGAGTAACACTGAGAGGAACCCAAAGGATGTGAATGATGTGTTCACACGAAGCAGTAAAGAGGTTGGGCTGAGTGACAAGAAGAAGGAATTATGGGCCGATAAAGCAGAAACCGATAAGGCTGAGAAAGAGAAGGTAGTTGACCGTGAAGGGGCTATGTATGGTGAAGTTGAGATTGAAGATTTGGAAATTGGAAGTGTTGATAAAGAAATGGCTGCAATGAGGAAGGAATTGGAAGCCACGAAAAAGGCATTGGCGGACACAAACAAGAAAGCATTGGAAAGAGCAGCACCGAAGAAAGACTATGTGGTCTTGGACATAAAAGAAGAAGAAGCCTCACCGCCTAAAGAAAAGGGTAAGAAAAACAGAATTCCTCCCCTCCCCCTAATTTTGATGTTAATACTTTACCCTATCCTCTTAAGGGACCCAGAAAGGACATACTGACCCAAGGTCAAGCGAAATTTTTGAATCTCTTAAGAAAGGTAGAGGTGAATATTCCCCTATTAGAGGCATTTCGAGCATTCCCCCATATTGTAAAATTTTGAAAGGAATGTTGCCGAGTAAGGAGAGGATGCAACAGATGGTGCATTTTGAGTGAGGAATGTTCTGCAATCTTTGAGAATAGGATACCCCCCAAGTTGCAGGATAGAGGTAGCTTTACCATCCCAATTACCATTGGAGAAACTGTGTTTAAAAATGTGTTATGTGATCTAGGGGCTTCTGTGAGCCTGATGCCTAGAGGATTTTATGAGAAGTTGGGATTGGGTAAGTTAGAACCAATAGGGATGAACCTACAGATGGCAGATAGATCTGTTAGGAAACCTATGGGGGTGGCTGAAGATGTGTTAGTGCAGGTTGACAAGTTTGTTTTCCCCGTTGACTTCGTAGTCTTAGATATGGATATGGATGCCAAAACCCTGCTTTTGTTAGGTCGACCTTTCTTGAACACAGGAGAGACCTTGATAGACGTAAAAAGGGGAGAGATCATACTACGAATCGGGAAAGAGAGTGTGGCCATAAATGTTTATAATGAAATGAAGCATCCTCATGATGAAAAGAGTGATTGTTTTTCTGTTGATGCTATATATCCTTGTATTTTGGAGCACACTAACCTGCAGGGATACCAAGAGCCTATGGAAGAATGCTTGACGAAGTCAACCACTACGGAGGATGATGATCCGAGAATGAGAACTCAAGTATACCATTTAGAGGCAACTCCGTTTGTCGATGCAAGCAGGAACAAGAAGCTAGAGCTCGGTTTGACTGGCAAGCTGCTAAAGCCGTCAATCGAGGAACCACCTACTGATCTGGAGCTGAAGCCACTTCCCGAGCATTTAAAGTATGTATTTTTAAAACCTAATGAACTACTTCCTCTTATTGTTTCGTCTGCACTAACCGTTTTGCAGGAAGCTATGTTGATCCACGTTCTGAAGAAACACAAAAAGGCCTTCGGATGGAAGATGGTTGACATAAAAGGGATTAGTGCTGATATCTGCAAGCATAAGATCATCCTTGAAGAAGGTGCCAAGCCGGTCAGGCAGTTTCAGAGACGGCTGAACCCACATATGCAAGAGGTGGTGAGGAAAGACATAGTAAAGATGCTGGAATTGGGGATAATTTATGTGATCTCCGACAGTGAGTGGGTGAGCCCCACACAAGTCGTACCCAAGAAAGGAGGCATCATAGTTGAGCTCAATGATAAAGGTGAGCCCATTCCTACTCGTTTAGTTACTGGTTACTGAGTTTGTATTGATTTCCACATGCTGAATGATAAGACTAGAAAAGATCATTTTCCCCTCCCCTTTATTGATCAAATGCTAGAGCGTCTGAGTGGTCATGCATTTATTGCTTTTTGAATGGTTTTAGTGGCGATTATCAAATTCACATCGATATACATGACCAGGATAAGACTACTTTCACGTGTCCGTATGGCACATTTGCATTTAAAAGAATGCCGTTCGGGTTGTGTAATGCACCCGCGACATTCCAGCGATGCATGGTTGCCATCTTTGCTGATATGATAGAGCATATCATGGAAGTATTTATGGATGACTTTAGCATTTTTGGAAATAATTTTGATGAGTGTTTGTCTAATATTGATAAGGTGCTTGCGCGTTGTGAGGAGACAAACTTGGTTTTAAATTGGGAAAAGTGTCATTTCATGGTAACTGAGGGGATTGGTTTAGGACATAAGGTGTCGGGGAAGGGAATAGAGGTCGATAGAGCCAAGATAGAGGCAATTTCTAAGCTTCCTATGCCTACAAATATGAAGACTCCAAGGTCATTCTTGGGTCATGCAGGTTTTTATCGTAGATTCATTCCGAGTTTTTCCCAAATTGCAAGACCTCTTACTCTTCAATTGATGAAGGGTGCCCCCGGTGTTTTTTATGCAGCATGCCTAGATGCTTCCCGAACTCTTAAGAAACTTCTTACTTTGGCTCCTATCTTGGTTGCACCGGATTGGTCCAAGAAGTTCGAGGTAATATGTGATGCGAGTGATTATGCCGTAGGAGCTGTCCTAGGTCAGAAGGTTGACAAGCTGTTTCGACCTATCTACTATGTGAGTCATACCCTGAACTCGGCCCAACAAAAGTATGCCACAACTGTGAATGAACTTTTAGCTGTTGTTTTAGCTTTCGACAAGTTCCGGTCGTACTTGATTGGGTCGAAAGTCATAGTTCACACTGACCATGCTGCGTTGCAATACCTATATGCCAAGAAGGATGCAAAACCATGCTTGTTGAGGTGGATCTTGCTCCTTCAAGAGTTTGACGTAGAAATTTAGAACAGAAAGGGATGTGAGAACGTAGTAGCTGACCATCTGAGTAGGATGGATCCGGGTGAAGAGAGATGTTTTACCAAAGTTGAGATTGATGACCGTTTTCAGGATGAGCAGTTGTTCGTAGTGGATACGATGCTCCCGGTTAAGAGGGGAAATTTTATTCAGAGAGGGAAGAAAGGGAACCCATGGTATGCCCTATTTGTTAATTATCACGAGTATGGATTCGTAGATCCTGAGTTTGATGAGAACCAGAAGAAGTTTTATAGTGAGGTGAACCGGTATGTGTGGGAAGACCCCTTACTTTTTAGGCTATGTGCAGATGGCATCCTGAGGAGATGTGTTGATGACAGTGAGATAGTGAGTATTCTCTCGTTCTACCATGATAAAGAGGCCGGTGGCCACTTCTCGGGCGAGAGAACTGCGTTGAAGGTGTTACAAAGTGGGTTCTACTGGCCCACTATCTTCAAGGATGCACATGCGTATGTTAAGACATGTGACGCCTGCCAACACTCAGGAAGGATTTCCAAGAGAAATGAGGTGCCCCAGAAACCGATTATAGTGTGTGAGGTTTTTGATATATGGGGATTAGACTTCATGACATCATATCCGTCTTCTTTCGGGAATAAATACATTCTTGTCGACTATGATTACATTTCAAAGTGGGTTGAGGAAATTGCTTCGCCTACTAATGACAAACATGTAGTCATACGGTTTCTTAAGAAGCATATACTATCCCGGTTTGGAGTACCTCGAGCGATAATAAGTGACAATGGAAGTCACTTTGCAAATAGAGAGTTCGATAAGCTTTTAATGAAGTATGGGGTCACTCATAAGTTAGGTACTGCCTACCAACCCTAGACTAGTGGCCAAGTAGAGGTGTCCAATCGAGGAATCAAAAGAATCCTGGAGAAGACAGTCAATTCCAACCTTAAGGATTGGTCGAAGAAGTTAGATGATGCGCTATGGGCACACCAAACTGCGTTCAAGACACCCATAGGTATGTCACCCTACATGCTTGTTTTTTGCAAGGCTTGCCATCTCCCCGTAGAGGTTGAGCATAAGGCCTATTGGGCAATAAAGAATCTAAATATGGATGACACATTAATCGGTGAAAGAAGGATGGCCCAGTTGAACGAGTTAGATGAGTTTTGCCTTCAAGCTTACGATTGTTCGGCGAAATAAAAGGAGAAGACCAAGCTGCTTCACGATAAGTTGATCAAACCGCGTGTTTTCAACGTAGGTGATGAGGTCCTTCTCTATAATACTCACCTCCATTTGTTTCAAGGCAAACTTAAGTCGAGGTGGTCGGGACCATATAAGGTATTGCGAGTTTTTGACTCGGGAGCCATCGAGGTAACTCATCTGAAGCACGGGACGTTCATCACAAACAGCCTTCGGTTAATAAAGTATGAGAATTTACCATTCGATGAGGCTCTCGAAATTGTGCATTTGACTGATCCCGAGCCTTGGTCAATCATTTCTGAGTCTCGTCATGGACTTTAAACTTTGACAACTTTGCTCTCATCACTCCACAATCACATCTTTCTATCCTCGCTTCCTCATTTGTGCCGGTAGTATAACTTTGAAAAAACCGGTACAGTATAAGTCATTTGTCGAGCCAACAACGTAAAACAAAGGCGCTCGGTGGGAGGTAACCCACCATTATCTGAATTTTCTTAGGTTTTGATCATAAATTGTGTTGAAATAAAGGATAGAATCAAACGGGATCGAAAATTCTTTGTTCTGCATGAACCTGGGGTCAACCGGGCGTTTTCCCTCTGCAAACATTCGTCCGTCTGAGTTGGCCATCAAACGGGCGTCTGACCTAGGCAAACGCTCGTTCGTCCAAAATGGCCCAACTCTGTACGTGTTTCTTAGTCATTCAAACGGGCGTTTGGCTTGTCCCAAATGCTCGTCCAGTTCATCATTGCCCAGGAAGACGCCCGTTCGTTTTAGGCGAATTCCCATCTGCCTCTCCCTCTATAAATACCTCCAGCCTATCCTTCACTTTTCAAATCAGATTTCATACTCGAAAAACCCGACCTTTCACGCCCTTTTTCACCTAGATTCTTCGTTTTTGACCCGATCGGAGCGATTCAAAGTCCCCCAAACACTTCTTGACCTCTTCTTTTCATTTCACAAACCCAAATCCTTCCACAAACACCTTTTGGCCGGATTCGAGACCCAAGCTTGGGCGGTTTTCAAATTACAAAAATCCAAACTTTGGACATTTTGTGCATCGTTCGGACTTCTAATCACCTCCATCATCATCCTAGCATCCTTATTGGTAAGATTCTATAAGCTTTTCATGTTTTAATTTACGTTTCTTTTGGGTTCGATTTTCGAGTCGGCCCCTAAACGAACTGCCACTGATTGGGTTTGTTTTTCATTGTTTTGCTTTGTTTTTGCTTTGATGATGCTCTGGGGGTGCTGTTAATTGATTGTGGACGTCTGCATTACGGTTGTGGGTCAGTTGTTGTGTGGTTTGATTGGTGTTTTGTGGGGAAATCCTGTTTGGACGATAATCGGGTTGTTATCTGTGTTGTTTATGATTGGGTTTGCTGTGACTGTTTAGTGTTAGATATAATGGTGTGTATTGGTGGTAAAGAGGGGGCCTCGGGGCAGAAATGATTTGGGAAGGAAATATCTCGGGATGCCGGTATGAAGAAGAAATTAGTTGAACCTAGACCGGTAAATCCCAACCAAGGGATTGAGATCCGAGAGAGACAAAACCCCCTTAGGGCAGCCCAGAGTCAGGCTCGGGTATCCTTGAGAGATGAATCGGAGTCTAAGACGGAGGATGAGCCGTTGGTGAGAAAGAAAACACTTGAGCCGGGACCTAGGGTTGAGGAAGCAGTAAGGGAGCCTAGGGCTACTCCTGAGGTTAGGATTGAAAGGGGTGAGCAGATTGTGGAGCCTGTTAGAACCCAGAGAACGGGAACTGGAGGACCCCCGATCCCGTTTGCGAGGAGATTTGTCAATTCCAAGGTTTTAGAGGTCTATAACAAACACTACTTGACCCGCACGATGCTTACAGAGCGAGCCTTCCATGAGTATAATATGGACACAAACTTTGTGAAAAACCTGACCGATAGAAAGTGGCGACCGTTGATGACAACCCCGGAGGTGAAGGTGAATGCGACTTTGGTGCATGAGTTTTATGAAATTTTTTCTGAGTCGAGCTTAGAAACGGAGATGGTTAAGGTACAGGGAGTCCAAGTCCCGTTTAGTGCCAAGGTGATCAATGCTAAGTATGGGCTGACACCGTTCGAGGGTTTAGATTATAAGGAGGCGATCAAAGCAAAACAGGATGTGGGTGAGGACCCATTAGAGGATTTCTGATTGTTGGTATGCCCGGATGTACCTTGGACCCTTGGAGGCAGTGGGGTGAGAAAGGAGTCGGTCACGTCGACGTGGGCAGAGGATTGGAAAGTTCAATGCCGATTTATCCAGAATTGGTTGCTGCCGAAGAACAACCTTACTCATTTCCACATCAGCGATTTAGGGATGCTGTATGCCCTCAATTTTAAGTTGAATGTGGACGTCGGTCAGGCCATTTATGACGAGTTGGCCACAAACCAGAAGGTCTACACCCGCTGTCTGATTTGCCCTCATCTGATTTATAGCTTATGTCAGGACGCTAGGGTCCCGGAATATAAGCAGGATCACCGGCCTAAGAATCCTCGTTTGTTGTAAAGAGAGAAGGTTAGGACCCCGGCCCAGCTAGAGCGTATGGCATCACAGCAGCCCAATTCATCTTCGGCCCCGACTCGGGCACCACCAGTTCCTTCTATTTCTCCCTCATTGAGGATGAGGTTGAGCATGGCTAACAGTTTCAGGAACTGGATGGAGGATCAAAAGCAAACGCCGGACAATATTCTGACTCTCCTAATGCTGATGAGTGAGGGTCGACTACCGAAGAATCCGGAAGCATTTGCCCCGAGCAACATGGATTACCATTTTTCGGATGAAATTGAGCGAGCTATCACACAGATCGTGGCTGAGTATGCATCATCGTCTGACGAGGAGACGGCGGAGACTGAGGAGGCAGAGACCGGAGCTCCCACTGATGCTACTACAGACGGTGCCACCACTGCTGGTGATGATGTAGCACCCGGCCAGACGTGATTTTATTTGTTCTATGCTGTTCCTTATATCGTCTGTGCCCGGTGTTAAGGTTGTTTAGGAGCTGTCGATTTCATTTGCCGCATCTGTATTTTATTTCCTGCTACTGTCAGTTTTGAGTTGCTACTTTTATGATGGGTCTTGTCCACCTTAAGGCACATTCATACTTTCGTTTGGCTTTTGGTTTTTAGATATACACATTTTGGATCATTTCTATATGTCAAACCTCTGTGGTCTTTCTTTTACCCATAGATGTTCTGTGCTTTACCCGTTTGGGTCATTTATCCATCTATAGCAATCCACTGTGTGCGTTCCAATTGCATCGAGTTTTCTGACATGACAGGGCCTTTGTACTATTAAACCCCTTATCCCTTTTTGATATTTTGGCATGAGGACCAAGTCCCATGCACATATTGCATAGTTTCTGTTTTGATAGGGTTTCAGGTTGCGTTTCCATGAGGCTATCACATGATTCGATAGCGCCATTCTGTCGGGTTTCAAGCTAAGTCTTCTTTTCTATCTCATTCACACACTGAGGACAGTGCTTCATTCGAAGTGGGGGGTGGAGACGACTTAGCTTTATTGTTTTGATTGATAAATGTGCCATTAATTGTGATATGCATAGTTAATGTCCGTTTTTGAGTCAGTTCGTGGCATAAAAATTTAAAACTTTTCACGATTTGACACCGTGTTATATGCATGTTTCTCACGATGGATTTCGAAAATGTCTTCGTAGTCGAGTAATGTATGCCGGGTGATTTTATTTTGTCACGATACGAACCCTTTTGAATGCACGTAGACCTTGGTTATACTTAGTCTTGTTGCTATACATACTTATACCACTAGTTTCGAGGCGAAATAGAAAGGTTGACATGGGCCGGATATGGGATGAGAGTCATGGCACTTCTTTGACTTAGCCAGAGCCAAATAAGCCAAGATGCCAACATTATACCCTCGTAACCCCTCTAAGCCTTGATAGGACGGTCTGACCACTGTCCGAGATGAGCCGTTTTGGTTACTTAGCCTGTATTACCCTAACCCTGAGCTTTATTATTGGTCACGTTTCCTTTAATCACCCTACGAGTGGACTTAGTTGTTACTTTAGACACACTTGCTGAAGCAAGTGTGGGGTGGGAGATGATTGATGACGGAAAAATTCACCGTTATTTTTATAACTTTTCAACCCGTTTCTGATATCATTTTGAGCATTATTATATCAAATCAAGTATAAATACTAAGTTTTATCTAAATATGTAAGTGGTAGTTATTATATAAATTATCGTATTTTTATAAGTTTTTGTTAGTTTTGTACCGGTTTTAGTGACCGGAGTGTCGTGTCTGTTTTATGTGGGTATTTTCTGTTTATTTCTTTGCAGAATCCTAAGATGAACTGAAATCCCGAGTATAGACACTTTTTGAAGTCAATTCGAGTCGTTGGAAGGAAGTTATAAAGCGTCACTAAGTCAAATGATCAAATGGTTAATCGTTTCTTAAGAATGAAAATCCCGAGTATCGATGGGAATTGCCTATCAAAACGGCATTTTCTGAAGAAGTGGCCTTAATGAAAGTTGTAGATCTTTGATAGAGCTTTCCAACGTATTTTGAATCACGTCAATTGGAGGTCTACAACTCAAGTTATGACCAAGTGGCTAATCGATTCGTAATAGTAAAAATCCCGAAAACGACACGACATACGAATGGCTCATCAAAACGACATTTTCTGAAGAGGTTTCCTTAATAAAAGTTGTATATCTTCAAGAAAGATTTCCAATGGATTTTGAATCAAGTCAATCGGACTTCTACAACTCAAATGGTGGTCAAGTGGCTAATTGATTTGTATTAGGGAAAATGTCGTAAAACGACACGTAATGGAAATGGCCCATCAAAAAGGCGTTTTCTGAAGAAGTGTCCTTCATGAAAGTTGTAGATTTTTCCGAGAGCTTTCTAATGACGTTTGAATCATGATTTTTGGAGGTCTATAACTCGAGATATGAATTTTAGAAGTTTAATATATAATTATATATAATTATATTCTCCTGCATGTGCTGCATGTTACTGTAATCATTAGTGATGATGAGCTCGGATCGATCCGGCACAATTTCGGATCGATCCGGACCCCTTATATTTGCCTATATATAGCAGAGCATCAGCAACAGCAACGGTGCCCCTCTCTTCTCCCATTTCTCTTCTTCTCCTTCTTCTTTCTTTTATTTATGTTATGGAGGGGCCTATATGTAATATATATGTCATTATAATGTCGGTGTAATAACCTGACTAGTTATAGTTTTAATATAATTTCGTTTCCGCTTTTTATTGCTTTCTTTTATTTTATGCAATTAGTATAAATATATATATACGTATATTATATATATATCTATATCTATATATATATCTATATATATATCTATACGTATATCTATATAGCTGTAGTTATCTTTTTCGTTTTGTTTTCTTTCGTTTTGTTATTTTCGTTAATATGAGTAGTTAAACTAAACATAGCCGAATTATGTGAAAACGGGTAAAATTGACCCTCGGGAGACGAGATGGGAGTTGTGTGCGCGTAATTAAACGTTCGTATGATAAACTCATGTTTTAAAACCCGTTTTGATCATTTTCCTAACTTTGAATAAAATTGACAACTTTGTTCACGGTTACATCGAGCTTATAAATGTATTTTGCGGTGAGATGTGAGATATGGATATCAATCATAGTCCTGATTGTTAGATTGACAATCTAAGTGATAGATCTGGACTATGCCTAAGTGAAATTCTTATTTTTACGAGATGTGCGAAACATGTTTTAAAATCACTAAACCATAGTCTTAATCGTTAGATTGGCAACCTAAGTGATACATTAAAATTATGTTTTTGTGAGGTTTTTCAACGGCTTTTTATTCCGGTCAACCATGTTAGGCGAGTTAGCTCTCTAAAGGGAGGGTTAATAAACCTAGTGTGGGGGTTAAGTGAGAGCTGTTCAGATCTTAACGCAAGAATAAAGAGTTGATTCCTGTGAATATCATATGAACTGAATCAGATAAAACACACTCCTTATCAAGTTTTTCCTGTGGGGAGATAACCTGTTGGATCATGGCTCGGCTATGCTTTTTAATCACCTAGTTAATCTCCTTAGTTAAAATTTATTTTTCGCATTAGTATAAAAACTCCACCTAAAACTTTGATCGCCTAGACTAAGAACCACGTTCGCTTTGGTACTCACAACCACATTTCTCTTGGGACGACCTCGTACTCCTGTAGCTATCCTAGCAATCGACCTGGTACTCTGCCAGTTAGAGAGTTAGTTTACCCACGGTTTTGCGAGTCTTTATAAATGTATTTTGACGGGTAAATTTTCGCTCATCAAAAATTGGCGCCGTTGCCGGGGAAATGTGTGATATTGTTGTGATATCTTGTAAGTGAACCGAAGGCTTGGGCCTAGGTTTTTATTTTCTTTGTTTTATTTAGATGTCGATAAGAGCTATGGATGCTGAAGTGATATTGTCCTGAACTCGGTTTGAATACGACTTTGGTACTTAGCCTCTTCGGAGGGTGAGATCTTGTAAGTCTGGCTAAAACTGGGGATTAGGGCCTTCGGCTACCATAAATTTTTGAGGGGTCTAAATATCGTGTGTTTAAAAAATAAAAAATAAAAACGAAAAATAAAAAAAATAAAAAAAAAAAAAAAAAGAAAAATTTTATTGTTTTCTTGTTGTTTTCTGAGATCTTGCAGATTGAGCTTAAATGGATCAATATTTCAATCAATACTACTCACCTGAACAACAATACTCCTACCAACCTCAGGCACCTGAACAATGTTATCAACAACAGTTCGTGCCTCAGCCTCAATATCAACAGCAGAATAACCAAGGTTCATGGGATTATCAGTGCTCGAATGCATACCAGGATCAGAATTATGGTTATTCGAGTTATGAGCCACAATATTACGAGGGTTGTCCTAACCCTGGTGCTTATCAGGATTACGGTGTTCATACTCAGCACGTTGATAGCTTCAACCAGATTCAGCCACCTGATAAGTGTCTGGAATGGCAAGAAAACTGCTACTCACCTCCGATGAATCAAAGTCAATACGATCAGTTTTCCCCCATGCCACAAGAAGAATTCACCGACAGTCAAATAGAGCAACTAGAACGATTGAACCAGATCTTGGAAGAGCGATTGTTGGACATGCAGGAGTTCAAGGTAAGTACTGACTCCGCTATAAGAAATCTTCAAGACAAGGTGGGGCAATTGATTGAATTAGTGAGGTATGTGAAAGAGGCAGAGACAAGTGCAATAGAGGTGGTTAGGGATGAAAATGTTATCACTGAAAAAGTTCAGGGTGAGAATAAGGTTGATAATTCAGTTTGCAAAGAAAAAGTGCAAGATTTGGAGATGACAGAGTTAGAGGAGCGAGAGATTGATTGGCCATCTTTAGTAAAGCCACTGGGAGAGTTGGTAATAGTAGATATGTTGGTCCCGGATTACTACATTCGTCCACTCTGTGAGGATGAATTTTTTGCGGTCCAGTTTGTATACTCCCCAATGGATGAGCTTTATGGTAATTTTCAAAAGAAGATGGTTCGACAGTCCGATAAAAGAAGATTCTCTGGCTGGGAGGAGGTAGCATCGAGGGCCAAACGAGGTACGTTTCTAGACAATTTAATTTCTTTGGTTCTCGCATTGTTAATTTTTCTTAAGCTATTGATCTTCTTAAGTTCTGATTTTGGTTGATAACTTGTAAATACTACTTTTGTCGAGCAAACGACGTTAAACAAAAGCGCTACCGGGAGGCAGCCCGATAATAATAATAAAGATAATTTGAATAAGCCTAGTCTTAATGAAATGTAGAATCTGTATGAAAGATGAACACAAAGCACAACCAAGTCTCAGGATGAATGTTTGAATTTCATTAAGAGGGAATGATTAGGTGGTTATCCGAAAATCCCGATGGAGAAAAAGATAAAAATTCAAATGTATCATTTCTTGGACTTAGGTTATTGAATCCTTGAGGATCTGAGTATAAAAGACTCAATACTCTTTCACACATTTAATTTTATGATCTAGTCTGTTTCAAATTTCTGGTCGTTGTAGTATAGTGGTGAGTATTCCCGCTTTAATAAAACTGTGTGTAATAAAAATGAATCTAGGAATAACTTACTTGACTATGATATATGTGATACGTATATGCTTAGATGTTTTGTGCTTTACCAGTATGGTTATTTTTCCATCTAAAGCTATTATATAGCCTATCGAATTTTCTGACGTGACAGTGCCATTATCTTATTATTCCCATATCTCTATTGCATACTTTGGCACGAGGACCATGTCCCGTGTTTGCTTTGTTTTGGTTGTTTTTGTATAGGGATTCGGGATGTGCTTTCTCATGGCTGTTACGGGATTTGATAGCATCTTTCTGCCAGGTTTATAAGCTAAGTCTTCCTCTCTATCTCATTTACACTCTGAGAATAATGCAAAATCGTAAGTGGGGGGTAGAGTCGTGGTTGGTCTAGAAATGGCAGTAAGTGTTTAAACCCTTAGTTTTTGATCTTTTTCAAACATTATTTAGTTGATTAAAATAATTTGTATAAGGTATATATTTCATGGATTTAAAGATGTAATGATCAATTTGATATGTATAACTAATTTGAACCGTAAGTGCATTTTAACCCCAAATTTATTTGTGTAACATGAATTCCTTCACGTAAGCCTTTGATATTGAAGCGAAAAATTTTAACTGTACCCATTCAGTATTCTAGTGGTTTATCCTAGAAATAGCAGTAACTTAGTACCTAACTTTTGAACGTGTACTGTGAATATCTGAAGGTTTGAATGTGATAGGAAGAATACCAAACTAAGATAAACTATATGTCGTTTGTAGCTACCAATGATTTGAGTGTGGAAGGGCGTTATCACGAAACGTCCTATATCACTATAAGGTTTAAAAGCTCCCGATTGCCTGATGATTGTAGTCTAGCTAGGGTGTTATCACGAAACATCCTATTGCTAGGAATGAGGGCATATACTATACATGTGAAAAAAAAAAGAGAGTTAGATAGGTATTAATGTATTCGATCTCACCTCATGACGCTTGCAAGATAGTCGATTTTGGCAATGAGTTCGGATATGTTAGTATTCTACGAAAAGAAAAAAGAAAAAAAATAGAAAAGAAAAGAAAAAGTTGGTTGAAAACTTAGTTAACTTCTGACTATCCCCAGTATAAACTGAATGATATGCTTTAAGGATTATCCTAATGAGTACACGGGAGGACTTTGTGTGGAATTGTTACTGCCTATACCTAGGAAAGTCATTAGGACTGTCTGAATGGATATTTGTGCGTTTGCTTGATTTATTCAAGAGAGGATAGTGGAAATTGAAAAGGCTTGTCACACACACACTCTGTTATACATTTATATTAAGGTTAACGTGTGGTTATGATTCGATTGGTTACATCATCCGGTTGGCCTTTATATTTTACATGTTCATGAATTTTTCCTCATTCATTTTATTTTATCGCTTGTTTTGTTCGAGGACGACCAAAAGCTAAGTGGGGGGTTGTGATGACGGAAAAATTCACCGTTATTTTTATAACTTTTCAACCCGTTTCTGATATCATTTTGAGCATTATTATATCAAATCAAGTATAAATACTAAGTTTTATCTAAATATGTAAGTGGTAGTTATTATATAAATTATCGTATTTTTATAAGTTTTTGTTAGTTTTGTACCGGTTTTAGTGACCGGAGTGTCGTGTCTGTTTTATGTGGGTATTTTCTGTTTATTTCTTTGCAGAATACTCAGATGAACTGAAATCCCGAGTATAGACACTTTTTGAAGTCAATTCGAGTCGTTGGAAGGAAGTTATAAAGCGTCACTAAGTCAAATGATCAAATGGTTAATCGTTTCTTAAGAATGAAAATCCCGAGTATCGATGGGAATTGCCTATCAAAACGGCATTTTCTGAAGAAGTGGCCTTAATGAAAGTTGTAGATATTTGATAGAGCTTTCCAACGTATTTTGAATCACGGCAATTGGAGGTCTACAACTCAAGTTATGACCAAGTGGCTAATCGATTCGTAATAGTAAAAATCCCGAAAACGACACGACATACGAATGGCTCATCAAAACGACATTTTCTGAAGAGGTTTCCTTAATAAAAGTTGTATATCTTCAAGAAAGCTTTCCAATGGATTTTGAATCAAGTCAATCGGACTTCTACAACTCAAATGGTGGTCAAGTGGCTAATTGATTTGTATTAGGGAAAATGTCGTAAAACGACACGTAATGGAAATGGCCCATCAAAAAGGCATTTTCTGAAGAAGTGTCTTTCATGAAAGTTGTAGAGTTTTCCGAGAGCTTTCTAATGACGTTTGAATCATGATTTTTGGAGGTCTACAACTCGAGATATGAATTTTAGAAGTTTAATATATAATTATATATAATTATATTCTCCTGCATGTGCTGCATGTTACTGTAATCATTAGTGATGATGAGCTCGGATCGATCCGGCCCCCTTATATTTGCCTATATATAGCAGAGCATCAGCAACAGCAACGGTGCCCCTCTCTTCTCCCATTTCTCTTCTTCTCCTTCTTCTTTCTTTTATTTATGTTATGGAGGGGCCTATATGTAATATATATGTCGTTATAATGTCGGTGTAATAACCCGACTAGTTATAGTTTTAATATAATTTCGTTTCCGCTTTTTATTGCTTTCTTTTATTTTATGCAATTAGTATAAATATATATATATACGTATATTATATATATATCTATATCTATATATATATCTATATATATATCTATACGTATATCTATATAGCTGTAGTTATCTTTTTCGTTTTGTTTTCTTTCGTTTTGTTATTTTCGTTAATATGAGTAGTTAAACTAAACATAGCCGAATTATGTGAAAACGGGTAAAATTGACCCTCGGGAGACGAGATGGGAGTTGTGTGCGCGTAATTAAACGTTCGTATGATAAACTCATGTTTTAAAACCCGTTTTGATCATTTTCCTAACTTTGAATAAAATTGACAACTTTGTTCACGGTTACATCGAGCTTATAAATGTATTTTGCGGTGAGATGTGAGATATGGATATCACTAATCATAGTCCTGATTGTTAGATTGACAATCTAAGTGATAGATCTGGACTATGCCTAAGTGAAATTCTTATTTTTACGAGATGTTCGAGACATGTTTTAAAATCACTAAACCATAGTCTTAATCGTTAGATTGGCAACCTAAGTGATACATTAAAATTATGTTTTTGTGAGGTTTTTCAACGGCTTTTTATTCCGGTCAACCATGTTAGGCGAGTTAGCTCTCTAAAGGGAGGGTTAATAAACCTAGTGTGGGGGTTAAGTGAGAGCTGTTCAGATCTTAACGCAAGAATAAAGAGTTGATTCCTGTGAATATCATATGAACTGAATCAGATAAAACACACTCCTTATCAAGTTTTTCCTGTGGGGAGATAACCTGTTGGATCATGGCTCGGCTATGCTTTTTAATCACCTAGTTAGTCTCTTTAGTTAAAATTTATTTTTCGCATTAGTATAAAAACTCCACCTAAAACTTTGATCGCCTAGACTAAGAACCACGTTCGCTTTGGTACTCACAACCACATTTCTCTTGGGACGACCTCGTACTCCTGTAGCTATCCTAGCAATCGACCTGGTACTCTGCCAGTTAGAGAGTTAGTTTACCCACTGTTTTGCGAGTCTTTATAAATGTATTTTGAGGGGTAAATTTTCGCTCATCAATGACATGGGGGAGCCTCAAGATGAAGCAACATTGATCTACTGTGATAGCATTTCGGCAATTTCAATGGCGAAAAACCCAGTATTTCACAACAAGACTAAGCACTTAAGAATCAAGTACCACTTCATCAGAGAAGCTGTGGCCAATAAAGAAATAGAGGTCATGCATTGCAGGAGTGAACAACAGTTAGCCGACATATTCACAAAAGCACTACCAAGAGACAAGTTCGAGCTATTACGAGAAAAGATTGGTGTCAATGAAATGTGTACCAAGGAGGAGTGTTAAATTGTGCTACACATTTCTAGGAAAAGAAAATAAATATCAAGATTGTATGAAAACTCTAGAAATACATTTCTAGAATAGAAGTTTCTAGATATGTAAGACTCTAGAATAAATATTGAAGAAATTAGCTAGAGTAGAAGCTACTAGATGTATGTAGGGATTACTCAAAATCAAGAAATGTCTAGAACATCCTATTAGACACTTGAACTATCCAATGGGGGCTATAAATAGCACCACCACCATGTCCTTAAGCAATCAAGCAATCAATACAATAAAATCTCTTTCTCCAATCTCTCCAACTTATCAATTCTTTTTCCTCTCACACTCATCATCCTAGCCTTCTCCATCTAACTTACTACAAAAATTCTAACACAACTATTTTGTAATAGTTTCTTAAATGTAATTTGTTGCAGCAGACTCCTCCTACAACTCAGTCTCACGGAGTAGCAGGTGGACATGTTAGAGCACTTGAATCACTTAATTTAAAAAAATCTCTATTTCCCCTTTAAAAAAATGTTCTCGATTTTACAATATTAATCTTTATTTTACGACATCTCTATTTAGTATAATCCATCATAATCTCTAAACGATATTGGATATATATAGAGTCTATATTTATGTACTACATTTTAGTTCAATATTTTGAAGATTCTGTATTTTAAATTTTTTGAAAGAGACTTTGACCGAACCACGTACGTACGTCGCAGCCCTTAATTAACCGTTATAGGTAAAATTAAACATGCCGTACATATTTTTTTCTTAACACCCAAAGCGATTCTAATAAGTTCTGGAACCTTAATTAACCGTTATAGGTAAAATTAAACATGCCGTACATATATTTTTTCTTTAACACCCAAAGCGATTCTAATAAGTTCTGGAACAGGTTACAAGGATATAAGTAGTACAATCGGTCAAATCATAAGAAAACACCAAACTAGCTAGGATATCAATCACGGATCTCGATCCCCGACTGTGCAGCTTGCGCAACTGCCCCGCCAGTGCATCAAAACGGTGTCGTTTCGATCCGAAACGACGCCGTCTTAACTGTTTTTTTTTTTTTACATCGCATCGAGACGGCGTTGTTTCGGATCGAAACGATACCGTTTTGATGCACTGGCGGGGCAGCTGTGCAAGCTGCACAGTCGAGGATCGAGATCCTATCAATCACACCCCTGATGACAAATTAAGAAACCATGACAGATGATCTAACATCTTGATCATGCATTGACTTGTAATAAAACGATACTTGTACGCCTATGATTAAAGACATAATTTTGAGAAAGTAGAATTTTCTTACAACAGTTTAATTATTAATTAGTGAAATACGCACACATACCTCTGATAATGATACACATATATATATTCATAACTCTAGAGTAAAGCTTTTCCACGAACATCCATCCATAACCGTTTATTATACAACACGTATTAGAGGGTGATACCAAATGGATGGTTAATATTTGTTTAAATTTAAATTCTCTCATCCAAATTAAACTAATACCTGCTGTATAATAAGTCTTCTTCATCATTTGGTTGTGATGAAAATATGATCTTAGAGTTGTGTACATTATGTGTATCAATAGTTTACTTGATACATGCAGCACTATAGCCCACCCAATCATCTTAAGACATTTCAGTAACCCACCTCACTTTATATTCCGGTTTATTCTTCCTAAGTGCAGGTTTGGCGCATCTATAGATACGGGTGTCACACCTACATTGAAGACCCCAATCTAGCGTGTGATCACAACTGCTATGTATGCAAGCATTTTCTCTACAAGTAGTAACCCAAGGCGGCGGGGTCGAATTAGTCTCCTCTTGGCCGTCGATTTCTTGATCAATCTCCTCATCTTGGTTGTCGATTTCTGGATCAATCTCCTCATCTTGGTCGCCGACGATTTCTGGATCTTCATCATTAACCATGTCGTCGTATTCAGCAGGGGGCGGCACTGCCTCCTTGAAGCATTGATTTGTACTTCGATCACATGTACATCCATTTAGAAGGTGATGACAACTTTGGATAATAGGATCGCAAGTTCCCGTGCAAACGTTTTGCTGCAGCAGACCCCTCCGATTACTACTCAGTCTCGAGCTCAGTGTCAACGGACTTATTATTTCTTTCGTTTCACCTGGAAATCAATTAATTAATGCATTTATGAACAATTAGTTTTGGAGTTTTCTAGCAAATCATACAAGTGTTCCTAGAGTACGAAGAAATTGCTTTTATACAAACTGCGTGTTCGGAATCATTTCTCGTTGATTGTATAGGTAAGTGATTAATATTTGAAAGTTATTCCGAATGGTATTTTTAGAATATATTTAAGAAAATTGCTTAAATCTTGATGTACTCTTAAAAAGAAAAAATGGAATGAACTAAAAATAAGAGGAGGACAGAGAAGTGGGTCTGGGAAATGCCATTATAATATCCCGACCATAGATTTGGTATGATGTCTTTAACAATGCTTTTAAGTATATATATATAGTCAATATAGATAGCGGGGGCGGAGGGCGAAGTCGGTTAAAATGGAAAAATAGAAAAGTAAAAAAGTCTCTAAAATATTGCTTTTGAACAACCACCCAACAAAAAAAAAAAGAAGAAGAAAGAAAGAAAGAAGCAAGCTATCTAATAGATATGGAGGTCATACGAGATTCATCGGTACGAGCGGTACCGGTTTCTGCCTTTGCCGCTAAATAAAATCCCAACAGCATCATTGCTACGGCGCCCACAACGAAAACTTTGCTTGCTGCCATCTTCCGAGCGTTCTGAATCGAATCAATTGAAAATACTTTTGCGTTGATTGAATTATGTGTGTCATATCTTCACCTCATTATTTATAGTCTGTTTTGATCGGCATTTTTTTGTTTTGTATCCAAAAATTGTCGCGCGAATAGACAAAAACAAGAAAGCAGTTTTAGCTAATGAGGGAATCATATTATAAGGTGATTGTTTGATGCATCTAACTATGTGTTGTAAGCGGTAGGTCCAAACACTTGAAATATAGAACTCGAGATTTTATTGATACACAAAATATACAACAAATGGGACACTTGAAAAATACAAGAAGAGAGCAACTAGAAAGTGTTTGATGTGGGAGACTCACTTCACAACTTGTGTGTGTTGTGTTGTTGGCCTAAGTTACAACTCCTATTTATAGGAAATGTAAGAATATCCTAGAAAAAGTAGTAGATCCTTCTAGAGAATATACACACTAGATGTTTCTAGGCAAAGTGTGAATTACATATTTATCTAAGTATTTTCTAGAATTCTAGACTATTCTCTAAGGAAATAATTTCTAGATTTTTCCCTTGTACTAGTTGTAGAATAATCTAGAAGTCATTGACTTCTAACACTCCCCCTCAATGACTTCTTTCTTTTGACGACGAGCTCATTTGCATCCCAAGAGCATTTCTGAATTCCTCGAGCTTGCGTCCGCTTAATCCTTTTGTGAATATATCTGCTAATTGATCTTCAGTCTTCACGTGAATCATCTGTATATCATCTTGAAGAACCTTCTCTCGAATAAAGTGGTAGTGCACTTCAATGTGCTTGGTCCTTGCATGAAATACTGGATTCTCTGCTAGTTGAAGTGATGATATATTGTCGCAATGTAAATACACTGCATAGTCAGCCGGCTGGTGTAAATCCTTCAATAACTGCACAAGCCAAGTGACTTCTTGAGCTGCTACAGCGGCTGCCCGGTACTCTGCCTCGGTAGTTGATAGAGATACAGTAGGTTGTCTTTTGCTACACCAAGATATTACTCCAGAACCAAGGCTGAACACGTAACCGGTAGTTGATCGGAGAGTGTCACGATCCCCAGCATAATCAGCGTCACAGTATCCAACAAGTCTACATGGCACTCCTTTCTGGTAGAAAATACCGTAGTCATAAGTTCCTTTGACGTACCTCATAATTTTCTGAACTAACTGCCAATGTGGCTTTCTTGGACTTTGCATAAATCTGCTTGCGACGCCAACTGCAAAGGAAATGTCTGGTCTTGTTAACGTCAAGTATATCAGACTTCCTACTAGTCGTCGATAACTTGTAGGATCATCCAACTCTATGCCTTCTTTTGAGCTTAACTTGGCATTGACTTCAATTGGCGTTGGAGAAGGCTTGCAGTCTATCATTCCAGACTTCTTTAACAGATCCTTAACATACTTCTGTTGGCAGAGGAACAACCCATCTTTAGTGTACTCGACTTCAAGTCCAAGAAAGTGCTTAAGCTCTCCAAGTTCTTTCATTTGAAACCGGACTGATAAGTTCCTCTTGACTTGTTGAACTTCTTTGTCATCATCTTCAGTGATGATGAGATCATCAACATATACCAACACGACTGTTAATTTTTTATTTTGATACTTGATGAACAAACTTGAGTCGGACGGAGCTATAGAGAATCCACTATGAGTCAAGAACTCTGCAATTTTTCCGTACCAAGCCCTTGGCGCCTGTTTCAATCCATATAACGCCTTTCTTAACTTGCACACGTATTTAGGATGAGTCATACTCTCAAAGCCTTTTGGTTGCTCCATGTATATGTCTCGATCGATCTCGCCATGTAGGAAGGCGTTCTTCACATCCATCTGCCATAGCTTCCAAGACTTACTAGCTGCTAGGGCCAGTAAGACTCGTACTGTAGTTATCTTCGCCACCGGGCTAAACGTCTCATCATAGTCTAAGCCATATTGTTGTGAGAAACCTCGAGCAACTAATCGAGCTTTATGTCTTTCTATGGATCCGTCTTGTCGTGTTTTCACCTTGTAAACCCATTTGCAAGATATTGGTTTTACACCTTCCGGAAGAGGAACAAGTTCCCAAGTCTGGTTTTGCTTAAGCGCTTGAATTTCCTCTTTCATCGCCTGGATCCATTCACCCTTTTTAGACGCCTCCTCATAGCTTGAAGGCTCCATAGTTGCAGTATCATCAACTGTCGCAATGTTAGCATACTTAGGATTTGGTTTCCTCTATCGAGATGATCTCCTAAGTTGTTGTTCATGATGATCAACTTCCTCCATCTCCGGTGTTGGACTTTCGATACTGCTATATTCCATCTCTTGAGTTGCTGCCGATTTCTCTTGGCCATCACCATTTACTTTCAGAGTGCATAACTCTTCTCCAGTCTTTTCTCTTATTTTCTCTTCTAGAATAGGTGAGTCAGGAAGCTCCTCATCTTGAGATGACCACCAAGAAGATGCTTCATCGAATACAACATTTCTTGACACCATACATCGATTCGTTCTTGGGTCACAACACTTCCATCCTTTTCTTTCCTCATCGTATCCCAAGAAGATGCATCTGATTGCTTTCTTGTCAAATTTGCTTCGTAGCTCATCTGGGACGAATACGTAACAGACACAGCCAAATGCTTTGAAATGACTCACAGTTGGTTTCTCTCTTTTGAGTTTCTGATATGGTGAGATGAATCCAAGCTTTGCTTGTGGTAGCCGATTGATCACATGGGCTGCAGTCTTCATACATTCTGCCCAAAAACGGGCTGGGACATTCTTTGCATGTATCATACTCCGACATGTCTCAGCTAAATGTCGATTCTTTCTTTCAGCTACCCCGTTTTGTTGCGGCGTTCTCGGACAAGTCAACTGCCGGCGAATATTATTTTGCTTTAGATATTCCGAGAACTCGGTGGATGTATACTCACCTCCATTATCTGTACGTAGACAACGTACTCTTTGAGGAAAGTCTGCTTCTACTTTACATTTGAATTCCTTGAACTTCTCCAAAGCTTGGGATTTCTCCTTCATGAAATCCACCCACGTATATCTTGAGAAATCATCAATGAAGGTGATCATATATTTTGCTCCTCCGATCGACCGCTGCTTTACTGGTCCAAAAACATCTGAATGAATCAACTCTAGTGGTGTCTTTGCTCGGTATCTCGACTCCTTATATGGGAGTTGATGCGCTTTTCCATATTGGCATCCAGCGCAAACCGTGTCATCCCGACATTCCAACTTAGGAAGTCCTTTGAGCATAGACTCTTTCATCATGACCTTAAGTCTCTTATAACTGACATGTCCCAGACGTGCATGCCATAGATCAGCTGTGTCATTTTTCCTGGTTTTCTCAACATATGCTGCTTCAGCAGTCAGTACATATACTGACTCATTCTTTTCACCTTCTAGGATTGGAGTCCCAACGACTCTAAGATCACGATAAACCTTCACATCTTGTGGACTGAACAATACATAATTACCTGACTCTGTGAGTTGTGATACTGACAAGAGATTTTTCTTCATTCCATCAACATGCATCACATTTTGCAGTATCACTGGCTGAGAATTTGAGTTTGGCGTGATCACTGTTTCTCCAATGTGTCTAATTGGAAGCTTAGTGTTATCCGCCGTTACGACAACACGTCCTCCTTTGTATTCTGTCATACTTTGAAGTCTTTCTTTATCACCGGTCATATGATTGCCAGCTCCTGAGTCAACGATCCACAGATTGTGAAAGTTAACACGCCCAATATCACTTGTCATAGTTGCTGCACAAGTTACTTGGTCTTCTTCTTTCACCATAGTAGTGTCAATATTTTCTTGCTCGGACTTCAACCCCGAGAAAGATGCTTGGACATCCCACTCTGTTTCACTTTGGTCATCTCGGGTATCTGAAGTGACAGCGTTTCCTTCAACTTGTCTCTTCTTGAATCTACAATCTCTTGCAAAATGTCCCTTTCTGCCACAATTGAAGCAAGCATTTTGTTGCTTGTGAAAGCGTTTGTCTCCTCCTTGAGGTCTATCATTACTTTTCTTATTATCATGTCTCTTCTCTTCAGCTCCCCCTCTTTGGTAACTCTGTCCTTCGTCCTTTTGTTGTTTTCCATCATATTGTCTTTTGAATCCCTTATTGTTATATCTATTTGATTTTCCTCTTGCTTGACTTGCATACAACGCCTCTTCTTCTGACTTTATAACTACGCCTGCCATCTGCTTAGCCAGCGACTCCTGGTCGGCTAATAAATTTTCCAGCTCATCAATGGTTGGTTGTGTGGCCCAACCTTGTATCGCTGTTGTGAAACTCCGATACTCGGGTTTTAAACCATGTATCAATATTCTTCTCATCCGAGACTCACCAATTTTGGACTCCGGATCTAATTCGGAAATCTCATAACACAGAGATTTTACCTTGGTGAAATAATCTCTGATTGATAGATTTCCCTGGGTGAGCGACATCAACTCATTCTCCGGTATTTGCAGGCGCGAAATGTTCTTCCTCGAAAAACGACTAGCCAACGTGTCCCATGCTTCCTTCGGCGTGGTGGCTTTCCGGATATGCTCAATCATCTCATCTTCGATTGATGTCTTTATAGCAAACATGGCTTTCGCAGCTTTCACCTTCCATTTACGCAAAGCCGTGGCATCTGTTGAAGCGGGCGGCGTTGCGTCACTTCCGGTGACATACTCCAACAAATCTTGGCTCTCTAGGTATGACACCATACACGATTGCCATGTGCTATAATTGTGATTATTTAATTTTTTAATATTACTCACCGAAAAATCCGCCATCGTGACTTAGTTTTGTTGCACTGTCAAACGCTAAGTAAGCTAGGTCCCAGACCAAACAGCTCCACAGTCCCGGACTGCGCACGAACAAGAATCGTTGAGTGATTCTTCTCAAACGGTGAATAATATCCTCCGACCTTTTACTCCGGCAGAGTGACGACGTCTTTGGTCCCCGACCAAATATCACCACCACAAAAAACTACGCCCGATCGACAAGGCTCCGATACCACTTGTTGTGTTGTAAGCGGTAGGTCCAAACACTTGAAATATAGAACTCGATATTTTATTGATACACAAAATATACAACAAATGGGACACTTGAAAAATACAAGAAGAGAGCAACTAGAAAGTGTTTGATGTGGGAGACTCACTTCACAACTTGTGTGTGTTGTGTTGTTGGCCTAAGTTACAACTCCTATTTATAGGAAATGTAAGAATATCCTAGAAAAAGTAGTAGATCCTTCTAGAGAATATACACACTAGATGTTTCTAGGCAAAGTGTGAATTACATATTTATCTAAGTATTTTCTAGAATTCTAGACTATTCTCTAAGGAAATAATTTCTAGATTTTTCCCTTGTACTAGTTGTAGAATAATCTAGAAGTCATTGACTTC
>CM044907.1:10709737-10800055 GCA_024500145.1 Gentiana dahurica var. dahurica | reverse complement strand
TTGATCGCCTAGACTAAGAACCACGTTCGCTTTGGTACTCACAACCACATTTCTCTTGGGACGACCTCGTACTCCTGTAGCTATCCTAGCAATCGACCTGGTACTCTGCCAGTTAGAGAGTTAGTTTACCCACTGTTTTGCGAGTCTTTATAAATGTATTTTGAGGGGTAAATTTTCGCTCATCAATGATGAGTTGGTTGGTACGAGCTAATATAATGAAGGGGAGGAGCTCGAGGAATCTAGTGTGAGGCTTGTTGGTTCGAGAAAAGAAGAATATGGAGTTGAAAAAAAAAGAGAAAAAGATAAAAAAAAAAATTGAAAAACAATGATGAAAAAAAGAGAAGGAAAAAAAAAAAGAAAAAGTTTGAATAAAGTTGGAAACAAGGTCAAGGGAGGATGTATTGAGTATGAAAGTATGATGTTAAAGTCGTGGTTGTTTATCAATGAGTACAGAAAGAATCGAAGGAGCTTGGGTGAGGTTTGGTATGTTTTC
The DNA here is from genome assembly GCA_024500145.1 of Gentiana dahurica var. dahurica. NCBI lineage: Eukaryota > Viridiplantae > Streptophyta > Magnoliopsida > Gentianales > Gentianaceae > Gentiana > Gentiana dahurica. Next base: position 10,799,562 of record CM044907.1, on the reverse strand, counting down.
AAAGCAAGAATACATGAAATGATTAGGTTCACTCGTGTTTTTCTCTTTCTCAGGTTCTAGAATTTCCTTTCGATTAACTCCGTCCCGAGCTTGACATTATAACCCTTCAAGTCCTACTCGACCATATTTTTAGCCTCAGTTGCCTCGATTAGTGTAGATCCTAGCCCAGTATGAGTTGTGTAGTCATTTGGCCAGTATTCAAAGCCGGTGATCATTCTGAGTGTAGCCCTCGGTTTATATCACACACACTTCGTTTTCGTGGTAAGAGAGAGTCAAGCGGTGTACACTCAGTGTCTAACTTACCTTTGCCTTGATGTCGTGAGTGCTCTGCATGTGTCGTAAAGTTGATCCCATGATCTGTTTTAGAGCGCCTAATTTACTCGAGGACGAGCAAACGCTAAGTGTGGGGTGGTTGATCGGAGTCAACTTTACTGTACTTTGGTGCGCAGTTTAACCCCCGTCTATCACTTTATTGGCATATTTTGGGTAGATATAGGCCTGTTTGAGAGTAATATGGAGAGTTATATGCACAGGGAGTTAAACTGTCACATCGATAGTAAACTCTACCTTTTTAGCGATATTCACCTCTTTTCCGAGCACTTTTGTCTTGCGGAATTACGCGTGGTGTTTGTTCGTCTATGTTATTGCAGGACCTAGGTGACTCGAGGACCTGGAAGGCGATGTTTTGGACTATGGGACATGTTCGTGGCACGAGAGTTGGATGAAAGGGGAAGAAAAGCTAAGTTTGGAGTGAAGTCAAGGCAAACGGGCGTTTGCCATACCCCAAATGGGCGTCTGTAGGAAGGCCACCCAAAATGGGCGTTTGGCAAAGGCAGACGGGCATCCACAGGATTAATACATCATTCAGAAAGTTGGGTTTTCAGCTGGACGTGCGTTCAAATGACCTCCAAACGGGTGTTTGGGAGGTTCATCCCGATTCAAGAAGCTCATACAACATAAACGAGCATCCAGGGTTCCCAGACGGGCATTTGGCCCTCAAGTCATGATTCACCAGACGGGCGTTCATACAATGCAAACGCCCGTCCATTGAAGAAAAAACCCTAATATCTTCATATTCTCCAGGCAGACGGGCCTTTGACATGATCCAGACGGGCATTCAGGACCGACATCATCAGATTTTGACCTACTCTATAAATATGCAGCTCATTCAGCCCCATATGATCTTTGGCCGACTTGAGACTTCTTCTGGGCGATTTGTGTGCGCTTTTTGAGTATTTTAAACACCCTTTGATCCCCAGATTCCCTAGATTAATTCCATTGATTCTACACATCTTTTATAGCTAAGATTTACATTACAAAGATCAAAGATTCAATTTTTAGGTGCAGCTATTTCTTCATATTTTCTAGATCTTATTTTCAGCAGCTATATGGTAATGACTTTCCTTTTGTTTATTGTTTTTCTTTCAATTTCCGTTCTTTATTCCGTTATTAGCATAATAATGAGTAGCTAAATCCATGTGTAGTCGAATTATGTGAAAGCGAGCGAAAACCCTAAGGGGGATGAGATAGGGAATTTTGTAGTGCATAATTTTACGTTTAAACGATTCATCCACGTCCTAAAACTTATTTTTAGCGTCTTTGAATTAGATTGATCACCTAGTTCACTATCACACACATCGAACTTATAGATGCATTTTGCGGTGAGATGTGGTATAAGGGGTTTTAGGATCGTTGCGTAGATTCAGCCAAGTTGTTATGTCCGTTTCCAATACAGAGGTTTGGCATCGTTGTTTGAGCGACTCTAGAGCTTAATCATGTTAGGTTAATCGGTTTTCTACAGGGAGAATAAATTGACTTCACATAGGGTGGTTAGATCGAGTTGTTCAGTCTAATCGCTAGAATTAGGAGTCGGCACCCGTGGATGTCGTTAAACTACATTGGATAGGTAGGTCTGTTAAGACACGCTCCCTGTCAAGTCATTCCTTAGGGGTAAAAGTAGCTCGTGGGATCATAGTTCGGCTATACCTTTTTAATCATAGAAGTACAAATCATTAGTTTAATCTTTACTTTTGCATTAGTATAATATCTCTCCACCACTATTTTGACCTGAACTAAGTTCTACGTTGACTTTGGTACTTAGACATTACTCCCTATGGATTCGACCTTGAGACCACTATACTACCGTTGACCCGATACTCTGTCGGTCAAAGTTAGCGGTTAGTTATTTTGCTATCACTCTTTCAATCCACTTTGCATCCTGCATAATCTGAGTCTGAGTAAGATATCGGCTTGAATTCTCCTTCTTTTGAATACCAAATTCCAACTCCATCTGTATCTTTCAGATATTTCAGAGTTCTTTTTACAACTGTGAGATGACTTTCTTTTGGTTTTGACTGAAATCTTGCACATACACCAACAGTAAATGATATATCTGGTCTGCTTGCAGTAAGATAGAGTAAGCTTCCAATCATTCTTCTATAGAGTGTTTGATCAACATCTTTGCATTCTTTGTCTTCATCCAGCCTGATGTTGGTCCCCATTGGTGTAGAAATTCCAGCTGATTTCTCCATACCAAACTTTTTGATAAGTTCTCTTGTATACTTGGTTTGGTGAATGAAAATTCCATCATCTAATTGTTTAACTTGCAGTCCAAGAAAATAATTCAATTCACCCATCATACTCATCTGAAATTTGCTCTTCATTAAACTTGCAAATTTCTCACATAACTGTTCATTTTCTGATCTAAAAATAATGTCATCAACATTGATCTGAACAAGTAGAGTATTTTCTTCATTTTTCAACCTGAATAATGTTTTGTCGATTGTTCCTTTGATAAATCCATTATCCACTAGAAACTGAGATAGAGTTTCATACCAAGCTCTTGGTGCTTGTTTAAGTCCATAAAGAGCTTTCCTTAGTCTGAAAACCTTATCAGCTTGATCTTTGATTTCGAATCCAGGTGGTTGTTGAACATACACTTCTTCTTCAAGAATTCCATTCAAAAATGAGCTTTTGACATCCATCTGGTAAACTTTGAACTTCTTGTGATTTGCAAAGGCAAGGAATAGCCAGATTGCTTCTAATCTTGCAACTGGTGCATAAGTTTCATCAAAGGCCCTGCTTGAGAATATCCTTTAGCTACAAGTCTAGCTTTGTTTCTAATGATATTTCCATCTTCATCAAGTTTGTTTCTGAAAACCCATTTGGTTCCAATGACATTCACATGAACTGGTCTTTCTACCAATTCCCATACTTGATTCCTTTCAAGTTCATTCAATTCTTCTTGCATAGCCAGTATCCAGTCTAGATCTTTCAAATCTTCTTCTATTTCGTTAGGTTCAGATTGAGATAGAAAACATGCAATCATAACATGTAGTTGATGTCTTGTTTTCACTCCAGCTTGAGTATCGCCAATAACTTGTTCTTCAGGGTGATCTCTCATCCATTGATAAGTAGGTGTTTGCATTAAAGGATCAATATTTTGTTCGATTGGTTCTTCAAAAATTGGTTCTTGAATTTCTTCAACTGAGTCAGAATCATGTTGTTCAGGATTGGGTTGTTGAGTAGTTGGAAACTGAGACTGATCTTGATCTGATAAATCTGAAATCCGTAATCTTCCAGTATCAACATAAACTGATGCTGGCACGACTGGTAACCGAGACTGAGAAACTGGTTCTGGTCTATCTTCAGTTGTTCACCAGGGAAGTTTGGTTCATCAAACACCACATGAATTGATTCCTCATGCTTGAGTGTCTTTTTATACAGTACTCTAAAAGCTTTGCTGACACTTGAATATCCTAGAAAGATTCCTTCATCAGCTTTGGGCTGAAAACATGAAGTTGATCTTTCCTATTATTGTGTACGAAACATTTGCTTCCAAAAGCATGAAAGTATGAAACATTTGGTTTTCTTCCATTCCAAATTTCATATGGAGTTTTCTCATGCCTTTTATTCGTGAGAGCTCCGTTCTGTTTATAGCAAGCTGTGTTAACTGCTTCTGCCCAATATCTTTCAGGTAGTTTTGCTTCACAGATCATCGTCCTTCCTGCTTCTTTGAGTGTTCTGTTTCTCCTTTCAGCTACGCCATTCTGTTGAGGTGTTGCTGTAGCAGCTAGTTGATGTAAAACACCATTTTCTTCACAATATTCAATGATCACATTGTTGAGGAATTCAGTTCCTTTGTATGTTCTTATCTTCACAACTGATACTCCTTTTTGATTCTGAAGTCTCTTGAGGAGTTCAGTAAGTCTTTGCTTGCTTTCACATTTCTTGGTTAAGAAGATAACCCAAGTGTATCTTGAAAAGTCATCTACTACTACCAATGTATACTTCTTTCTACTGATACTAATTGGTGTAATAGGTCCAAATAAATCCATATGTAGTAATTCAAGAACTCTGGTTGTTGAATGCTAAGATTTAGTCTTGAAACTTGTTTTTGTTTGCTTTCCTTGTTGACAAGCATCACATAAGCTATCCTTCTTATATGAGATTTCTGGTAATCCAATGACTAGCTGTTTCTTGACAAAAGGTGTTGGTGTCATCAAAGTTTAGATGACTCAAAACCACCTTATTTCTGATTTGGTATGCACAAGCAAGCAGGTTTCTGCAATAGCAGTTGTCCAATATACAACATATATATTTTCTTTTCTTCTTCTGGCTAAGACAACTTGAAATGTTGTTTCACTGATGACAACGCATAAATCTTTATCAAAGGTAAATTTGTATCCCATATCACAGAATTGACTGGTGCTGAACAGGTTGTAATGTAATCCTTCTACATAAGATACATTCTTGATTGTGAGTCCATTTTTTATTAAGGTACCATACCCTTTGGGGTATCCAGGTTTGTCTTTACTTCCAAAATTAACTTTTGGTCCATCTTTTGCAATAAAATTACTGAGACAGTCCTTGCTCTTCGTCATGTGCCTAGAGCAACCACTATCAAAGTACCATATATCCTGCAATGAATATTAAACATTTTTAGGTACCCAACTCCGTTTGGGTCCATAGGGGTCAGTTGTCAGTACAACTCTGGGAATATATCCTTTAGGTATTCTTCGGATATTGTTGCACTTGTTTTCATTAATGTAAGCCACACTCCCATAGTGTCTATGCTTGGACTGTGTCTTATTTATATGATTTCTCAGATCTTTTGGCTAAAACTTATTTTCATTATTGAAACTTGGATAATAACCATCATTTCTTTTGTTCTGAGGCCTAGATTGAGAACTGTAATATGTCCTCTGCTGACCTTTGGGCTGAAACTTGTAGTAAGTTTTCCACCTGAAATGATTGTTTTTATCGGTTTGAATCTTGCATTCTGAGATATTCCAATCATCATCGGTTGGAAATAATCTGCCTTTCCCTCTGACTTTGTGAATCTTTGAATAATTAATATTCTTGGATTTACTATGACTGAAATTTCTCTGCTTCTTGGCTCGATCGACTTTAGTAGATTTAGCAGGAAATCTACTTTTTCTATTTTCATGATGTTAAGTTGTTTTACCTTTTTGGTTGAACTTGTTGTTTACAGATGATCTTTTTGAAAATTGATCTGAGGTTGACTTGATTCACGTTGTACTTATTTTTCCGGTTCAACATGCTTCTAAATTTGAGGACATTGTTCAGCTATGAACTTAACAATAGTTTTGGAATTTGGTTCAGTTGCCTTACTTGTTCCTCTTTTCGAAGTTTACTGTGCATCAAATCCTAAGCCGGTTCTATCCCCATATGGCTTACCAGATTTGAATCCGATTCCTGAACTAGACTGAGCAAAAGATTCAATTGCTGTTGCTGATGCAGTAGACTGATACTGATTCTTTCCTTTGTCGGTTATGTTTAGTTTCAACGTGTTCAGTTCATCTTTCAATATTTTGACTTCTAGAATTAGAGATTCTTTCTCAGCTTTGATTGATTCATAACCAGCTTGTATGGTGACACGTTGACTCTTCAAATCATCAAGAGTTTCTTATAATTTTGAGTTTCTTGGATTGGAATCGGCCGTTGAAGAACATGCATTTTTCATGGAAATTTAAGATGAGCTATATTTAGAATTTGATTCACATACCTCATTGGGATCTTCCATGTGTACCATCAATGCTGTATCATCTGATAGTCTTTCAGTACCAGCTTCATAGTCCGATTCATCTCCAGCAAGGAGTGCTCTTCTACCAACTCTTCTTGGTTGAGTCTTCTTGGTCAATTCTGCACATTCACCTATGTAGTGTCCAGGCTTCTTGAAGTTGAAACAAAGATACTCATGATCTTTTCTTTTCTCAGGTCTTATTGATGAACTCTGGGTTACAGGATGACCATTTTTCATCCTTCCGATTCCGCTCATCATAAGAGCCATTTGTTCCTCCATTTCATCCAACTGTTGAAGACTGTTTGTGGATGTTTCTTGAGAGTCATTTGATGCTGCTGCAAGTGCTGTAGTTCTTGGTTCTTCCAGAGCCTTAATTATTGCAGATGTGCTTGTGAAATCTTCACTGAATTCATAAGCTTTCAAATCTGAGAAGATTTTGAAGGAGACCTCTTTATCAAGTCTTCTAGATTCTTCCATAGCAGTGACTTTCATCTTCCTGCACATTGGTAATGCTTTCAAGATTCTTGTATTGATAACTTTATTTGAGTATTCAATCTTGAGTAGATCTAAGTCATCCATGATAGCACTGAATCTTGTCTCCATCTGGTCAATGGTCTCTCTAGATTTCATCTTGAAATTTTCAAACTTTTGTTTTGCAAATGAAATTTAGTTTTCCTTGATTGAATCGGTTCCTTCACAAACTTGTTGAAGTTTGTCCCACATCTCTTTGGCAGTTGTGCAGTCTTTCACCTTTAAGTACATGTTGCTGTCAAGAGTTCTGAGAATAAAGTCCATAGCGACATTGTTGAGATTGTTTCGCTTGCGATAATCACTGGTCCATTCAAATTTAGGCTTAGGAACTCGAACTTGTTCTTCTCCTACGGTTTGCATGTGAGGGATCCGAATTGGTCCATCGGTGAGTACATCAATCATTTCAACATGAGTAGCGGCTAGAAAAGTCTGCATACGACGTTTATAATCATCAAATCTGTCTATGTTGCACATAAGCATTTGTCTTGCATACTGATTGCTATCCATTGGGAGTGAGTGAAAATTGATTGTATAATAACTGGAAACTATGCTTTCTTATGAGAACAACTAGAGGAGATTTAGAGCAAATGAGTTTTTAACAATGGCTTGTTAAAGAAACAACACTGCTCCGATACCAATTGTTGGTCCATTGGAAAGGCTAACACAAGTTTAGAGGGGGGGTGAATAAACTTGTCCGTAAAAACTGGATTTAAAACAAATTACGGTTCAGTTAAAACTTGTGTGGAGTTAAGCTAACTCAACTGAGTTTAAGTCAAACTGACTTAAGCAAAAACTTAGTCAACTGGCAGCGGATATAATTTTAGCCTTTTTCTTGATCTTGTAATTCTCTGTGAAAGCTACGTGTGTCGAACTGAATTCTGATGAAAGTCAGTTTGTGAACTGTGAGATGTATAACAATCAAAAGTACTGCAGATAAATGCTAAGTAAATAAATAAATGCGTAAAGTAAATATGCAAGAATTATAGAGGTTCCAGGTGGTGTAATCCTGTCAGTCCTCTCTTCCCCTGTGGTGCGGAGGAAAATTCCACTAGAACTTCTTGAGGTGAACTGTTACAAAAAGTCCTAAACAATAGTCCTTGGCTAATCCCTAGCCTCACCATCTAAACAGTTGTAGAATAGGTAGAATTACTGCTCTTCAATTGTTTGAACACTGGTCCTTGAAGGGTTACGTATGCCTCTTCACCAGCTACCACCACAAACACAGTCTACCCGACTGCTTGTAACAACTGTCCTTGGCAAAACCTTCCCTATTTGCTTCACAGTCTAAACCTTTGATGTAGAATCAAAGTTGGGCTGAGAATCAATAAATTGATTCTTGTTTGTGGTTCTTCTAAGTGTTTGAATCTGCATAAATTCTGTGTAGCTTGAACACTTGAAGAAATTCTTGATATGATCTTGTTATAGCACAGAGATGATAGCAATTCGAATGAAATGACTAATGCACAAAAGAATGCTTGTTCAAACTTCCTCTTCTCTCTGTACATGTCTTTTATCCTTGGTGCAAAGTCCACTATTTATAGTGTGAGGTCCAACGTTCATCTTGCTTGAATTCGAATTATATCAACGTCTATCTTGTAACGGCTATATTTTCTGACCGTTATGATGTGTCAGTATTTCTTCCAATAGAATCACTTTCTTTAAAACGTTAAAGTGTACGATCAGTTTGTTTAATGACTGACATATAATACTGAGTTTACTGGTCCGTTTTATAATGTGTTCATCAATTGTCAGTTTCTTGATTTACTTGGAGCATTAACTGAGATTTTACTCTTCTTCAAATATAAGTACTCCAGTTTATATATGATTATAATTGACTTAACCAGAGTACACCATAAAGAATTATCTTCTAAGAATTCATTGTCTTTATTCAAGATCCATAAAGTCAGTTCAGGTCACCACAAACTTGCCTGAAGTCCAACTTATAGTCTCGACTTGTAATCTTTATAACTGAGTTTGAACCCTCAGTTCTTCAATCTTCAACAACTGAGTCTGTGACCCTCAGTTCTTCAACCTTCTAGATAAGCCAACAGAGTCTATGTCCCTCAGCGAACTTATCTTCTTCAATTCCATAACGGTGTAGTCTGAGTCAGTTTGTTTATCTTAACGATTTCCAGTTTTCTAAATGACTTCCAATTTTCAGTTTCACGACACACTAACTATTACAGTGCTTGTCAGATGTAACTTATACAAATATCAGACTCTAGTAAAACCTATACATTCAATTCTAGACATCTTTTAGCTTTTCACTATAACAGCTAGCTTCCACACTTCATCATTGAGGTTAAGATAATACTTTGAATAAATATGATGAATTATCATCAAAACATAAATTTTATTTCCAACACCTTTCTTGCATGTCTGTCCATACTTCTTTGGCTGAATTGAGCCACATGACACTATGAGCAATTGGACCTGATACAGAGTTGAGCAACCAGGAAACCACCATGTTGTTGCACTGTTCCCAGGCATTGATCTTGATGATCTGGAGCTGGTATTTCCAAATTTCTAGAAACAAAAGCTAACTTGTTTTTGGACATTAATGCCATGCGCAATGATCTTGCCCAGGCATGATAGTTATTTCCATCAAGAGGTGGTTGAACTAAAACTAAGGACGGATTTTCATTTGGATGAAGGTAATAGGGGCTTAAAGGGACGATTTGCTGCTGATTTGGTTGCGCCATTGATGCAGACAGTCACAAACAGAATATCAGAGTTTGGATCGAGCTAAAACATCTCTGATACCATGTGGAAAAACATAGAAGAATGCAAATATTGATCTATCATTTATTTTTGTATTAGAAACTTAAATCTCTGTACATACAATTTGAGCTACTTATACTTTTCCTGTAGCAACTAGCTGCGTTTTGTGTGTATGCAATATGCTAAGGAATATTCTTTCTGCTTGGAATATTCCCTGGGAATATTCTGGTCAACTAGAATATTCCGTGGATATTCTGGTCAATGGATGGAATATTCTTTGGTATATTCCTACTGATTTCCCACTTGTTTATGTATTGTATCAGTTCATGAAGATCAAATGATTTTTTCGCTGTAAAATACTGTGCATTAGATGATAAAAAAAATCTCCCTGTTTTTTATGAGTTTCAATTGAATTCTAGCCTAATACTTATGGAAACTTTTATGTATTGTTTAAAAGAATACCTTCAAATGAATGGCCTGGAGAGGATGATTGCAGCAAGAGAGACCAAGCCCTTATAAGATATCACAGATATCAACTCGATTTTCCTACCGAAACAGAATTCGTGTAACTTTACTTAATGCATAATTAAAAATGGAGTAAATGATAATGAAATTGTTCATTCAAGTGATTCAGTAAAAGGTTACACATATAACATTTAAGTTTAACAAAAAATATAATGAATATGCATGCCACATCATATCCAGATTCACTTACTTTGAAATTGACAAGGGCCCTTCAACCGTTGCCATCTCATTCAATACATTAACTAAGCACAAAAATAATCAACATTTACCAAGATAAATCAATCAAACAGAAAATCAAATCAAAGCACAAAACATTAAAATACGAAATCGGCCAAACACGTTTGCTCAACAAGATCATACATTTTTTCCAGAGACAGTGACAAATCATACCTGTAAACTGTGTACGTGCCTTCATAAAAAATAGGAACCTCTCAAAAAAAAAAAAAAAAATTTCACACACACACAGAGAATTCCAAATATTGAAACAAGACAATACTACACAGCAATGTCTTTGCACAAATTTGTATGACTATATTAGGTAAGACAATAATTACAAAAATCAACATATAATCAATTTATTTCCCTTATTTCAATAATACAAGATTATTTGCTAGATGACGAATGTTTTTCTTTCCGGAAGAATTATCCAATGTGGGATGTATTCCATGGACAATTGCCTTAAAATTGATTCCTTGCAAGGAGCAAATGCGTATTGAATGCCGGTAGCTGGAGGAGGAAATATAAAAAATATTGAAACCAAATATTAAAGATCTTAGTTCTCAACCTGTAAAAAAGGTAAATCAGTAGGCACATTAAACAATAAAAGATGGTGGAAATTGAGGGATGGCACATTTATTAACTTGATCATTTATCGGTTCTTAGGTTAATCAACTTTCAACGTCCATTGAGTGACGGACGATTAAAAAATAGACCCTGAGAACAAAGCACATACATCACAGACTCTGACGCCGGCTGATAGAACATATCGCAAACCATGACTGGATCATTAACTCATCAAGATAGATGCACAAAATCGTTGAATTTTCTCTTTGACATTTTCATCAAGTTCCTGGAAAATGAAAAAGATTTCAGATACGGAACCAGGCAAAGCTCATTAAAGGCGAATGCACCACAGAAAGAGAAGTCAGCAGAAAGAAGAAAGAGAGTGAAAGGTAGAAAGAAAGACCTTGGTGCTGTGACAAGCAGAAATATTTGGTACAAGTCCCATGCTCCTTAATCCCCTCACACTGTGTTGTGTTGGCTTTGTGTTCTGAAAAGTGTAAATAAAATATTAGTTAGACATTGAATGGGCAATTTCAACATGATAAGGAAAAAATTCTCATTTAGTATGTTTTGTTGGAGTTTTTAGCTATAATTGAGTTTTGGAACAAGTGGCGAACAGTCCACTTTAGACTCGATTTTCATATTGTTACGGAATGAATTTCCAGAAGCTAAAAACAGTTTTAGAAACTACTAAGATAGTAGTTTATGTTAGGCTTTTGAATCACTCGATTCCGATATCGGGTGAATGAGAAATTAATGCCTAAAGGTAGAGTAATTTATGTGGGTACTATGATGGAAGTGTGTTCCATTTGTCTCACATAGGTAATGAAACTAAAGTTGCTCACTATATAAGTGGGAGAGTTTCAAAGAATGGCAAGCCCCAATGGGCAAGAGAATTTTGTGAAGGAGGGAGGACATAGATGCTTGTTGATTCACACGCGCACGCACCGCTATCTAGGTTCGGGCTCGAGCTTGTGGCATGTCGCTCGGCTCAAGTATTAAATTTTTGGGCCAACTCAACATTAAAATTCTGAATACAGTTCATCGAATCTGAAGAATCTATTCAGTCATGAATCATCTCGAAAATTGCATCTTTTCAAATGGCACAAGTTCGGCCATTGACCAATGCATGAACTGAAAGGGCATCTTTCGAAATTTTGGTTATAACTTCCCAACTTCCATTTTCTTGAAAGGATACTACTCTACATTGTTTCTATATATAAATACCTCCATTGATGAATGAAAATAGATACAGAAAAATTCAATTTTTCAAAGCCAAAACTCAGCACAAATATTTTCAACATTCATCATTCAAATTAACTAAGAGATAACGAGGCCTTATCAGTTCGCCGTTCTTTCCTCATTCAAGTGCAAGAATCCGGAAAGGTAGATTGTTGTATCTTGGGAGACATATGCCATATACCGTGTGCACATAATCGAGGCATTAATGTCTTAAGGACAGAGTTCTTAACTCGCGACAATCTGAATAAGTTTTCGTTTTACTTATGCTTTCTGTCAATTTCATTTAATTGATATGCAGTATTTGGTTCATGAATAAAATTGTGTTTGTTTGATTAATGTGTTTTGTTCTTTCTGTTTATTCAATTTGATTGTTCATCAGAATTCAAAACGAATCGACGTAAATGTTTCCAACAAGTTTCCCCTACACGAAAAGCTTACCGGCTCTCCAACAACGTTTAGAACAGGTACAAGGCTCACATACACCAAGAAAAAGTTTCATGCACCTGAGAGACAAGAAATTATAGAGAATGCACGATCAGTATAGTTACTTTCAATAATTAGCATTATCTTCCAGTAAATACAATTTTTATTTCTCACTATTAATAGAGTGGCGCATTAGATCTTACCTACTTGGTAAGAAAACTGTCCTGGAGCTTCAACGAATAGGGCATCGATTCAATGTCCCATGGACCCAAAAGAAACATTATGCATGGGGAACAATCAGCTGAAATACAAAAGTTGTCTGTCATGCTCAACAAAATGGTCATTAATGTACCTATTGTGCCACCTAACTCAATGACACAAACATCAGATGGACCATCTTTTCCATCAATTTCCACACGTTCAATCCAATCTTGTATGGCATCTGTGATCCGGGGGACAACCTGATGAAAAGTACATAGGCAATGATTTGAGAATAACAGAAATCGTAAAACGTAAAATAAAAATCAAATCATGACAAGGAAAAGAGGCCGGCCTGAACAGTTTTACCCAAATAATCTCCCCACCTCTCCCTATTCATAACATACTCAAACAAGAATCAGAAAAAATACCAATCAACAGCGATCAAGCGAGACTAACTAAAATATCGGCTAGGCATCGTAAACATAGTAAACATAACTAATACAATTAAGAGTGTTAAAATAGAAAGATGTGGAAATCTTGAAAAGAGACATAGTAAAAAAAAAACAATAAAAAGAGAAATACCTTATATATGTTGAAAAAGCGTTTATTGTAATACTTTCTTCTTCTTTGTAATCCACTGTGCTAATACCTGAAGCAACATGAGCTAAGGCATGACCATGCCGGCCTAGAGAAAAAAAAGAGGGCTAAATTAGAAATTTTGTCAAGAAATTCAAATACAGCTGTTTTATTCAGAAAGACCAATGGCATAAATTCAAAAGAAATGCACTTTTGGCAATTTAGTACTGGACTGCACTAAATAAACCATCACTTTTTCTAAAAAACATACACAGAGAGTTAATTATTAAAATGCCCAAACACACACAGAGAGTTAAAAAGCAAGCTTTCATGATCAAATCAGGCAGGTGGGCTTCAGCCATGGAACAAAACTAATATCCAATACTTTGTCCATGATTGGAATTGAGAAACCATACCTTCAAAAAGATAGCGCAGGGAGCTGAAACAGCATGACAACTCGTTGGCGAAGACTAATCACTTCAAGATCACAAATATCTTTACCATCCAAAAACACAGTACCAGATGGAGGTTCCCACAATCGGTTACGGGCTCTCAAGAATGTAGACTTCCCACTTCCACTAGGCCCTATGACTCCCATAGTCACACCTCCCGGTATATCAACAACCACCCCTCTCAAAATTTTGTCTGCCTCTTTAACCAGTTCAATAACATGAAGCTTAGCCTTTGATGTTATACCTCTATTTTCATTCACGTCCACCACCAACATAAGATATCGTTCATTACCCACACAAACAACACAGCAATTAGTTATAACCAAGTGACCAAGTCAGATTCCTCTAGATAAGATAATAGGGTTAACGGATCTAGTGATAGCTCTCCGGTCACCGGTAATCGCCGAAGAGGGTTAGGGATGTGGATGATAATATGACTGAACTTGACCTATCCTCAAGCTGCCTATGTATCCAATGATTGAAATTGGAATCAAGTCGGCCGTAGTTCTTGTAGTGGTTTATATAGGGAGGCTAAACCCTAGTTTTGCCGTATCCTTCAAGGATTCGATTAAAATTAGATTGATATCAATCCCTGGTTATTAGGAGATAATGCCTCTTTTATATTTAGTGTTGAATCAGAGCCCTAATGAGGCTAGATTCATACCCCACGTTTATCCTTACTTTATGGAAACGTGTGCATAAATGCGTGACCGCTCGGGCCTGTTGGCTGCATCAGTATAGTCTCGCTCTGTGCATACTTTATAGACCGACCGTCCTGCGGTGATTAAGATCAGGGAGGCTTCTCGCCCCCAGGGTCTATGGTGGACCCTGGTCAGACTTCCCTTCTCTGGTCGGGAGACTTTCCCTACTCCACTTGAGCTTAGCCAATATTTGTCTGACACGTGGCTTTGGCTGAGCCGACCATCGTCATAAGCCCCCCAGGTCGACCTGGGTCTTTAGCCCAGGGCGATCTGTTTTCGACCAGACTTGGTCGTGACTGGGCGGCTCTCCTCGTTGGACACGCGTCGCAGATATTATTACTATTGTCTTTATTACTACGGGAAACGAGGCGTCAGTGCCTGCTGACGTCAAATAGGCCGTTAACCATGGCGTCGCTTGGGGTTATAACATGTCCCTTCAAACGTCTGTTCTCCATTATTATTGCCGTATTAAAGTTCAAACCGGGTGTAAAACTGAAGTCTTTCTCCTCTTCCATTTCTGCAAGTAAGTACTCATCTTCACTTGGCATTTCTGATTTTTCTTTAATTTGTGATTTATGAGGTTGAGATCCTCCACTCCTTCTGACGAGTCTGTTGATAGAGAATTGAGACCTAAATCTTTTGATTTTGAACCTGAGGGTGTAGCCGCTGCCCAACCCCATTTTACTTCGTCCTGTCCGGCCACTTCTCCGGCCATTACTTACCAATATAATCAGGGCTTGTCCCTAGGCATACTGTGTCCCCCGTCCCTAGGGATTCTGCGTTTGTAAGACATCTTAAGGCCGTTTCTGCAACTAAATCTATCATGGGTAGTTTTGGAATCGAATCCATCGTCTCCCAACACACTATCGATTATCTCAACAACCAATATCACATAGATGCCACCAGATTTGCTCCCCGCATTCCTATTATTCAGCCATCTAGAACTGACGCTCGGGTCGTCGGCCGGTATGCGTCTGAGCCTCCCCCCGACTACTGTGCAGTCTATAAGGAACAATTTGAATGTGGCATGAGGTTGCCCCTATGTCCTGCTATTATGGCCACTCTCCGTCACTATCAATTGGGGATTGCCCAACTTGCCCTAAATGGGGTTCGGTGCATTGTAGGTTTCGCGATCTGGTGCCGTTTGGTACGGACTAGGTTTTCTGTCGGTCTATTCCGGACGTTTTACCGGCGTTGCAAAGTTCCAAACTCTCCGGGGTGGTATTATTTTCTTCACCGACCGGGTCCTCTACTAGATATTCCTATCCATCACGCCGGGAAAACGTCTTTTAAGAGATGGAAAGAAAGGTTCTTCTTCGTTTGCCATGAGGGAAATGTCCGACTGGGTAGGTGGAAAACCGCGACGCTCGATAAGGACGAAACTCCTGATATGGCCGATCTGAAGTACTGGATCCAAGTTATCAGGGAGTTGGATATCTCCATGGACTGCCAAAATTATCCTTCCGAGATTATTGATCATGCTCAGTTACATGAGGCTGGACCCGAGCCCTATGCACCACTTACAGAGAATGAAGAGAAATCCTGTAGGATCTTGCTATAACTGCTGATTTCTTTTCTACTTGTGTAATTGTATATAATGTATCTTATGTTTTGTTTTCCTTGCACAGTGGCCGACTTGGCACATTTACTGTCCAGAATAGGAGCTAGAACTGATGGTGCCCAGCCTGAAGAACCCCCGGTCGGTCATACAACCCAGACTGGTCTTGAGCCTTTGCCGACCCGATCATCCGGCACGGTGCTTGACCCTGCTGCCGTCCAATCCCTTGCTGAACAATCTAATGACGCTGTCCGTGACCCTCAGCGGTCTAGGGAAGAGGATGTGTCTGTTTCTGATCTTCCCTCCGACCAAGAGGAGGTTTCTGATCTAGTCCCACTATGCCGATCGGATGAGGGGACTCTATCAACTGCAAGAGAGCCAATCCGTAAGAGAGGGCGCTCCAGCCTACTTATGACCGGATCCTCTGGAGGCGAGCCAGGTGAAGCTTCTACAATTCAAGTCGCGCTCTATGCTATGTCCACTGTGGACTTAGTTGAGATGGTACGACTTATTACGTCTCTCTTTGTTGATCCTTTTTTACATGCACACTTGAATGCATATTTACCTGTATGCGTATTTACTCACCCTATGGTTGCGCTTGATCAGGGTGCTCGTATCGGTCAAGAGGTATTTGACCGTTTAGCCAAGTCTAAAGCTGTTGCTGATGCACATGAGAGAAAAGTGTCTGAGCTGAAAGCTTCCAAGAAGAAGTATAAAGACTTGTATGAGTCCAAGAAAAAGGGTCTGGTCGATCTCAAGACTAAGCATGAACTGGAGATGCAGGCTCTACGAGTGGCACACGCCACAGAGGTGCAGGATTTGGAGGCACAACTGACCACTGAGGCAGAGGAGAGGGCAAGGGTTGAAGAGAGTCTGAAAGCGGCACAATCTGCTCGAAGCGCTCTGGAGAGTTTTGTCCCTGCACTTGTGGCCAAGGGCATCCGGGACTACTACAGTACTGCCCATTTTGATGGGGTCCTCTCTGCTCTTCTTATCCCTATTGTCAATCATGGGTACACGATGGGGATCGATGATGCTCGAGCGCAGTTGCCGAGCCTTGACCTTTCAAAGTTGAAGAATGCGAGTTTGTATAAGACAGGCATGGGGCAGATGTACAACGAGCGTCTTCAGGAGCTCAAATCAGGAGTTGATATTTTTCAAAAATATCCTGCTCTTCCCCCTCCTAAGCCGGCCACTCAAGCAACCTCTGTGCCTCCAGAACAAGATGCCTCGGTAGGTGGCTCCCAGCGTAAATCTGTGTAATATGTTTATGACCTGCTCTGCGGTCTTTTATTTTGGTGTTTGTAAGGACTTGATGGAATTTTTATTTATGAAAGGGAAGAGCACTCATGGCTGTTCCTTTTTGACTATCTTACTTCTTTGGTTTGTCTTGTCTTTGTACGGCCTCTTCAAGCATGGTCTGTTTGTTTCTGACATAGTGATTGAGCTAAAATCTACCCCTTCAAAAACAATTTATAAGAACTCGAAACTGTGGATAAACTAACTCTCTAACCGGCAGTGTACCGGGTCGATTGCTAGCGTAGCTACAGGAGTACGAGGTCGAACCCAAAGGAATCGTGTTTGTAAGTACCAAAGCGAACGTATTACTTAGTCTAGGTGATCAAACTTTCAAAGTATTTGTAACTACTACGAAACTAAAGTGATTTATACTAACAAGTCTAAAGATAGAAAAGAAAGAAAGAAGATTAAACTACTAAGTTTTAAAGATAGATAAAGGGACATAGCCGAACCATGATCAAAATAGCTAGTTTCACCCAAGGAATGACAAAACCGGGAGTGTGCAATAAACGAACGAAGTCTTACATTCAATTTCACGGGTACGAGCTCCTAATCCCGGTGCTAGGGTCTGAACAACTCTTCCCCAACACCTTAAGCCAAGTCAATTAACCTCCCCTAAAGAAGATTCACTCACAAGACTTGTTAAGCACGAGAGCCGTTTAAACGTTAAAACGAGTAACCTCGCACTACAATGCGATCCTAGAACCTTTTTCCCACACCACTCTCTCTGAACAACTCTCAAGAGTGATGTGTGTGATTTTTGACCTAGGTGATCAATCTAGCCCAAATCCGTTATAACAAGTTCTAAGACATGAAACAAGCAAGATATAATAATAAAAAGCACTACCCACTCCCAATTTCATCACCCAAAGGGTGATTTCACCAAATTTCACATGATTCGACTATGTAGATGTTTAGCTACTCATTATACTAATCAAAACATGCACAAAACAGTAAATAAGAGCCATAACAAGTAAAAGAGAAGAGAAATATACCATTAAATTGCAGAAATTCGAGTTGAGATCCAAAAAGTACAAAATAAAGAAGTAATTAAAAGGTGGTCTTTTAGTGTTTGGAATGAAAATCTAAGCTAAGAAATGGAAAAATTAAGCTAAGATGTTGTTGATTTACACTAAGAGAGAGTATTCTAAGCTATTACAAAATTCGAGCACAAGATGGGTAGAGTTTTGCTAAGAAAAGCTTGATCTCCAAGAAAATGTCTAAGGGGGGTATTTATAGGTGAAGGGAAAATCTGCTGCAAAAATGGTCCAAACGCGCGTTTAAAGGGCTGGAACGGGCGTTTGGAATCTTCAAACGCGCGTTTCGCTTGGCTGAAACGTGCGTTTCGCATAACTTCTGGGCAGGGACTTGACTGTTCTTCATCTGTAACGCACGTTTAGGAAGGTTCAAAAGCGCGTTTAGGATCTTGGAATGCGCGTTTGGCCTGGTTTCCAAACGTGCGTTTAGAGGGCTTCAACTCTGAACCAAATCTGAACTTCTGGAACGCGCGTTTAGGGATTCAAACGCGCGTTTGATGTCTGGAACGTGCGTTTGGAGGGTTCAAACGTGCGTTTGAACCCCTGTTTTCCCAAATCTTCACTTTTCTCCCTTTTTAGGCCCTCGTCTTGCCTCGGTCATGCTTTTTCACCACAAATCGTCACCTTCCGGGTCCTCGAGACACCAATACCCTTCAATATCATAAACAACCACAACATCCAAAAATTTCCGGAGGGTAAAAGTGCTCGGGAATGGGGTTAATATCAACAAAAAGGGGTATGAATTCATCAAAGTAACGGATTCGTTCCCCGTGCCATAAGCTCACGATATCACCCCGAAAATGGTTTAATTTACCCAAAATTGTGCTGAAAGTGTGATAAACGGGGGTAATTAATGCACCGGAGTCACGTAAAGTTGACTCCCATCAACCACCCCACACTTAGCCTTTGCTCGCCCTCGAGTAAAGTAGGCGTTTTAAAACAAACCAAGGGATTCAACATTGTGACGTAGGTGCTACTATCCACACCCTCGAGGTAACCATGAAGTAAGACACACGAACATACGCACACCAGTACAACATTATCAAGAGAATAGAGTGTGTGTGGTCCTGAGCTACATCAAAGTGTTCAAAAAGATTGTCGGGCTTGAATCCCGACCAAAAAGTCTACCAACCGTCTCATATCAACCAACCTCTCCACTAATCAAGGTCACTAAGTTTGGACACAATCGGGTAGGACTTGAAGGGTTATAACGTTAGGCTAGGGTAATTCCTGTTAATCGAAAAGGATATTTTGGGAACTGGAGAAAAAGGAGTACGAGTGAACCTAATCAACAAGTGTACCACATTATCTCTACCATACAAACCATCCAAACTCATTTTGATTATTTTAAGCACTTGGGAACCATAGGATACTAACATACCCGAACTCATTGCCTCACTCAACTATATTTCAAGTGTTATGAGGTGAGATCGAATACATTAGCACCTATCTCACTATCCCAACTCCAACATCATAAAAAATCACTTTTGAGCTCATCACTTTGATTCCAACCCTTTATTTTATAAACTCCAAACTCTTATTCATTGAGAACTTTCTAATTTATTTTGAACTTTGATTGATTGAGTTCTCTTTTCTTTTTCTGTTTTTTTTTAAAAGAAAGAAAGAAGAAAGGACAGATTTTTCTTTTCTTCTTGGACCAAATCAAAACACTAGACCCAAATGAGCTCCTCTTCTCCTTATAGTATAGCTCAAAACCGAGAAAACAACAACCCATCAAAACATCATTCCCCCCACCCCACACTTAAACGAAACACTGTCCTCAGTGTGTGAGAGATAAGAAGCGTAAAAGACTTAGCTGTTTGACCAAAAGACCCGGCAGAAATGGGCAACCGTGACTCGAAACTCGTGATAACCACGTGTGAATCCATCCCGTAACCTAGAGCGAGATCAACAGAAACAAAGACAGCGCATGCACAGGACATAATCCGCGTTCTAAAAAGCAGGCAATGGGGTAAGCGGGTACATAAAATAACGAGTCTAAGCCACAGTGACGAGATCAAAGCATAATGAGGGGGGGAAATACGGGATATGCAATGGAGGGATACAATCCAATCAAAATAAAATACAGAACATCCATGCATTAAATATAAGCTAATAAGAACATCCTCGTCATCCCACAGTATAGTCAATAAAAAGGGAAACATACATGGTCAAGCAGGCCTCAGGGGCTCAAAAATAAGTGCTCGTGTATGAAAAGTGAAGTGTATCCAAAAATATGATGAAAGAACGCCAAAAGTAAGTGAAATGTCAAAGTATATAAAAGAGACAGACTAGCAAGTAAATACAGTAAGAACCGCATGAGAAAACATGCTAGTCTGCTCCATGTCCCTGTACGTCAGTAGTGGGATGCGGTGTGCCTGATGTTGGTGCAACCACATCAGCTACACTCTCAGTCTGTGTAGGTCCTGCAACACCTGTCCTCACTGCCTCTGTCCCAGCTACATCTGTGCCCATCAGATCATCCAAAGCAATGTCATCAAACCCCTCATCTGGATCATCAACAAACATATCCTCTGATACCCTCTGCAAGTCTGCCTCGATCTCTGGGGTATAGTGAAACGGTGCAATATCTAGGTCCAACTCAGGAAGCTCAACCTGCCTCTCCTAAGCCAATACCCGTTGATTCTCCACAATGCCGTTCAGTGTCACCCTCAGACTATCATCCAGTCTCTCTGCTTGTGTGCAATCAGAAGCCCCTGCCTCTCACTAAGCCATGGCCCCCCGGTAGTGGGTATAGAAGGTAGAGGTGTAGGTGTGGTGGAAGGTCCAGTAGTAGAGGGAGGAGGTGGGGTATAGTAGTGGTAGTAGTGGAGGAAATGATAGGAGGAGGTATGGGGAGGGTGGTGGAGGTAGTGGAGATAGTAGGGTGGAGGACGGTGTGAATGGGTCGAGGGGTGGGCCTAGGAGGTTTAGAAGCGGTGCGGGCGTTAAACGGCCTCGGTACCACAGGCAGATTCTTCTTCCTCAGAATCTGATCATCAGGATACTCCTTTACCAACGCTCCCTTGCACAAACCAAAGATGAGGTAGGGGCACATGATCATCCGACGCTTAACCTTTTGATTTTCTCTGAATTCCTCAAAAATGGTTTTCCCAACGTCTACCTTCAGATTATAGTGTAAAGCATACAACAATTGCAAATCCTTAATGTGGAAGTGCGTTATGTTGTCCTTCGGTAGTAGACGGTTTTGAGAAAACTTTGCCTTTACTTTCCAAATATCCGGCCAAGTCGTCGTCACCAACTGACTTCTTGCATTGCTCCCTTTGGAAATCCACTGTAAGTCGGGGTTGATTGCCTTCCTCATCTCCTCTAACGGATCCGGACTCTTAGTATTACCCCAGTGAGATCTCTCTGCGAACCAAGTAATATAGTCCTGACCCTCGAAAGCCGGTATCCGGTAATAATCATTGATAGCTTTGACGGACCATGGAACATTTACCCCTCTCACCTTGATGAATCCGGACTCAAGATTAACCACACTGAAGTTTGCATACCATTCCCGGACAATTGACAGATTTAGATTCCCCTCTGGCTCATAAATCAGATTGTTCCACCCTCTCTTCGTCAAGTCTTGGATGAAATCCGCAGGCACAGTTTTGAGGTCTAGCCCCCTCTCATAACACATGTTCTTAACAACGATATACTCATTGTAATTAGAGAAGGCAACCGGTGAGTTAAAACGCTGCTCGAAAGGGATAATATCATCAGAAGAGGGAGCTAGAGGAGGGCCTTGCTCGGGCGCACTCTGAGGAGGGACACTCTGAGGAGGTGGTGGAGCACTAGTCCTGACAGTTTTGGGTTGCAAATGTGCCAAGGGCACATCGCTCTCAAGGTCCGTGGCCTCCTCACTATCACTACTTGTATTCCTCCCCTCGGTATCCGGCTCGAAGTCTTCATCTGAAGTCTCATCCCTCAACTGTCCCGCTGGCCTAATGGCTCGAAGATTTCTACTCTCAACTGTGTCTCGGATCCGACTACCACCCGTAGGTCCCCGAGGATAAACTAGGGTTTTCTGTTTTTTGGGCATATGCCTTGTCACGGGTTGCTTTCCCTTACCCTTACCCTCGGTTTCCTTTCGTTTAGTTTCCCTCATTCTCACTGAAAACCAACCAAACAACAACCCACAACCAATATCAACAAAAAAACGACCCGGTTATCATCCAATCGGGATTTCAAACAAACCAACCATCCACAATGAAACACCCCACAAAAGCCACACCATTCACCATCGATCAACAAAACAAACAAAACAAACAGAAACAAGATATAATCATCAATAAACAATAAATAACGAGAAAGGGGCGTTAAACCAAAATAGGCCAAAAACTAACCCTAACCGAAACTTAAATGTAAAATCGAAATATACATGTTCTATGCTTAAGAGAGATGATAGGAACGATTTGGAGCGAAGAACGTGCCTCGAAACGTCGAAATTGGCCAAATTCGACTATAGAGAAAAACCGCCAAGACTACCGATCGAATCGAGGATTTGGGGGATTTGTTGTTGGAAAGGCTTGTTGAAATCAAAAGAAGAGATTGAGAGGTGTTGATTGGGCTTTAAATCGCCAAAAACGGTTGAGAAATGAAGGATTTCGAGTGAAAGGGTGGTTGAAACGGCCGCCGGACTGTTAGGTTTGAGAAAATCCGCTTTTTTGAAACGCCGGGTTGGAGAGCAGGTATATAAAGGAGAAAGGTTCAAACGCGCGTTTGAAGTGTGAAACGTGTGTTTGGGGAGGGGATTCACATTCACAGATTTGAGGCTCCAAACGCGCGTTTGAAATGGTTCTAAACGCGCGTTTGGGAGGAAAAAGCTGTAAACGCGCGTTTGAAAGGGGTAAACGGGCGTTTAGACCAGAAACTAGGAAAACTCAAGATTTCTACCCCACACTTGATTCTAACCACCCCGAGACCTCTAGAAACACCAAACTAACTCAACAAACTACGAAATGTTGGGTTGCCTCCCCCAAGCGCCTTTGTTTTACGTCGTTGGCTCGACAAGATGGATTATACAGTTCCAACTTTTTCAAAGTTATACCGTTGGCACAAGGCGAGAAAGGGTAGAAAGATGGAAAGATGGATTCAGAATTATACGAGTCAAGGTTTAAAGTCCATGACAAGACTTACAAGATTCATCACAAGGTACGGGATCTTCAAGATGCACTATTTCTAGTGCTTCATCGTAGGGCAACCGCTCATACCTTTTCAACCGCAAGCCATTAGTGGTAAATGTGCCAAACTTAGGATGGGTGATTTAGATAGCACCGGACGGATAGACTTTCGACACAACATAGGGGCCGGACCACCTAGACTTCAACTTCCCTTGGAAAAGATGCAAACGAGTATTGTAGAACAAGACTTCATCACCCTCATTGAAAACACGAGGTTTAATCAACTTATCATGGAGTAACTTAGTCTTTTCCTTATACTTCGTGGAAAGGTCATAAGCACAAAGGCGGAGCTCATCTAGTTCATTTAATTGGGCCATACGCTTCTCACCAATTAAGGTTTCATCGAGGTTAAGCATTTTGATGGCCCAATAAGCCTTGTGTTCGATCTCTACGGGGAGATGACAAGATTTGCCATAGACTATCATGTAATGTGACATGCCTAGGGGTGTCTTAAAGGATGTCCTATGGGCCCACAAAGCGTCATCTAACTTTAAAGACCAACTCTTGACATTCGTGTCTACCGTCCTCTCTAAGATACGCTTAATACCCCTATTCGTGACTTCAACTTGACCACTCGTTTGGGGATGGTAAGCGGTACCTAACTTGTGTTTCACACCATACTTCTCTAAAAGTTTATCAAACGGCTTGTTGGCAAAATGACTTCCGTTATCACTGATTATAGCACGAGGCACCCCAAACCGACAAA
The DNA here is from genome assembly GCA_024500145.1 of Gentiana dahurica var. dahurica. Taxonomy (NCBI): domain Eukaryota; kingdom Viridiplantae; phylum Streptophyta; class Magnoliopsida; order Gentianales; family Gentianaceae; genus Gentiana; species Gentiana dahurica. The sequence continues at coordinate 10,775,572 of CM044907.1, read as the reverse complement.
AGATGTTCTTTCTAAGAAACCGGATAACAACATTCCTATCATTGGTGGGTGAAGCTAAGGCTTCTACCCATTTGGACACATAATCACACGCGACTAGGATGTACTTGTTACCACACGAAGAGGGATAGGGGCCCATGAAGTCAATGCCCCACACGTAAAAAATCTCACACACTATGATTGGCTTCTGAGGCATCTCACTCCTTCTAGATATACGACCGGACCTTTGACAAGCATCGCAAGATTTCACATAAGCATGTGCGTCTCGAAACAGAGTGGGCCAATATAGCCCACTTTGCAATACTTTCAAAGCGGTTCTTTGCCCCGAGAAATGGCCTCCGGCCTCTTTGTCGTGACAAAACGAAAGAGCACTCAAAATTTCACTTTCTGGGATGCACCTCCTCAAAATGCCGTCCGAACACAACCTATATAAGCAAGGATCATCCCACACATACTTACCAACCTCACTAAGGAATTTGCGCCTTTGGTTCGAGTCAAGGTCGGGATCTACAAAACCGCACTCGTGGTAGTTGACAAAAGGAGCGAACCAAGGACTACCTTCCTTACCGACTTTTAGAAAGTTTCCCTTTTTAGCCAGAAGAAGGGTGTCAAGTGCATATAGTTGCTCGTGAGGGAAAGAGTCATTTATCTCCCTTTGTGCCTTAATCAACTCCTCACTAAGCTCCATACGACTTAAGTGGTCGGCTACGACGTTCTCACAACCTTTCCTATCTCGGATCTCTAAATCAAACTCTTGCAAGAGCAAGATCCACCTCAAGAGGCGGGGCTTGGCATCTTGCTTGGCAAAGAGATAACGTAAAGCGGCATGATCCGTGTGGACAACTACCCGAGAACCTACGAGATGAGACCGAAACTTATCAAACGCAAAGACGACTGCTAAAATCTCTTTTTCAGTGGTGGTGTAATTTTGTTGGGCCGGATTCAAGGTGTGACTTGCATAAGCAATGGGCTTGAAGATTTTGTCGATCTTTTGACCGAGGACCGCACCAACCGCGGTGTCACTCGCATCACACATGAGCTCAAATTCTTGATCCCAATTTGGGGCAACTAAGATAGGAGCGGATACAAGCAATTGCTTGAGCATAAAAAATGCTTCAATGCAAGCTTGGTCGAAATCAAACGGGACGTCTTTTCCAAGAAGAAGAGTAAGAGGACGGGCTATTTTCGAGAAATCCTTAATGAACCTACGATAGAACCCCACATGGCCTAGAAAACCTCTAAGAGTCTTTAGGTTGGTGGGCATAGGAAGCTTAGCTATCGCTTCTACCTTAGCCTTGTCTACCTCTATACCCTTACTAGATATCTTATGCCCTAAGACTATCCCCTCGGTAACCATCAAATGACACTTCTCCCAATTAAGTGATGACAGTTAAAATATACCTATTTATGTCATCAATTATAACCTTAAATCGGAGTTAATTATATATATTTCATATTTAATCACGTGTTTATATTTATTATTTAATGATAAGTGATTATTAATATGATAATTGGTATTTAACTGTTTTTATTATAAAAGAGCAATTAATTGTGTGATAAATGCTGATTTTGCAGATCATGATAAATCGGGAGGATAAATATCATTCAATTCGAAATCTCAAGATAATAAGGAAGAAAATCGGAGCATTAATCAAGAGACAAATCAGATCAGCACGAAAGACTGCAGTGGAGAACAAGTTAGACAAGAAACGCGTTTAACATGTGCGAAAAGGAGGCTCGGTCGACCGAGCCACTTCATTCGGTCGACCGAGGCAGAAGGTTCGGTCACCCGAGGCTATCCAAACCAAAAACGCGTGCATATCTTCTAGATCCATCCTATGTCGGCAAAATCCTCTATATAAGCAGCAGCTGCGAAATTGAGAACACACACCACTACAACACAAAACAATTCATACAATTTTAGCCTTTAAGTTTTAGTTTTATTTTCTTTATGTTCGTACATTGTGGATTCGTCGGATTCTCCGATTAGGGAGCGCATTAAAGAGTGGGAGTCACTCTCGTCTTCAAGGGTATGACTATTCAATTATGCAATCTTTATTCGTAGATCTGTTATATTTTATTATGGAGTAATTTTATTTATATTGATTGCGTGATGTAGATCTATTTACGAACCCATGTGTTTAGGTTAGAAACGTTAAGAAGTAATCATGATTTGTACACACATAGAACTATGTTCGGTCGACCTAGACGTGTCACTCGGTCGCCCGAGTGCTGTCATTCGGTCGACCGAGTGTGGTAATGTGTAGGGCAATATTATGATCGGCTTCGACTACGTCAGATTCTCTGAATTGGAATTAAAACGAGTAATTAAACCTGATCAACTTAGTTATTCGTCATCATAATTTAACATGAAACCCAAAAAGTGATTGTTACTTAGGATATAGATTGAATCGGCATCTAAGAAGTACGCCTTACCCTAGGAATGTTGCTTAGATGAGGTTACGGTTTATACCGGCATCCCTAGTCTCGTAATTGTGTCAGAAGTTATATGAGATGGAGGCATTAAAAAGCGAAGTCACGTAATGGAGGCACGATGATTTAGAGGGCCTAATTGGAGCTAAATCTACCTTAGAGGATGACTCCCGTAGTCATAATAATCAATCTTTAACGTTTGTTTTATCTCGTAATCATCCTAATTCACATGGGGGAGTTATAATCTTCTAGCGTAATCAATACTATTTGTTTAGATAATATCAACCGTATTATCCGTGTTTTAGTTGTCTTTAGTCTGTTTTTGTGGTTTTTTGTGTCTTGTGGTTGTCACTATTTTATTACTGCATTTAGTTGGTCGTAGACCGCCCTTCCAATTTAGTTCTAATAGGATAAAGTTGTGTTTTGTTTGTGCCGAGTCTCTGTGGGATCGACCTCGACTCTATCTGGCTATACTACAATTGAACCTTGTTCTCTTGCTAGTGTGTTAGTAGGCATCAAGTTAATAATTTAACTTCACCTCCATCAAGTTTTTGGCGCCGTTGCCGGGGACTCGAGTCATTAAATTAAAATATAGTTTATTTTGTTAGGACTGGATTCGTGAATATACTGTGAATAAGAGTCTGTACATTAAAACAGTGTCATAAATAAAAATATAAAAAAAAAATTAAAAAATTGTTCGGTCGACCGAACACTATCCCTCGGTCGACCGAGAATTAGTTTTCTTTTCTGTTCTGATTCTGTCTTAGCTTTAAAACATTCTGTTTCTGTTTGATTTACGTTTTCTTTTCTCAAACTTATTTCGAGTGTGTTTTACTTAGTTTGTTAAAGGCCTAACCTTTACTAGTGATTGATTGTTTTATTGTTGTTTATTATTTTATAGTACGCTACTCGGAAATCGAAGGAACCGCTTGAACCATATAATCCTGAGATAGAAAAATTTGCGAGAAGGAATAGGAAGTTAGCTAGGGAACTGACTAAGCAAGGAGAAGAGGATCCAAATCTTGAGGAAAGCGAGCAAGGAGTGGAAGAAGGACATACAACCGATCATTCTGAACATTTTGAATCTGAAGCAGAAATGGAAGGCAATCCAGTCAATCCAAACCAGGTACCTAATCCTGTTATTAAAAATGCCAATAATGTGAATGCAAATGCTAATAATGAGAACCAAGCCCTAGTTCAAGGAGCGAGGCGTACTTTGCAAAGTTATGCAACGCCCACTATTGAACAATTCATTCCCGCTATCGTAGCACCGCAAGATGCTGCGGAAGTCTATCACCCTAGGCCTAATGTAATTCAAATGGTGACCAATTATTCTACTTTTCATGGAGTCCAAAACGAGGATCCTGGTGTTCACGTGACAAATTTCTTGGAAATCGTTAGCACTGTGAAACCAGAATTAATCCCGGAGGGTAACATTCGTCTTAAGCTTTTCCCTTTCACTTTGAAAGATAAAGCTAAGCAATGGCTTCTCTCTTTAGAGGCTGGATCTATCACAACTTGGGAACAATTGTTGCAAAAATTCATGAATAAGTATTTTCCCTTAGGAAAAACTTTTAAGTTACGCCAAGATATCCTAGGATTTAAGCAACAACCTGGGGAGAGTTTTGATCAAGCTTGGGAGCGTTTTAAGGAAGCTATGAGGAAGTGTCCTCATCATGACATCTCTCTTTGGCTTTTAATGCAAACTTTTTACCATGGGTTGAGAGAGACGGAGAAAATTAGAGTAGACGCCTCCAGCAATGGAGCGTTTGTTCTTTTATCTCCTGAGGAGGCACAAGGGAAGATGGAGCAAATAGCGATGAATAGCCAATAGGGAGGCAATGACATAGCTACTGTGAAGATGGCCGCTGATATATTTGATGATAGTGCATCTACCAAAATCTTAGAGCAACTTTCTGTTATCAACAATAAGGTAGATGGGATGCAAGAGAGGATGACAAGAGTAGAGAAAGGGGCTGGAATCGAGGTAGCACCTCAAGGTGAGAATGCTGGTACTGAAGAAGCCAATTATGTCGGGGGAGGGTACAGACCTAATCATAACCATCCAGGATTCCGATATAGTGACATTAACGCAGGAGAAAGGCCTAAACCGCCTACCACTTATGTACCACAGCAGACTAAAACTTTTGGTTGGGAAGGTGCGATAGAAAAACTGAGTAATGTCGTCACTGACAATATGGGGCAACTTTCAAAATCTATGGATGAGTTAGCCACTAACTTTAGCCAATATTGTCAGAAGACAGATGCCAAAGTAACCAACCAGGAAGCTTTAGTTCAAAATCTCACACACCAGGTAGGACAACTAGCTGAGCAAGTCTCAACCAGACCTCCTGGAGGGTTACGAAGCAACACTGAAAAGAACCCTAAGGATTTGAATGCGATCATGACAAGAAGTGGAAAGGAGGTAACTCCACCAGCCTTGCAAGAGAAAGAAAAAGTCACAAAGAATAAGGATAGTGAGCCAAGCAATGAGACTAATACTTCCAAGACTCTGCCTGAGCAAAGAACGTATAAAGAACCTGCTGGCCCTAGAGTTGAACTTTACAACAATAAGCATCCAATTTTCACTGATGTCGATCCTTCAACTCTACCTTATCCTCCACCAAAGCCGAAGCCTAAGTTTGATAATAAGAGGTATAAGAAGTTCGTGGATATGTTCAGTAAGTTACAAATCAATATACCCCTAGTTGAAGCACTAGCTGAAATGCCTGAGTACACCAAGTTTTTAAAAGACGCCGTCTCAACTAAAAGGAAACTTCTAGATTTAGAGACCATATGCCTTAATGAGGAGTGCTCAGCCATTCTTCAACATAAGTTACCCCCAAAATGCAAAGATCCGGGAAGCTTTCTCATTCCCTGCACCATAGGTAACGTATGTCTGAACAAAGCTTTGTGTGATCTAGGAGCAAGCGTGAACCTGATGCCACTATCTATTTTTCGGAAGCTAGGCATGAAAGATCTTAAGAAGACCTCAATCACGTTGCAATTAGCTGACCGTTCTGTCAAGGAACCGTGTGGAGTGGTTGAGGATGTGCTAGTAAGAGTTGAAAAGTTTGTATTTCCTGTCGACTTTGTGGTATTAGATATGGAAGCTAACTACGAGGTACCATTGATATTAGGGAGACCTTTCATGGCTACTAGTAGAACGCTAATTGATGTTTACAAAGGCGAGTTAGTGTTAAGAGTGAACGAAGAGAGAGTTGCATTCAATGTCTTCGAAACTATGAAGCAACCTGATGATGGAGAGGGTGCATGTTTCATGTTAGATTCCATTGATAGGATCGTTCAAGAATTTCAACAACATGAAAGTATAAAAGATTTCTTGGATGCTGTCTTAGAAGAAGAAGATGAAGTCAAATACGTGAGTAGTGAGGAGGAGAAGATGATATGGCCAGGATGTAGTAGAGGGACCCCAAGACCTGTAGAGGAAGTAAGTGCTGCGGAGATTGAAAGATTCTATCATAGACCAACGTGGCATAAGTACTTCGAACTTAAACTCACTGGTCAAAAGTTGAAGACCTCTTTGGAAGAACCTCCCACAAATTTGACTTTAAAACCTCTTCCTGCAAATTTGAAGTACGTATTTCTTCAAGATGAGACTTTGCCGCTAATCATATCTTCTTCCTTGACGGACTTACAAGAGGAGAAACTAATGAGAGTTCTGAGAGAGTACCGTGGAGCATTTGGATGGACCATAGCTGACGTTAAGGGCATTAGTCCTAGCGTATGTATGCACAAGATCTCCGTGGACCCTGAAAAGAAAGCGGTTGCACAACCTCAGAGGCGTTTAACCCCACAATTAAAGGAAGTGGTTAGGGATGAGGTAATAAAAATGTTGGAAATGGGAATTATATTTCCAATTGCTGATAGCGAATGGGTAAGCCCTATCCATGTAGTTCCCAAGAAGGGAGGATTGACGGTGCAAGCCAATGAGATGAATGAGTTAATTCCTGTGAGGCTAATCACCGGTCATCGAGTATGCATAGACTTTAGGAAACTAAATGATGCGACTCGTAAGGACCATTTTCCTCTTCCCTTCATCGATCAAATGCTCGAGAGACTGAGCGGGCATGCTTTCTATTGTTTTCTTGACGGGTATTCGGGATACTATCAAATCCACATCTCGCCCGAAGATCGTGAGAAAACAACATTTACATGCCCATATGGGACATTTGCGTATAATCGAATGCCATTTGGATTGTGTAACGCCCCCGCGACATTTCAACGATGTATGATGTCATTATTTGCGGATATGGTGGAAGACTTCTTGGAAATCTTTATGGATGATTTCTCCGTGTTTGGAGACGATTTCGATTCATGTCTCACACATCTAGCACGAGTGTTGAAGAGATGTGAAGAGACTAATCTTGTGCTTAACTGGGAGAAATGTCATTTGATGGTTACGGAAGGTATAGTACTAGGCCACCGCATATCAAAGAACGGAATAGAGGTGGATAGAGCCAAAGTTGAGGTGATCGAGAAATTACCCCCACCTACCAATCTTAAAACTTTGCGAGGTTTTTTAGGCCACGCCGGATTTTATCGTAGGTTTATTAAGGACTTTTCCTTAATCTCTAGACCTCTTACCGAATTATTGGCCAAGGATGTACCATTCCTGTTTTCTAATGAGTGCATAAAAGCTTTCAACGAAATAAAAAGTAGACTGATTACTGCACCCGTTCTGGTCGCACCGGATTGGGATCTTCCATTCGAACTGATGTGTGATGCAAGTGATACTGTTGTTGGCACCGCTTTGGGTCAGAGAAAGGATAAGATTTTTAGGTCCATTTATTATGCAAGTCGGACTTTGAATGCTGCCCAAAGAAATTACGCCACAACGGAGAAGGAACTTTTGGCCGTTATCTTTGCTTTTGACAAATTTAGATCTTACTTAGTGGGATCTAAAGTCACTGTGTGGACTGACCATACGGCTCTTAAGTATCTCCTAGCAAAGCAAGATTCAAAGCCGAGACTGTTGAGATGGATTCTACTGTTGCAAGAATTTGACGTAGAAATCCGAGATAAGAAGGGAAGTGAGAACGTGGTGGCCGATCATCTATCGCGCTTACAATTAGAGGATGGTGAGGAGTTACCTGAGATAGGAGAATCTTTTCTTGATGAACAACTTCTCTCCATCACCACCATCGGGGGGCATGATGATTGTGCTGCAGTTTCTTCGCGAATAGAGGTTGTGAAGGAGAAGAAGCAACCATGGTTTAGTTTGTTTGTTAATTATCTATCCGCAAAGTACCTACCACCGAATCTCACTGTCCTAGAAAGGAAAAAATTCTTTCAAGATCTTAGACACTATTATTGGGATGAGCCTTATTTGTTTAAGCTAGGATCCGATAATATTTTTCGAAGATGTGTGCCCGAAGAAGAGTATAATGATATCCTGAAGCATTGTCATTCCTATGAAGTTGGAGGACACTACGGGGGAGAAAAAACCGCGGCTAAGGTCCTCCAATGCGGTTTTTATTGGCCGACATTGTTTAAGGATGCACACCAATATGCAAAGGCATGTCATGCTTGTCAAATGACAGGTAATATTTCAAGGAGGAATGAGATGCCACTCAAGAGCATCTTAGAAGTGGAGCTTTTTGACGTTTGGGGAATAGATTTTGATGGACCCTTCACTTCATCATTATCTAACCGATACATCTTAGTTGCTGTTGATTATGTATCCAAATGGGTTGAGGCCATTGCTTCCCCTACTAACGATGCTAGGGTTGTGGTTAGATTCTTGAAGAAGAACATTTTCACAAGGTTTGGGACGCCAAGGGCGATTATAAGCGACAATGGTAGTCATTTTTGTAATAAACCTTTTGAACGGCTGATGATTAAGTATGGGGTTCGACATAAGCTAGCAACCGCATATCATCCCCAGACTAGTGGACAGGTAGAAGTCACCAATCGAGAGATAAAGCGTATCCTGGAGAAAACTGTCAATACGACCAGGAAGGATTGGTCGTTACGTTTAGACGATGCTTTATGGGCTTATAGGACTGCATACAAAACCTCGATTGGAATGTCACCGTATAGGATTGTTTTTGGAAAGGCATGTCATCTCCCTGTGGAACTGGAGCACCGGGCCATGTGGGCAACAAGGATGCTAAATTTTGATGAGACATTGGCTGGTGAGAAGAGGATGTTAGAATTAACTCGCCTGGAGGAGTTTCGTTTAGAGGCATACGAGAATGCCAAGATTTTCAAGGAGCGCACGAAGAAGTTTCATGACAAAAAGATTCTGGAGAGAACCTTTCAAGAAGGTGATCTGGTTCTCTTGTACAATTCGCGCTTAAGACTCTTCCCGGGTAAGTTGAAATCAAGATGGTATGGCCCATTTCGAGTACAACAAGTCTTTCCTTCTGGAGCGGTGCAGCTATTCAATTTCAAAGACGAGTCCAGATTTGTGGTCAATGGACATCGTATTAAGCATTATCACGGGCTTCCGCCTGCTGCTGAGGAGGAGGTTTTGTACCTCGATGACCCTGTTTATGAATAAACCATCTTGAACTGAGTCGAGCTAGCGACTATAAACTTAGAACTACTACCTATCTTTTTCATTTTTCTTTTTAATAAAGTAGCATGCGCCTATCACGGTTTTTTTCATCTCGCCATGTTCCGAGTCTAAGTTCGGAATAAGCGAGGTTTTTTCCTTGATAGCCGTCATGTGAGTTTTTAGGTTTAAATCCCTTTTAGTCTTGTCCATGGTAGTATAAAGTAAAGTGGCTTAAACTGTTTTTAGATATCTATATCTAATTACTGCCACATTATTTTATAACTTCCATAGACATGGTATTTGACGATTTCGTGGAGCTTGTTTGTTAGTGCAGGATGTGTCTGTCTCTCCACGCTGTGCCGATGTTTACTCCGATATTGTTCCTTTACTTGGGAGCCGTTTCCAGAGCTAAGTCTTTCATCTTGAACTCTCATTTATTTTTGTCATTGAGGACAATGCCATGTTTAAGTGGGGGGCAGGGGACTTAGCTTAGCTATATATTGTGCTATATGTTGAAAAAGTCAAGGGGAACGGAATACTGAGACAATATTGAGCCAAATTTAAAATTTTTTATGGATAAATGCCAAGTTGTTTAACTCGTACCCTTAAACTTGTGAAGTTCTTATACTTAGAATTGATAGGAAATGAACCAAGTTGCGTGACGTGGTCATATTATACTTTTGCGATAATTTGTTAGTAGACTTAAGGATATTCATGCCAACAATTGCAAGTAGTTAGGTATTGTTCAATTACTCAACATCTGCATCGCTTAGTACCGCATGAGTTATAATAATTGAAAGTGGTATGTGTACATTGCGTAGATAATTGGTTATGAGGACCTAGTGTCGACATTTGTCGACTGATGTATTCTGATCTTCTAGACAACAAGAGCGGAGTAATAAGTTTGGGACGTACCTGTGTTTTGACAATGTATTAAAACACTGGGCTTGTAGTAACATTACCAAAGTAGCCCCGCGCTTGTGGTAATATTCGATGCTATGTTTAATCAAAGATAGGGGATACTCTATGAAAAGTTTTCTTCCTTGAGATTAGTAGTATTCGAAAAATATGCAAAATTGAAAAAATTTTCCAATTTTTTTTTTAGAGGCTTTGAGTAGTACTCGGTCTCCAAGTCCAAAAACCCTATAGATACGCTCTTGCTTATTGTTCTAGTGCTTTAACCCTTGCGAGGCATAAGAAGTATGAATGCTGATGTTGGTGAATTTAGATATGAAGTCTGCATAAACTTTAATCTTGCTACATTTATATAAAACCAATGCACATGCACACAATCACTTCGATCCATAGCGAGGAGTGAATAAAACTTATTCTATGAGCATGACTGGTATGAGTTGACTCGGGTTTCTTGTGTAAGTATGAGTTGACCACAGAAAGTGTTGTCTTGGGGAATAACTTGTTAATGCTTTGTTCGGGACGAAGCAAAGTTTAAGTGGGGGGCATTTTGATGACAGTTAAAATATACCTATTTATGTCATCAATTATAACCTTAAATCGGAGTTAATTATATATATTTCATATTTAATCACGTGTTTATATTTATTATTTAATGATAAGTGATTATTAATATGATAATTGGTATTTAACTGTTTTTATTATAAAAGAGCAATTAATTGTGTGATAAATGCTGATTTTGCAGATCATGATAAATCGGGAGGATAAATATCATTCAATTCGAAATCTCAAGATAATAAGGAAAAAAATCGGAGCATTAATCAAGAGACAAATCAGATCAGCACGAAAGACTGCAGTGGAGAACAAGTTAGGCAAGAAACGCGTTTAACATGTGCGAAAAGGAGGCTCGGTCGACCGAGCCACTTCATTCGGTCGACCGAGGCAGGAGGTTCGGTCACCCGAGGCTATCCAAACCAAAAACGCGTGCATATCTTCTAGATCCATCCTATGTCGGCAAAATCCTCTATATAAGCAGCAGCTACGAAATTGAGAACACACACCACTACAACACAAAACAATTCATACAATTTTAGCCTTTAAGTTTTAGTTTTATTTTCTTTATGTTTGTACATTGTGGATTCGTCGGATTCTCCGATTAGGGAGCGCATTAAAGAGTGGGAGTCACTCTCGTCTTCGAGGGTATGACTATTCAATTATGCAATCTTTATTCGTAGATATGTTATATTTTATTATGGAGTAATTTTATTTATATTGATTGCGTGATGTAGATCTATTTACGAACCCATGTGTTTAAGTTAGAAACGTTATGAAGTAATCATGATTTGTACACACACAGAACTGTGTTCGGTCGACCTAGACGTGTCACTCGGTCGCCCGAGTGCTGTCATTCGGTCGACCGAGTGTGGTAATGTGTAGGGCAATATTATGATCGGCTTCGACTACGTCAGATTCTCTGAATTGGAATTAAAACGAGTAATTAAACCTGATCAACTTAGTTATTCGTCATCATAATTTAACATGAAACCCAAAAAGTGATTGTTACTTAGGATATAGATTGAATCGGCATCTAAGAAGTACGCCTTACCCTAGGAATGTTGCTTAGATGAGGTTACGGTTTATACCGGCATCCCTAGTCTCGTAATTGTGTCAGAAGTTATATGAGATGGAGGCATTAAAAAGCGAAGTCACGTAATGGAGGCACGATGATTTAGAGGGCCTAATTGGAGCTAAATCTACCTTAGGGGATGACTCCCGTAGTCATAATAATCAATCTTTAACGTTTGTTTTATCTCGTAATCATCCTAATTCACATGGGGGAGTTATAATCTATTAGCGTAATCAATACTATTTGTTTAGATAATATCAACCGTATTATCCGTGTTTTAGTAGTCTTTAGTCTGTTTTTGTGGTTTTTTGTGTCTTGTGGTTGTCACTATTTTATTACTGCATTTAGTTGGTCGTAGACTGCCCTTCCAATTTAGTTCTAATAGGATAAAGTTGTGTTTTGTTTGTGCCGAGTCTCTGTGGGATCGACCTCGACTCTATCTGGCTATACTACAATTGAACCTAGTTCTCTTGCTAGTGTGTTAGTAGGCATCGAGTTAATAATTTAACTTGACCTCCATCATTAAGCACCAAGTTTTTCTCCTCACATCTACCCAACACCTTCTCAAGATTATCTAGACATTGCTCAAAGGAATCACCAAACACACTAAAATCATCCATAAAGACTTCTAAAAACTTTTCTATCATATCCGCAAATATGGCAACCATGCACCGTTGGAATGTCGCCGGTGCATTACACAACCCAAAAGGCATCCTACGGAAGGCAAAGGTACCATAGGGGCAAGTATAGGTAGTCTTTTATTGGTCCTCTAAAGCCACATGTATTTGGTAATACCCACTAAACCCATCAAGAAAACAATAAAAAGCATGGCCACTCAATCTTTCCAACATTTGATCAATAAAAGGGAGGGGGAAATGATCTTTACGGGTCTGGTCATTTAGCTTACGATAAACAATGCAAATTCTATGACCACTTACCAAACTCTTAGGTACCTCCTCTCCTTTGTCATTGATCTCCACGGTCATACCTCCCTTCTTCGGCACCACTTGGGTGGGACTCACCCACTTGCTATCCGAGATGGCATAGATAATCCCTAGCTTCAACATTGTGACCACGTCCTTCCTCACAACCTCTTGAAGGTGTGGATTGAGTCTTCTTTGGGGTTGCCTTACCGGCTTTGCTCCATCTTCCAAAATGATCTTGTGTTGGCAAATGGTGGGACTAATACCCTTAAGATCGCACATCTTCCACCCAAAAGCACGCTTATGCTTCTTAAGCATCTTCACTAACTCATCTTCCTGCAAAGCCGTTAGTGTAGAAGAAATAATCACAGGAAGTAAATCATCATTTTCAAGAAAAACATACTTCAAGTGAGGTGGAAGCGGCTTCATTTTCAAGTCTTTTGGTGGGTCCTCAATTGATGGCTTCTCCAACTCTCCTCCAAGCCCGAGATCAATCTTCTCAGTCCACCTTTCACCCACGAAAGCCATCTCTTCGAGCTCTTTTGCTTCCTCTTCCAACTCTTCTTCTTCATCGGGTTCCATACTCACTCTTTCCATGCATTCATTGGATTCATCTTTATACACCTGCATGTCAACATGTTCCGAAACGCAAGGATATATAGCATCAATAGAAAAACAGTCCTTGGTGCTCTCCTTAGGATGTTTCATGGCTTTATAGACATTGACCGCTTCATCTCCAACTCTCAAAATAATCTCACCGCTCGCAACGTCTATCAAGGTCCTCCCGGTATTTAAAAAGGGACGTCCTAACAACAAAGGTGTTTTGGAGTCCATCTCCATGTCTAGTACAACAAAATCTATCGGAAAGGCGAACTTATCCACTTTCACTATGACATCCTCTATCACTCCCATAGGCTCCCTAATAGACCTATCCGCCATCTGAAGGGTCATCCCCGTTGGCTCCAACTCTCCAAGGTCAAGACTCTCATATATAGCACGGGGCATTAGGCTTACACTAGCCCCTAAATCGCATAGAACACTAGGAAAATGAGTTATACCAATAGTAACCGGAATAGTGAAACTACCCTTGTCTCTAACTTTCGGGGGAATCCTAGACTTTCCATCAAAAATAGCGGAACACTCTTCATTTATACACACAACTTCTTGCATTTTACCCTTTTTAGTTAGCAACTCTTTTAAAAACTTACAATACGAGGGCATGTTTGCAAGTGCTTCAAGAAAAGGAATGTTCAAGTCAATCTTTCGCAAAATCTCAATGAATCGAGTTTGTGCCTTATTCAAGCAACTTTGTCTATGATTCTTAGGGGGATAAGGGAGGGTACTCAAATCAAAATCTTTAAAAGGAGGAGGGATCATACCTTTCTTACCTTTGGTGCGTGGGGAAGACGGCTCTTTCATTGGCTCTTTCCCTTCTTTTGGTTGGTTCCTCCTCTTTCACATCTATAACCACAAAATCTCCCCTAGCTTGAGCTTCTTTCCTCTCTACTTCCTTCTTCTTGACATACTCCCCATGATCTTCATCATCTTCAATCCCATCTATATCACCATCCATAGCTCCCGCTTCCGTCTTAATAGGAGCCTTTCTAGCCTTGTCCTCCCATAGGACCTTCTTTTCTCCACTAGTTCTCAACACTTTACCACTTCGAGTTAAGATGGAGTTCACACTTCTTGGATTCTTTTCGGTGTTACTCGGTAAACCACCCTTCAACTGATCATGTTCCACCACTTGACCAAATTGTGTCTCAAGATTTTTGATGGCGGACCCATGTTTGTAGTTCATCTCAACCATGTCTTTCTTGATCTCCGCAAAGTTTTTGTTCATTTGTTCCAAGATGACATCGGTTGAACTCTTTTGAGGTATAGGAGCCAAAGGAGGAGGGTTTTGATGATTGTTAGAGCCTTGTTGATTATACCCTCCTTGTTGCCTTTGGTGTGGAGGTTGATAGACTTGCCCTTGTGGAGATTGGTTTTGATTTTGGCCTTGTCTATAACCTTGGTTTTGATTACGGTTCCAACCTTGATTGTTGTTATTCCTCCAAGAACCATCACCTTGATTTCCATAATTCCCTCATTGACCTTGTCCCACATAGTTCACATCTTGGGATTCTTCATACGGTTGCCCACCTTGTTGCTCCCCCATATATTGGCCTTGATAGGGGCTTTGAGATTGATTTTGGTATTGGGGCCCCGTATTCCATTGCTCCATCGAACAAATACTCGTCATCCGCTTAGCCAACTCATTCATGTTATCTTGAGATAGAGTACTAGGTTGCCCATGAGTTGAGGATTGAGGATAAGCCATATTTTGAGCTTTGGTCGTCATCCTACAATCCTTTGCCGAGTGTGGTCCACTACAAATTTGGCAAAGCTTAGCACTCTCATTCTCCTTTTGCAATCTCCCCAACTGTTGCTCCATCGCTTGTACTTGAGCATGATATTGATCACTTGCCTCTACTTCTTTAACTTCAACCAAACCGGGCTTCTTACTTCTTGTCCCTTTTCTACTCGACGATATGTATTGCCTCGAAGTCTCGGAAATCTTCTCAATTTGGTTCATAGCTACTTCGGGTACCATACTCATAATATCTCCATTGCACAAAGCATGCAAGGTACTTTGATGCACTTGGTCTAAACCCCAGAAGAAAGCATGAACTACCTCGTACGATCTCAATCCGTGCCCCGGGCACTCCCTCAACAAAGCCTTAAACCGATCCCATGACTCATGTAGTTCTTCTCCTTTATAAGCATTGAATGACATGATAGCTTCCTTCATATCCATGGTCTTCGATGGGGGGTAATATTTGAGTAGAAAAGTTTTAACCACTTCTTCCCATGTGTGTAGAGAATCATTAGGCAACGAGTCATACCACCTCTTAGCTTGCTCTTTCAAGGCGAACGGGAAAAGCATAAGTTTGAGCGCCTCATCACTCACTCCATTTATCTTTGTCGAATTCACTATTTGGAGAAAGTGATCAATGAATAAGTGAGGATTTCTAAAGCGGTTCCCTTGAATATAGCGTTGTCTCCCAACAAATGTATGATGTTTCTATTCAATTCCAAGTTGTTGGCGGCCACCGGTGGCATTCGGATTGGACTATGCCCCATGTTTGCCGTAGGAGCTAGCACAAAATCTCTACAAGTCAAACCACCTTGGTTTTGCTCTTGTTGACCGTTAAACCAATTTGGCATCGCATTTGCACCTTGATTGTGAGCTTGGTTTTGGTTCTGTTGAAAATGGTTCAACATCCATGCATTGAATTGTTGCATAAGAGCGGGATCCATTTGATTCCCTTGGGCCTCATGTTGAACATTCTGAGGTATAGGCCCGTTCGCATTCACCGCATTGTTTCCTTGTCCATTCCCACCTCCTTATGCAATGTTGTTGACAAGAGGCGGGTTAGGACCTGGAATTCCATGATTATTCCCCAAATTTCCTTCCAAACCTTGTCCACCTTGTTGTGCCATGTCGGATCCTTCTCCCAACTCACCCAAACTATTCTCTTCAAGGACCGGAATCGACTCCTCTACTTGACGACCTCTTCTTCGTTGACTATTTCTACGCCTTGCGTAAGCTTCAATTCCGTCTATGTAAGGTTCGAGTGGTGTTTGAGATCTCCGGGTCATGCACTACAAAAAGCAAACAACAAGAAAACAGTAAAATAAAACCTAGGCCCAAGCCTTCGGTTCACTTACAAGATATCACAATTAGCACACAATTCCCCGGCAAAGGCGCCATTTTGATTGAGCTAAAATCTACCCCTTCAAAAACAATTTATAAGAACTCGAAACTGTGGGTAAACTAACTCTCTAACCGGCAGTGTACCGGGTCGATTGCTAGCGTAGCTACAGGAGTACGAGGTCGAACCCAAAGGAATCATGTTTGTAAGTACCAAAGCGAACGTATTACTTAGTCTAGGTGATCAAACTTTCAAAGTATTTGTAACTACAACGACACTAAAGTGATTTATACTAACAAGTCTAAAGATAGAAAAGAAAGAAAGAAAGAAGATTAAACTACTAAGTTTTAAAGATAGATAAAGGGACATAGCCGAACAATGATCAAAATAGCTAGTTTCACCCCAAGGAATGACAAAACCGGGAGTGTGCAATAAACGAACGAAGTCTTACATTCAATTTCACGGGTACGAGCTCCTAATCCCGGTGCTAGGGTCTGAACAACTCTTCCCCAACACCTTAAGCCAAGTCAATTATCCTCCCCTAAAGAAGATTCACTCACAAGACATGTTAAGCACGAGAGCCGTTTAAACATTAAAACGAGTAACCTCGCACTACAATGCAATCCTAGAACCTTTTTCCCAAACCCCTCTCTCGGAACAACTCTCAAGAGTGATGTGTGTGATTTTTGACCTAGGTGATCAATCTAGCCCAAATCCGTTATAACAAGTTCTAAGACATGAAACAAGCAAGATATAATAATAAAAAGCACTACCCACTCCCAATTTCATCACCCAAAGGGTGATTTCACCAAATTTCACATGATTCGACTATGTAGATGTTTAGCTACTCATTATACTAATCAAAACATGCACAAAACAGTAAATAAGAGCCATAACAAGTAAAAGAGAAGAGGAATATACCATTAAATTGCAGAAATTCGAGTTGAGATCCAAAAAGTACAAAATAAAGAAGTAATTAAAAGGTGGTCTCTTAGTGTTTGGAATGAAAATCTAAGCTAAGAAATGGAAAAATTAAGCTAAGATGTTGTTGATTTACACTAAGAGAGAGTATTCTAAGCTATTACAAAATTCGAGCAAAAGATGGGTAGAGTTTTGGTAAGAAAAGCTTGATCTCCAAGAAAATGTCTAAGGGGGTATTTATAGGTGAAGGGAAAATCTGCTGCAAAAATGGTCCAAACGCGCGTTTAAAGGGCTGGAACGGGCGTTTGGCATCTTCAAACGCGCGTTTCGCTTGGCTGAAACGTGCGTTTCGCATAACTTCTGGGCAGGGACTTGACTGTTCTTCATCTGGAACGCACGTTTAGGAAGGTTCAAACGCGCGTTTAGGATCTTGGAATGCGCGTTTGGCCTGGTTTCCAAACGTGCGTTTAGAGGGCTTCAACTCTGAACCAAATCAACTTCGAACGCGCGTTTAGCGATTCAAACGCGCGTTTGATGTCTGGAACGTGCGTTTGGAGGGTTCAAACGTGCGTTTGAACCCCTGTTTTCCCAAATCTTCACTTTTCTCCCTTTTTAGGCCCTCGTCTTGCCTCGGTCATGCTTTTTCACCACAAACCGTCACCTTCCGGGTCCTCGAGACACGAATACCCTTCAATATCATAAACAACCACAACATCTAAACAATTCCAGAGGGTAAAAGTGCTCGGGAATGGGGTTAATATCAACAAAAAGGGGTATGAATTCATCAAAGTAACGGATTCGTTCCCCGTGCCAGAAGCTCATGATATCACCCCGAAAATGGTTTAGTTTACCCAAAATTGTGCTGAAAGTGTGATAAACGGGGGTAATTAATGCACCGGAGTCACGTAAAGTTGACTCCCATCACATAGTATGCTTGAGGGTTATTTTTTGCTTGTTTGATATTTTTAAGGCTGCTTTCGCAGTTTTTGCCCATATAATGCTCATTTTCTGAGCATAGTGTGCCCTTTAGCCCGCTCTGGGTAGTTAGATTTTTTCGGTGCTCAGCACTATGAGCTTAAACCGCTCTTTGCAGTTTATTTTTATTGCGCTCAGTCTCTGAGCCTATTCTGCACTTGGCAGTTTAATTTTTTATAGCGCTCAGTCTCTGAGCTTATTCTGCTTTTGGCAGTTTAATTTTATGGCGCTCAGTCTCTGAGCCTATTCTGCACTTGGCAGTTTAATTTTATGGCGCTCAGTCTATGAGCCTATTCCGCACTTGGCAGTTTAATTTTTTATAGCGCTCAGTCTCTGAGCTTATTCTGCTTTTGGCAATTTAATTTTTAATAGCGTTCAGTCTCTGAGTTTATTCTGCTCTTGGAAGTTTAATTTTATATAGCACTCAGTCTCTGAGTTTATTCTGCTCTTGGCAGTTTAATTTTTGGGGGAATGAGGGAGAAGGACAAAAATATTTCATCAATTGAGTAGAAGGACAGTCTTTTGAAACTTTTGCATAAAGGACAAAACTATTTATCCACTATCGAAATTCACTTGTGTTCGAAATTCACTGTTTAAATTCACTGTCGAAATTCACTAATTTTCAAAATTCATTGTCGGGATTCACTGATTTTCGGATTCACTGTCAAAATTCACTGTCGAAATTCACTGATTTCGGGATTCACTAGGGAGATTCATTGATTTTTGGGATTCACTGTTTGTCCTTCTCGCTATAAAAATTATGCAGTTGTCCTTCTCCCTATAAAAAATATGTAGTTGTCCTGTTGCTTAATAATATTCCAGATTGTATCCTTATCCCTAATTTCCCATTAATTTTTATGGAGAAACTATGTATATACATGTTATAGAATCAATGAAAATTTTATTGAAGAAATAAATGGTTGCAAAGGCAACTTATTACACACTCTCACACTACGGATAATAATAATAAAAAGAGTAAAACAGCCTTGAACCTGTCTTAGGTGTAGAATCGTTTTAAGTTGGCTGAGTTCCAACTTCGTGGAATGGTCTTCCCTTGAGCGTTTGCTAACTGATTGGCTCCCTTCCCGTGCACCTTGATGACCTTGTACGGACCTTCCCAATATGGCTTTAGCTTGCCCTAAGGGTCCTGTCTGTTGATTTCATTCTTTCGAAGGACCAAATGCCCTACTTTAAAGTACAAATCTTTCACCTTAGTGTTATAATATTGTGCGATCTGTTGCTTGTACTTAGCCATTCTTATTAAATCTATATCACGATTTTCCTCTAGCTCATCCTTCAGGTGTCTAAGCTCAGTCTCTTGATCAATTTGACTGTACAGCTCTGCTCTGGGTGAAGGTAATCCAATCTCTGCCGGGATAACTTCCTCACATCCATATGATATCAAGAACGGGGTTTCGCCCGTGGCCGAGTTAGGCGTCGTCCTATACGCCCAGAGGACATTGGGTAATTGCTCTATCCAATGTTCGCCCTCTTCTTCCAATCTCTTTTTTAAACCGGTTTTGATCTGTCTGTTTGCTTGCTCAACCTGCCCATTAGCTTGGGGATACCCCATAGATGTAAAATGCTGAGTTATTCCAAGTTCGAGCACCATTCTCGGACAACTCTATCTTCAAACTGGGTGCAATTGTCTGATATCAAATTCCTAGGGGTTCCATACCGACAGACCACATTCTTCCATAAGAACTTTTGAATTGCTTTACATGTTATCGTTGCCAGTGGCTCTGCCTCTACCCATCTAGTGAAATAGTCGATAGCTACCACCAGAAGTTTCATGTTACACGGTGCTCTGGGCAAAGGACTGACCAGATCTACTCCTCACTGGTCAAAGGGCCACAGGGATACCAAGGGGACCATCTGCTGCGACGGCTGGTGTCTGAGATTGTCATGTACCTGGCATGTCTTACAGGCCATCACCAATTCTCGAGCATCTGCTCCCATGGTCGGCCAGTAGTATCCAAAGAGTCTGCACTTCCGAGCTAAAGCTCTAGCCCCCATATGGCTTCTACAAATTCCCAGATGGATCTCTCACAAGAGGTAATTCCTCTCTTCCTCAGTAGCACAACGTAACCACGGTGTTATAAAAGATTTGAGGTATAAGATATCATTAAACAATGAATACCTGCTTGCCTGAAGCCTTATCTTCTGGGCCGAGACTTTGTCTTCTGGAACCGTATTGTTTTTTAAGAAGGATACTATGGAATCCATTCAAGTAGCACGCTGATTGATCTGTTGAGCGTATTTTTGTTCATAGCTTCGCTCGGCCACTTGCTCGATTAACACCTTCTTATCTGAGAAGAAATTTGATACCAATTTGGATAATGCATCCACGCGAGCATTCTTAGACCTTGGGATTTGACCCAGTTTGACCTCTTCAAATTGCAAAATCAATGCTCTGGCGATGAAAAGATATTTCCTCATAGTCTCTTCCTTCGCCTCATACTCTCCCTTAACATGGTTTACCACCAGCTGGGAATCACTAAACACTTGCAACCTTTTAACCCCTAATTTTCTGGCCAGTTTGAGTCCTGTAATGAGCGCTTCATACTCAGCCACATTATTGGTTGCCTTAAAGTTGAAACGCAATGCAAAAGGAAATTCTTCTCCTTTTGGACTGCAGAGCAGAAGACCTGCTCCTGCTCCCTCTTTGTTGGACGCTCCATCCACGTATAGTGTCCACTTGTCAACGGGCTTGTTGGTTTGCTCCTGCACGAGAGTTATGGCTATTCCTTCTGCTATGAAATCGGCCAAGGCCTGAGCCTAAATGGATACTCTCGGCATGTATTCTATGTCATCGGCAGCTCGCTCGACCACCCACTTTGTTAACCTCCCCGATGTCTCTAGTTTGTCTATAATCTGCCAGAGCGGTTGATCGGTCATGACCACTATAGGGTGGGCTTGAAAATACGGTTTCAATTTTCTTGACGCATGGACTAGAATCAATGATAACTTCTCTGCATTGGAATACCTCACTTCTGGCCCTCGAAGGGCCTTGCTAACATAGAAAACCAGTCTCTAGATGTTGTCCTGATCGCTCACCAGGACTGCACTCAAGGCCTCTTGGCATGCTGACAAGTATAAATACAAGGTTTCCCCATTTTGAGGAGCGGTGAGTACTGGCATGTTCGTGAGGTATTCCCTCAATTCTTCAAATGACCTCTGGCACTCCTCATTCTTGTCAAAGGGGTTTGCTTGCCTCAGTATTTTAAAGAAAGGTAGAGCCCTTTGTGCTGACCGTGAAAGGAAACGATTTAGGGCGGCCAAACGTCCTTGACAATCTCAGTGGGGCCATGCTCTGTATGGCCTCAACATTGTCCGGATTTGCCCTTATGCCTTCCTTGGATATCATATACCCTAAAAATTTGCCTGACCGGACCCCAAACATACATTTTTTGGGGTTCAGACGCATCTGTGTTTCCCTTAGCACTTCAAAAATTTCTCTGACATTCGCTATGTATTGCTCGAGAGACCTGCTCTTGATAAACAAGTCATCGACGTATTCCATGCATTTCCTATCTGGTTCTCAAATATTTTGTTAACCGCCCTCTGATACGTTGCCCTAGTGTTCTTAAGACCGAACGGCATAGTGACATAACATAATGTTCCCCTCTCTGCCACAAAAGGCATCTTCTCCATGTCCTCTAGAGCCATGGCAATATGATGACACCCTTTGTATGCGTCCAACAACGCGAACACTTCAAATCCGACCGTGGAGTCTACTAAACTGTCGATCTTTAGGAGTGGGTAGCAATCTTTTGGGCACGCCTTATTTAAATCCGTAAAGTCTACACACATACGCCAAGATCCATCTGGTTTTTTGACCAGAACGGGATTGGCCAACCACTCAGGATACACCACCTCTTTAATTATCCCTGCTTGTAACAGCTTCGTTACCTCTTTCTGGATAGCTTCAACTCTCTCCTGAGTGAACTGGTTTTCTATTCGGGTCGACATTTAAACGGTGCAATGCAAGACTGGGCGACAGACCGGGCATGTCGGCTACGGTCAATGCAAAGATGTCCTTGTATTCTTTCAACAAACCTATCAGACCCTGTCTGTGTGGCTCTAGTATCCAGGACCCGATCCCGACCGTGGAGTCTTCCTGGTCTTCCCAGAGTACTTCTTGTGTTACCTCATCATTGGTTAACCATCTTTCCTCTTCCTCAGGGACAAGTTCGTCAATAAGGACCTGATTAACTCTCATCTTTTGATTTATTGTTGCCGTGTAACAGCTCTTTGTTGTTTCTACATCCATTTTCATTTCTGCCGTTCCCTCCACAGTAGGGAATTTCATGCTGACGTGCATGGGGGAGATGACCGCTCAAAGGTCTATAAGAGCGGGTCTTCCTAAAATGACATTGTAGGCCGAGGCTGCACAGACTACCACGTAATCGATCATAAGAGTCCTGCTCTTCTGTCCTTGTCCAAAGCTTGTTGGTAACTTAATCATACCAACAGGATGAATCGGTGGTCCAGCAAACCCGAACAACGGAGTGAAGATTGGAATCAGCTCGGCATCTCTAATCTTCATGGCATGGCATACCGATAGGTACAGAACGTTGATTGCGCTCCCTGTGTCTACACATACTCGTTTTACCGTGTGCTTGTTAATCACCAACTCAATCACCAACCCTTCATTGTTGGGAACCAGAAAGAGAGGGTCTCCCGGCCCATAAACTACCTCCCATGACAACCTTTGTTTCTTGCCTGTCTCAGATGGTGGACCCATGGCACTGCTTCTTTTCCGAGTGGTCTGGATCCTGCCGGACCACCTACAATAGTGTTAATGGTATTGATAGGTTTATTATCCTAGACCCCCAGGATTTAAGATGCCTAAAATGGATCCCTACGAAGGGACAAAAGACCCCAACGATCACATGCACCAATATTTAACGATATGACCCTATATAACGCTGCCGATCAGATGAAGTGCAAAGCGTTTCCGTCTTTGTTGACTTGTCGGGCTCGGGAGTGGTTTAGGAAACTTTCACCCAAATCCATTAATGATTTCGCTACCTTGGCAAGGAAATTTATGCATGCATTCATTACGGCTCGGCCATTTCAGAGAAATGCTACCCACTTGCTTACATTAAAGCAAAAGCATGACGATAGTGTGTAACAATTCTTGAAAAGGTTCAATGAGGAGTCAAGACAGGTACAAGGGGCAGATGAGCGCTTGATAGTTACATCCTTCATAGTAGGACTACGAGAGGGTCGGCTATATGCCAAGCTGAACAGTAAACCCCCACTTACTATGGATGATTGCATAGAAACGGTCTTCAAGCATTGTCAAGGGGAAGAGGCCAACCACCTCAAAAGAGAACAAGAAAAGACAGATCCTAGAAGAGGGAAGACAGCTCGACAACCCGATAAATATCGAAAGCAAGTATGGGACAGGATGACCACTCCGATTACCGACATGCTCAGAAAGAAGGGAGCTCTCCAAGAAAGAGACCTGGTGCCGTTAAACAGACTACGTGAACAGGTGCTTGCCCTAATGGAAATGAAAGGGATAACGCGAACACCACCGCCTCTAAGGGGGCCGGTGGAGAAAAGGGATCAGACCAAGTATTGCAAATATCATAAAGATGTGGGTCATGACTCAGAAGACTGTAGAGACCTGATCAGAGACATAGATGCTGCAGCCTTGGATGGAAAAATCGATGAGGCGATCGATCGCACGTGCAACCTTAACCCAAGGGGTAGAAGAGAATACAAGAGGAAGAATTACTACCAGGGAAATGAGGGCAGAGCAGACCCAATGCAAAGGAGAGATCCATGTCCTGATCATCGGTGACCGGAGAGCTATCACTAGATCCGTTAACCCTATTATCTTATCTGGAGGAATCCAACTTGGTCATAGGCGCTAGAAGGAGGGTTAGGGATGTGGATGATAATATGACTGAACATGAGCTATCCTCAAGCTGCCTACGTATCCAAGGATTGAAATTGGAATCAAGTCGGCTGTAGTTCTTGTAGTGGCACGACAAGAAAACAGGGCAATTACGATATGCAATGCACGTCGTAATTTTTTTTTACAACGTCTGCTCAAACGTCGTTATAGCCCTCGTCGTTAATGTGCAAAAATATTTACCAAGTGCGAAATGCACGTCGTATAAGAGGTAAATGCACGTTGTAATATTAGTAAATGCACGTTGTAATCTGGGTAAATCCACGTTTTGATTGGAGAAAATGCATGTCGTATTTTTTGGCACCAATTCATTAATGGTCGTTGTAAATTGTAATTGCGTGTCGTAATTTTTTAGTATTGCATGCCGTAATTTTCCAGTATTGCATGTTGTAATTTGATGAAATGATTGTTGTAAATTGAATGAAATTAACGTCGTAATTGATAGAAGAAACAATGTGAATCAATAATTAGAACACAACCATTCACCAATGGATTTTTGATAATGAGTAATACAATGCGATAATCTTCACATACCGACTAGCATCCATTAACACGATATTTAAATCAACTTCACATACCAACTAGCATCAACTTCAAGATATTTTAAACCGAAAAGGAAGCCTTAAATACAATAACCATAGCAAGAACAAAAACTGGAATTTTTTCATCAAAATATCCCATGCTGTGTTGTTGAATCTCCCTTGATCAAGTCACCCACAGTTTTCCCCTGAGCCTAAAAACACAAATCACAGAGTCAGCAGAAGAAGAAGTTAGACCAAGCTGAAAAACCTCATTAACAAGCTATATCACAATGAAGCAAAGCAACAGGGACTACAAATCAAATAAAGCCAAGCTCAAAACAGCAATCAATAATGATAATGAATAAATAATAATAATCAAAAGACACAAATTGATTTTCATCATTAAACTCATTTAAGAAAGCTCTCACATTAAAGAAGGATCAAAACATGTTGACAGGAAATTATGCATATAAAAAAAATACAGAAAGAGTAATAACAATGAAGAGAAAGGAATAAAGGTTTTGCAGAGAAAGGAATAAGAACGATGAAGCATTGATACAAGTGAGAGAAGGAAGAAGCTTAATAAGCACAAGTCTTGACCGACATGTTGGACACATTTTAATTGAGGAAAGTCAGTTGAAACCATTGAAGAGAAGTGAGTTTTATACTCAAATAGTCATCAAGGATAAATCAGAATACGGTTAAATCCAAACTAGTAATATCAATTTTAAGAAAACTGAGCAACAACCAAGTAATTTCATAGACAACTACCATAGAATTACCTCAAAGTTCCTCTATGAAGTTGATGGGCCATGCCACCGTGCTTCCCATAGCCTCAGAAAGCATATTGAATTCCAAAGTTGGACGAATCAAAGGTATATCATGATAAACTTTGAGAACCCAAACCTTCCACATGCCATGACCAATAGGAACACAATGTACCATCTCTTTTGGATCTTTTGAGTGAAGATCTGCAGATGCAACGATCTTTTTTTCTGCATCCAGCCAACTTAAGAACTGTAACATTTTTATTGAAGGAACTTGACTAGCTTCTTGGTGATTACCTACATCCTTGATGCCCGGTTCTTTTCTTTTTTTACCACATACACTGACATTGTTCGCACTTCGAACAGGTGCATTTTTGTTTTTGTTAATTGAATGTTCACAAGAAGATGATGGAATATTGTCATTTCCCTAGTTAGATACAACAGGAATAAGAAAATCAAACACGTTACCATAATTATAAACACTACAAAATGATAAATTTTCAACATAAAGTAGCTTACATTGTTTTCATCTTCTTTTTCAAATTTGCTCAGTATCATTTGCACTGATAACTTCAACTCATGCACCTCTTGTTCCAATTTAGAATACTTTCTGCTTGCATGGGCTTGGCCATCTATCTTTGAGGGCAGTGCTCCACAGCCGAGTCCTCGTACCCTCCCTCGATGTTCAGGTCCTAATACTTTGGCTACAGCATCATCCGTAACACTCGAAGATGCCTCACGTAACTTCAATTTTTTGACTTGTTGCTGGAAAAACACAACTACAATTTAAAAGGTGATTTCTATATAACTAACAAAATCTTAAAATCAAAACATTAATCTCTTTAAAGATCAACATACTTTTGCAAAATAAGAATTAAACAATGAAATGGAATTTACTTTAGTGCTTAACCATTTGCTCACCACTATTTCTGCATCTTCAACATCATCCTTATTATTTGATCCATATGCCTCAAGCCACACATCGCTCCGTCCAATTGAATCAGGATCTGAACTTTGCTCCTTCTACAAACCCAAAAAACTAATTATCAAAGTTGTTAATCTAATTGAAGTAGCATATAATGTTTATACTTACCATTTCATACTCGACTTGCGCCATACTTTTTCTACTAGTCTTATGCAACAACTTTCTTTAGCTTCTCAAGTTTCTGAACTTTTTAGACTTTTCCTATGAAACATATAAAGTATAATGTCAGGAGCACATAAGACTTTATACAAAACATTATAAAAAGCTTACCAATGCCTGAGCAGTCATCTGAGACTTTAGAAACTTTTTCCATGCAGCAAGACTATGGACATTTCTAGGCAAGGAATTGGATGCCGCAATGTCAAAGCCTTTTAATCGAGCCGCTTGCTTGAATTTTGTTACTGTTCTACTTTTATGATCACTCCACCGGCGAGCCAATCTCTGGAAAATCTGTTTCTTGTAGCATTTTTCGACAATATAATGCTCCTATTCAATCCATATACTATGTCATCACAATAATATAAACAATGCACACAATAAAGAATGAAAAACACCTGATATCACTTTGACAACACCACAACTTAGCCAACACCACAATAAAGATTCTTTGCATGAGAGCATCATATTCAACTCATTATTGGATATTATACAACTATAATTGGTAGATAATGCAACTAAACTGCAAATGATAGATACTTACAACGATGTGTTCCCAAATTTGATTTTTAAATTCAGTTGATAGCGTACGCCAGTCATGAACTGTCAATGGAACCAGGTTCCTTGCTGTGACCCCAAGAAATATAGCAAATTTGGCAGCATACTTCCCAACAGGCTGGCCTCTATGATTAAATAATACTTCATGAGCTCCTATATCTTTCTTATCATCTAGTGCCTTGGACTTTCCCCTGCGATTAGGTTGACATTCTGAACTTGGTGTAGATTCATCAGAATCTTCATCCGATGTCCTTAAGCTAGCATTTAAAGTTCGACTGACAGATACAATATCAGCATGTTGTTTCTTCTTTCTAGCTTTACCTACATATTCTCCATCTCCTACTGCGTTGGACTTCTCCTTGAGATTGGTTGGAAGAACATTTACATTCTCTTGAGGTTGATAAATGTTTTCTTCAGTTATCTTTAAGCTAGCATTTAGAGTTCGACTTATTGCACCAATTTCAGCTTGTTGTTTCTTCTTTGCTTTATTTCCAGCTTCACATTCATGTTCTACATCACCTACTAGCTTGGACTTACCCTTGCGATTGGTTGGAAGAACATTTACATTCTCTTGAGGTTGATCAACGTTTTCTTCAGTTATCCTTAAGCTAGCATTCGAACCTCGAATCGCTGCAGCAATTGCAGCTTCATGTTGTTTTTTTGCCCTCTTTTCAGCTTTTTTGGAGCTCTCCTACGTACTGAAATAAGAAAAACATAAAATTAGAAAACTCAGCTTCGGAACAAGGTAATGAAAATATTTAATTTTAGACCTTCAACTTACCGCTGCGTAAACCATGATCGTTTCAATTATTGAGAGTGATTGTTACCACTGTCTTCGTCTTCAGGAATCTAGTCAAAAGGGAAAAAAAAACTTTACAGATGGCTATCTCAAATAAACTAGTTTGTTCGACTAACCAAAGTAATTGTTCAGAATACAGCTTGTTTAAATTAGTATAAATAAAAATTTCAAGAATGAATATATGTCAGCCATTCTGCAAAACACAATATATTTAACAACAACAGCAATTTTCACATACTCAAGAACCCAAAAGAACAGAGGTAAATGATTGAGAACACCATCTTCACACAAATAAATTAAATTGAAGTTTACTAATAAAGAAAAAATACCGAATCATAATCATCCACTTGTTCATTAGTACATCTCATGCAATCTTCACCGTCAACGTTACCAATCTATGAAACATCAAAGGGAGCACACAGCATGTACTCATTCTCACCCTCATAAAACCCTCTTGGTGGTGCTTGCAATACTACAAGACAATTTGAAGTCTTGCTCTCTTTTGAGTAGAAAACTTGCTTTGCTTATGATGCGAAAATAAATGGAGCCCGCTCAAATTGATGGCGCCCTTGGCTTAAATTAACTAATGTAAATCCATCTTCCATCTTCACTTCATTCCCTATGTTTGCCCAATCACACTGAAATAAAGGAACTTTGAAGGCATGATAGTCTAACAAAATAATCTCCCTTATAACCCCATAATAGTTCACAGTATCCAACCTTAAAGCAGTGTCCTTTGCACTTGAACGACAATATGTGTCACCTTCAACAAAAACACCACTATTCTAAGAGCTTTTATCTGTTTCTTTTGTGTGAAATCTACTCCCATTAATAATAAATCCTGAACAATTGATAACCTCTTCCTTAGGCCCACAACCAATCCACCTCACGTTACTTGACATGCCACTTGAAAAACCGGTTGTAACCTTCTCTGAAAGCCATGCAGCGAATGAATCCACAAGTTTTTTTTATCTAGAATATGTTCATTTCATGCAAGGCCGAGGCGAGTGTTTGAAAGTTTAAGCTCCTCCTTATGCAATCTAACAAGGAAAATTAAATTTACGAAATGTAAACTGAATCATGTAAACATTGGGTAGGAAATGATTAAAGTTTACTTACTTTCTCCATGGTTCAAGCTCAATCAAGTTCAACAAAACATAACGATGAGCAATTTGTAACATATTAGGACTCATAAATGTACGTTTTGTTTTACCAAAACCACGTCCTTCTAACATATCATCATCTTCCAAATCCTCATTACGTTTGTGTTGCACACCTACATCAGCTGCTTGTTTGAAATATGAACTACAAAATCCGGTCAACTCTTCAACTAAGTACTTTTCAGCTATGCATCCTTCCGGATTGGAACGGTTCTTTACATATTCCTTCAATGTTTTCATAAACCTGAAGCAATGAAGTTAAACAAACTTATTGCATATTGAATCATAACTTAATACCATGAGTAATATGATGACTACTAACCTTTCTGGAGGGTACATCCATCGAAGATGTACAGGACCACAAATTCGAGCTTCTTCTACAAGGTGTATGGTTAGGTGGACCATTACATCAAAAAACGACGGAGGGAAAAATCTTTCCAACATACATAAAGTTTCACCTACCTCTTCTTGTAATCTAGCCAAATCATTTTCATCAAGAACTCTTTGACACAATTGATTGAAGGTAGCACAAAGCCTAAGAATTGTAAT
Source organism: Gentiana dahurica var. dahurica (assembly GCA_024500145.1). Lineage (NCBI taxonomy): Eukaryota > Viridiplantae > Streptophyta > Magnoliopsida > Gentianales > Gentianaceae > Gentiana > Gentiana dahurica. Next base: position 10,746,139 of record CM044907.1, on the reverse strand, counting down.
TCTTGGCCCATTTGGCAAAAGTCCACTCAATGCGACCGGCAAAACTTGTTGCATAAGAACATGGCAATCATGCGACTTTAAGCCAAGAATTTTACAATCTTCAAGTGAAACCTTGCTTGAATATTAGAGCAGTATCCATATGGCATTCTTAAAGATGCTATCCTCTCACAAAAAGTTTGGCTCTTTTTTTTTTGAAAGTACGTATGCAGGTGTTGTGTGTTTGAAAGTGCTAAGGTCGTCGTTCTTTAGATGTAGATTTTTTCTAATCCCCATTTTTTTTAAATCCTTGCGTGAGTTCAGGTTATCCTTTGTTCTACCCTTCATATTTAAAAGGGTTCCAAGAAGACTCTCACAAACATTCTTCTCGACATGCATCACGTCCAAATTGTGACGTACTAATAAATGCTGTAAAATGCAAAAATATTAGGCAAACAAAATAATTATCTATCCCCCGCACCGAAAAATATACAAGTTCCCAATTCTAGAATTTGGAAAATAACTAAAAGTACCTCCCAATATGGCAGTAGATCCCAAAAAAGTGATCTTTTTTTCCATCATTTTGTAAGTTTGAACGGATTGTCACCGTCGTCATCGGATTCATTACTATGGTCTATGACACTTCTCCTTGGTCGTTTTCTATTGCCATCTTCTCTACCCTTCCTTGTTTTCCCCAATCATTTTCAATTCCTTTCACAACCTGTAAAATTTGTGACCCTGTTAAGTATATAGGCTTCGTTCTATGCTCTTCAGTACCATCAAACCAAGCAGCTTTAAAACGGAATGGATGATCATCATGAAGCCACCTCCTATGGCTCATATATACATGTTTTTTCCCATTCTCCAACCATTTCAAACATGTTTGAACACCACAAGTAGGGCAGGCTTTTTTCCCCTTTGTGGAGTACCCTAATAAATTCCCGTAAGCAGGGAAATCATTGATGGTCCACATCAAAATCGCCTTCACATTGAAGGTTGAGTCTTTGCTAGCATCATACACACTCACCCCATTGTCCCATAGCTCACTTAAATCCTCAACAAGTGGTTGCAAGTGTACATCTATGTCTTTTCCAGGTTGCTTTGGACCCGGGATCAACATTGTCAACATGAGGTTCTCTTTGGACATACAAAAAGATGGGGAAAAATTGTATATTTTCAACATCACCGGCCAACAACTATGTCGAGAATTGAAATCACCAAATGGATTGAATCCATCAGTTGCAAGACCAATTCTCGATTTCGAGGCTCAGATGCAAATTCTGGCCACATATTGTCAATGTGTTTCCAAGCCGGAGAATCAACCGGGTGGCGCATCTTTCCATCTTGACTTTTATGGGTACAATGCCATACTAACTGTTCAACTCTTTCCGCTGATTTAAACATTCTCCTAAATCTAGGAATAATTGGGAAATACCTCAGTACCTTTGCCGGAATGCCTTTTCAAACTTTTTTCGTGTGCTTATCAACCTTCCACCTTGACGAACCACATTTAGGACAAGTCACCAAATTTCCTAGTTCTTCCTAAATAAGCAACAATCATTTACACATGCATGTATCTTTTCGTAACCTAGATCAAACGCTTTCAATAATTCTCTAGCTGAATGTAACGAATCCGGAAGAATATTCCCTTCTGGTAGAAAATGATTGACCACTCGAAAGAGTTCATCGAGTGCATTATCGGATAAATTATGTCGAGCCCTATATTTAAACAAGGAAACAACAGAAGCAATCTGGGAAGAAGGACACTCTGGATATAATGGTCGTTCGCCTCCTCTACTATATTCTTATACCCAGGCTTAATGATTTCATCTATTGTTTCCACAACCTCATCTTCAATTAGTGCATCGTTCAACAAGTGATATGTTTCTGTAACTGCAGTATTGTGTTGTTCAACTGATGTTGATTGGTCAAAGTTTAAGATTTTACTAACATGAAGAGGATGTAGCTCATTCATGCATATATGACCAAAAACCTTCTTAGGTCCATGCCACTGCATGTTTTTGCATACACGACAAGGGCATTTTATTGTGGGTGGATGCCCCAAGCTGGCGTGAATTCTGTCAACATATTGTTGGGCTCCGTCATGGTATCTTTTGGAGTCTCTAAATTATAAAAATTATTGTTATGAATAATGTTATTAAAAAAAAATCAGAACTGTCATCTTAAGGTGTTGTACATAACCTCCGGTAGTAAATCCATTCTTGATCCATCAGCATCTTTGTTTGCTATATGACTTCAGAAGGTAACTTCTTAGCTACAAATACCAAACTTGTAATAAATTTTATGAGAAGCCTATGAATCCCAAATATCGACTATCATGAATCCACATGCTAGATATTGTCGTAACACTAAACACAGATAATCACATGGAACAAAAAGATATCCACCCATGAACATAATTTGGCCATGTACTACAGTACAAGAACCCACAACAATCAAGAAATCCCATGTAATCTATATGCAACAATAAAAAGCATCAATTTGTAAGCACAATAGACATTAAACCAATTCAAAACATGCATTTTGAAGCTAAGATGGCATAATTTGAAACACTGTACAAGGGCCAAAAGCTACCCAAAATAAGACATATCACTACTTACTAGCATTTTCCTACAGTGATCTAACACATTATCTGCATTATAAATCAGTCATTTCTTCTTTGGTTTTTTTTTTTGTGGCTGGTTACATATTCATACTAACATATGATATTATCATTGCTTAGTAATACTAAAGCACATTGTGCAACAATGTAATTTCTTGCTGTAATCACAAAACCATCTAGAAATAAGGTATTATTTTACTAGGTTATGGTGGATTTGAAAAACAAACAATTCACAGCAGCACCAGCATAATATAATGCCTTTGTTTATGGTTTGCTTAATCTCACAGAAGTACTTTATCATAAATGCAGCATCTCCAATCATGTTCACCAGTTTGCTTGAATGAAGTTGATCACAAGAAGAAGAAATAGTAATGCAGGCAACACCAAGCTAATCAAAATCCAAATGCTAGCAGCACTGCCTTAACAGGAATATAGAAGAAACTTAACAAGAGGAGGCTTTAGAAAACAGATCGTGTGGGGCAGGGGAATATATAAACATTGTTGACTCAAAATTCTAAAGATGTAAGTGTTGAATGATTAGCACAGTAGAGCATAAAAGGTTACAGCATAAAGCAGAATAATTAGTTACATTACATTAATTACAATATAATGTTTAGGATCAAGCAATATGTAGTAGTTTACTTGGATTTTAGGTAGTGTTTGATGTTGAAAACTACCCTCTGATACCTCATTTTTGGTTGACCCCGTCTCAATCCTCCAAAGTAAAATTTGACTTAGCATAACATGACTTATTATGAAGACCAAGTAGAACTTAAAATAAACGTCAGGTGCACTACGACATGAACAAATCAACAAGTGGACCTGAACTAATTCATAGACAGATTGTGTGGAGCAAAAGACTGATATGGAACACAACATGTGAAACAAATAGACTGAGCTAGAACACGGATCAAGAAAAAATGCAAGCTGACAGACTTGACTTAGAACATGGAATAAGCTTAAACATGTACTCGACTGACTCAGGGGCTGGACACTTACAAAGGACTTATGCAAACTAAAATATTTCAAAACAAGATAGAACTTAATGTCCTTATCTTATGCAAGCTAAAATGCAGACCACATTTATAGAGAGGAATACCATAAGGCCATAAGTAACTAACCAACTAATCCTTCGATTATCAAAACAGAAAGTGGAAACAGAGTGCACTCTACAACATTAGCCAATGGTCTCGGTCAAAACAGTATTCGTTTGTACGCCAAAAATAGAGAATAAGTGAAAGAAATGGTTTAGAAGCATTCATGAGGAAAATAAACTAATACGCATAACAAAGAAGCAGATCTACTACAGCTGACCCAAAGAGAACTACAAAAATACATCATCAATTTCAAAGAGCAAATTCAGTACAACACAGTTCTCCTCTGAACAAGAGCTAAGAGGCTTCAGAGGAACAGTCTCAAAAGAACCTTACGACCGCCCCTCAATAAATTCCTCAGCACCTCCGGGTAAAAGCAGAAACGAAAAAATCAACAAACAATTGCTTATACCAAAATTGAGAACGATGCATAAAAATTTCAATCGTAGCTGAAAAAAATTTGGGGAAGAGATTCGTGAATACCTCCGTCTCTGACACTACCGAGGAGTTCCGAGATTTTCTACGAATTTTGGGAAGAATGAATAAGCATTCGTTTGATGAAATAAAAAAAAAGAAGGGGGATAAATCGATGGCGGAAGGGTTTTTTTCGTAGTAGAAGGGTTTGGGAAATGAAGACAAGCAACTAGCAATTTTTTTTCGCTTTTGTCAAAATGATTCGCGAGTATTAGGAGGGAAATGAGTCCCGCCACTTGCACGACGTAGCAACACGGCGTGTATTTTATCTTGTTATAAATTTCATCCACCAACTACATTCAGCTAAAAGCACGACACGACTTTATAGCATTTACTACAAGCAAAAAGTTGCACGTCGTAAAATTCTTAATTTACGAGGTGTATTTCATGCACGTTGTAAATTTTGTGTCGTTATTTTCTAGTTTTCATGTAGTGTGGTTTATATAGGAGGCTAAACCCTAGTTTTGCCGTATCCTTCAACGATTCGATTAAAATTAGATTGATATCAATCCCTGGTTATTAGGAGATAATGCCTCTTTTATATTTAGTGCTGAATCAGAGCCCTAATGAGGCTAGATTCATTCCCCATGTTTATCCTTACTTTATGGAAACGTGCACATAAATGCGTGACCGCTTGGGCCTGTTGTCCCGATCAGAATGGTCGCGCTCTGTGCATACTTTATAGACCGACCATCCTGTGGTAGTTAAGATCAGGGAGGCTGCTCGCCCCCAGGGTCTATGGTGGACCCTGGTCAGACTTCCCTTCTCTGGTCGGGAGACTTTCCCTACTCCACTTGAGCTTAGCCAATATTTGTCTGACACGTGGCTTTGGCTGAGCCGACCATCGTCACCAAGGTTCTTGCAGTCATTTAGAACTTTTATCAAACACTTGGCACCATGTTTAAAATAAACATTACAATGAAAGAAACAACAACATTAGAGAGCAAGAAAAAGAAGGTTTGTTGCAATGTGCATAAAAGATATTAATAAAAGTCAATTGTTGAGGACCATACGGATGGAGAAATCAAAATTTCGATCCAACCTTGACCTCTCCCGAGAATTTAGAAGGGAGAAAATTTTAGTGATTATGTATAAAAATTGAAAGTCTATGATCCGAGTGAGATTATGCTAACCTGAATATGTGAATCGATTGAGGTGTAATTCATTTGAGGATGTGAATTGAGTAAGTCATCCTGTTCGTCGTTTATGTCGATGTCTGTATTTCACAAAATCTGAACGAACACCAAGAATCTTAATCTGAATGATGAAATCGGGATTACAAGAACCAATCCCCCGTCCATGGATATTGAACTCGAATGGGGAAGAAGATATTGAAGGATCCGACAGCTTAGGGCAAAAGTGAGAAGACGAAGCTTGAGCTTGCTGCGAGTAATGGTTTTTTCTTTTTTCTTGTTACGGAGAGGAGTAATGGTGCGAGTTAAAACCAGCCCCTGTTATTTTAATAAAATAATCCACGTTAAATATATATATAGTTAAGTTATCACTATGTTTTTAGCGATGGATGATAGAATAAATGAAAAGCTTTCCTTGTGGATTTTTCTAATTCGCAGCTAAATGAATGATACAAGAAACCACTCCTTGTCTTGTCGGCGGAAGCACAAAATCTACCGGCAATGCACGTCACTAACGGCAGAATGTAAAATCTACCGCTATATTCTGCCGCTAAAAGTCAAGTTTTTTTGTAGTGATTAGTACTAATAGAACTCGACCATTAATCAAGATTAGATATAATATTAATGGAAATATTCATTGCATTTCTTGATATCCCTTCTCACAAAATAGAACTCCCTTCACCATTGATAAATAGAAAAGTGAAGACTTTTTATTTAATTTTTACTTATACAAAACAGCTGTTCGTACGTATAATCATAACCAATAATTATGAATCTTCACAAACGCTTGCAGATTCATCGCAACGGCATTCGGCTGGACAGTCCCCTGAATCAATGCATGGAAAATCTTCACATGTTCCTTTAAAGAAGCAAGTGGTGATAGGTACAAAGCAACCACAATAGTTAAAGGGACAATCACTCTCTGTTTGGCAATTCGTAGTATAACTACAAAACTGATCAGTTAACACATTCCTTGTACTGAAAGCAATTAATGTCATTGCACCAGCTGTTGAATATTTCTCTTCTTCGGTTAATGTAGAAGCAGTAGTTCCATCTGCAATTAATATATAATACACTATACATTAATTGTTCAAAAACAGATTAATTAACACTTTGTTACAAAAATTAGTTATTAATTAGGCAGTTCATCACAAACTAACCTGCAGAAGGCATGAGATAAACAAAGAGAATAAGAAGAAAAGCTAGCTTCGCCATTTATTGTATACTTTCTATTTCTTGAAATAAAAGTAATTAATACATCACCCACTGTGGATGTACCGTTTATATAGTGAATTAGAATAATTTAGTTTTTGAAATAAAAATAAGCATATATTCCTAAAGTGAAAGATTTAGTCCGTCTTTCGCTGTCTATAGTTACTAGTCTGTGTCTTGCTTGGCTTGAATAATTACATTCTAATACGTACAAAAGTTGAAGAAATGGTCGTATACATATGTCAATCAAGATTTACTGAAGAAATGGTCGCAAAATGATCACTATATACTAATGCACTAACCACTTCTTCAAGATCGCAATAATTCTCCAACTGGAGGGAAAAAAACAACAACAACAAAAATATAATATATTCCCAAGTTCACAAGTAACTAATCGATGATATCAACTGAAACATCTTCGACAAGGCGCCAAAATCTTGATTGTGCTAAAATACTGCGACAACTTTTACAAGCAATAATATTGGGTCATGAAAAAAAGAAATTAACATGTTGTCAGGTGTAACTTGATCTTACATCTGGTGAAGTGCAGCTGAGATCCATCTGTCAGCAGAGGGGTCTACTTAGTCGGTTATACTGCTGAGTTCTACATCTGGTTTGCCTGGTTAAACAGATGGTGGAGTCAGCCGTGCTAGGATCCATATCTGGGGCATTTATAGGAATTCTGACATGACTTAATGGCGGTTAGGGTTTAGGATTCCTAGGCATATATACCCAATGTTGTAATCTATGTAATGTGTGGAATCTTTATGAATTTATGTGCATAGTAAAATATCTCCATTTTGTCCGTGGAGTAGTCGGTAGAATGCCAGAAATCACGTTAAATCTCTACGGTCTTCTTGTTTCTGTGTTTTGTTATTGCCATTAATATTTTTACATTTGAATTGCTTCGGTGTTTGTTCTTTCTTATGTAGCAAGATTCACACGTCTATTTTAACGAACTTGTATCAGAGAGTTGGTTTTTGTGTGGATTTGCAGTTGGACGGAGTTTAATCATCACCAAGAACGTAAACGGTGCTAGGATTTGTGATTAATTGTCTGTTCTTTAGCAAGAAGGATGTCCGCAATTAACGTTAAGATTTAAAAATTTACTGGAATAAACAGTTTCAGTTTGTGGAAATCAAGATGTGGGCCTTGTTAAAATTACAAGGGATATGGAATCCTTTATCTTGTAAAGGGATGTCAGTGCCACATATTATGTAAAGGGTTGTCAACCATCATGATGTGTTTTCCTTGGAAAAAAACACATCATGATGTGTTTTTTAGATGATGTTATCATAGTGGTTGTTAAAGTGGACACCGCTGCCAAGTTATGGTCGCAGCTAGAAAGCCTCTATATGACTAATTCATTGATCAACAAGTTTTTGTTGAAGCAGAGGCTCTTCAGCTTGAGGATGCATGAATGGACTCAGCTGAGAGATCATCTTGATCGGCTCAAAAAATTATTGCTGGATTTGAGGAAAATTGATGTGAAGATTGATGATGAAGATGCAACTATGATTTTGTTGGTGTCATTATCAGCATCATTTTAGAACTTTGTGCAGTCCTTCATAGTTGGGAATGATACAAATGCTTTGGAGGATGTAAGGTCATCCTTTCATGCTAGGGAGCTGAGACATAAGGCAGCAGGGGCAGACAGTCACACAGCTGGCTTGGCAATCAACATTAGTAGGAAAAGGCATGGGCAGTGTGGAAAGAAGATGAGGTCAGGTCGAAAGGTCTTAAGTCCACAGATGTATGCAAATATTGTAAGGAGCAGGAACATTGGAAGTCCAATTGTCTAAAAAGAAAGAAACAACAAGAGAACAATTATGGCACAGCTACTGTAGCAGCCGATCATGACTCAGAGTAGGACATTGTTCTGGTGGTAGTGGTATCAACACATCAAGCTGATGTGTGTATTTTGGGCTCTGGGCATCCTATCATCTTTACCTACACTGTGAGTGGTTCTCAAGCTATGAGCAGATATATGAAGGACATATCTCTATGACAAACAGCAAGGTCTACAAGGTAGTGGGGATTGGCTTAGTGCAGGTGACGATAGAGGATGGTAGATTTTGCACAGTGAAGGATGTGAGACATCTTCCACAGATGACCAAGAATTTGGTATCTCTTAGTCTACTGGCCAGCAAGGGGTTCAATTTCAAGGGTGAAGGTGGAGTGCCGAATGTTAACAAAGGTTTAGATGTGGTCCTAGAGGAGTCAAAAGGGGGACCTTGTATATTCTACAAGTATCTGATGTGTTTGGGTCTACTGATGTGGCATCTGCTGAGGTTCACCGATCAAAGTTGACTAAGTTATGGCATACGAGACTGAGTCATATGGGTGAAAAAAGGATGCATATTCTTTCCAAGAGTGATATTCTTCAAGGATGTAAGGTCAAGCATCTAGACTTTTCTGAGCACTGTGTGTTTGAGGAGCTTCATAGGGCATGTTCTCAAAAGGGGTATGCATCACAAAGTGGAGTCATTAGGTGGTCACAGGTACTTTGTGATATTTATTGAGAAAAATTCAAGGATGACTTCAGTGGTGATTATGATGCACAAGAGTGATGCATTCAAGAACTTCCAACAGCAGAAAGCTCAAGTGGAGAATCAGACACGGAAGAAGATCAAGAGGCTTCATACAAATAATGGTGTAGAATTTAGTTGGTCTGAGTTTGATGAGTTCAACAAGGACGAGGGTAATGCTCGGTATCATACAGGCCGGAATACTCATTGACAGAATGGGGTAGCTGAGAGGCTAAATCAAACTCTTCTGGAGAGAGCAATATGTATGCTTTTTATTGATGGTTTGTCAAAGAGATATTTTAGGCAGATGCTGTAAGCACTACTTGCTTCTTAATCTACAGGGGACCTCACACAGGGATCAACTCAAGACACCAATTGAGATGTGGTCAAGAAAGCCTGCAAACTACTTAGTTTTAATGGTTTTTTGGAGCACAATCTACTATCATGTGAGTGAGGGTAAGCTAAAGCCAAGTAATAATAAATGAGTGTTTGTAGGGTTCGAAGATGAGGTGAATGGATATAAAATTTGGTCATTAACAGAAAACATTGTGATTCGCAGTAGAGATGTAGTATTTGATGAGAATTTTATACTCATCTCATCAGTTATGAGGTATGCTAAATCTGAAACCAGTAATGAATCTGAGAGAGCTGACAGAGATGTGGAGCTTTAGGTGGAGTCAGCTAAGACGTTACACTAAGCTGACAATATTCAGCACTCACATGGTCTAGTAAGGCATCTACTAAAATCTGATCCAAGCCAGTCAGTTGAACGGGGTCTGATGTTCATCAAGCATGGGATATTAGTCAGTAGAGTTTATCTATCAGAAGGGCAAGAAGGACTAATGTTGGGATACCTCCTAAGAGGTATGTGTTCTATGATATAATTGGATATGCAGTTCAAGTTGAAGAGGAAGTCGATGGTGCTGAACCATCTACTTACAGGGAAGCAGTGACATGTTCAGAGTCATCTCATTGGCTTTCTGCCTTGGCATATGAGAAGGAATCATTACTGAAGAATCAGACTTCGGATCGGGTCAAATAGCCATAAGATAGGAGGGTTGTGACTAACAAATAGGTCTTTAAGAAGAATAGAAGAATAAATCTACAGCAAGAGTCAAGTATTAGGCACGTTTGGGTGCAAGAGGGTTCTGTCAGAAAGAAGAGGTGCACTTTGATGAGATATTCTCACCAGTGGTAAGGCATACCTCCATCAGGGTGTTTGTAGCAATGGAGGCATAGCAGGATCTTGAACTTGAGCAGTTGGATGTGAAGACAACCTTTCTACATAGTAAGCTAGATAAGGAAATATACGTGACTTATCTAGAGGGGTTCCATGTACCGGGCAAGTAAGGGTTTGTTCGTAAGTTGAAGATGTCATTTCATGGGCTGATGGAAGCTCCAAGGTAGTGGTATGAAAGGTTTGACAGCTACATGATCCAGCTGGGTTATAACAGATGTCCATATAACGGTTGTGTTTATCACAAATAGCTGAGAGAAGGATCTCTCATCTATCTGGTTATATATGTTGATGATATGTTCATATCTACAAAAGAGAAGTTTGATATTCATAGTCCAAAGGACCTTCTCAGTCCAAAATTTGAAATAAAGGATTTGGGTGCAGCCGATAAGATTTTGAGGATGGAGATCTTTATGGATAAGAGTTAGTGGAAGCTGTTCTTATCTCAGTAGACTTATATACATAAGATTTTGTCTAGGTTTGGCATGTCTTCTGAAAAACCTATATATAATCTTATGGCATCCAATGTTCATTTTTCAGTTTATGCTTCACAATCAAAATAGAAGAAGGAGTACATGTCAAAAGTTCCCTATTATAGTGCAGTTGGCAGTCTGATGTATGCCTTGGTTTGCACTAGGTCTGATATGGCGCAGGCAATCAGTGTTGTCAGCAGGTTTATGGCTCAACTTGGGAAGGAAGACTGGAAAGTTGCTAAAAGGATGTTTAAGTTTTTTTGCGGTAAAACGGATGTTGGTCTCCTTTATGGAGGTGATGCTCAAGGTCTGGTCATAAGGTACTGTGATGCTGATTACGCAGGTTACGTGGATAGCATCAATGACTAGTTATTTTTGCATATTGAGGAATTCAGTGGTTAGCTGGAAGGCAACTCTGTAGGCAACAATAGCTTTATAAACTACTGAGGCTAAGTACATGTCTCTTACTAAAGCATCCAGGAGGGCATATGGTTGAAGGTGCTTGTTAGTGATTTGATGCTATATCAGGATCAATCTAAGATATATTGGGACAGTTTGAGTGCAAAATGATTGGCTAAGGATCAGGTTCATCAGGACTTACCAAGCATATAGATGTGAGGTATCATTTACTACAGGATGAGAAGAGGGTTCAAGTAAAGAAGATCAGCACCAAGGAGAATCTAACTAATATGCTTACTAAACCAGTTCAGCATAGCATGTTTCCATTGTGTATGGTCTAGCTGAACATCAGAAGCTTATAATCTAAGGTCTTGATACTCAGTTGAGGGTAGATTACTTGATTGGATTCCGTGGAGAAGTCTGGTACAGCACATCCTGGAATTGACGAATGTATCTAGTGCAGTACGTCTGGTTATGCAATCTGTTTCAGTTTATTTGAATGAGAGTTCAAGTCAAGGTGGAGATTTGTTCTCATTCATGGTTTGATCTCTACATCTTGTGGATCTAATCTAGGCTCAGATGAGAATCTGGTCACCTGACCAAGAGTATTCAAGTATGGCAAGTAAGCTGGGTGAAGTGCAACTGAGGTCTCACTTTTAGAATATTAGTCTCCTGAGCCTATTGAATATTGCTGAGTGCAACATCTACTTTGCTTGGTTAGAAAGCTGGTGGAGTTACCCATGTTGGGGGGCACATCTGGGGCATTTCTTGGAATTCGGACATGACCTAATGGCGGTTTGGGTTTAAGATTCATAGGCTATAAATACCCAATGTTGTAATCAATGTAACATGTGGAATCAAGATTCACACGTCTATTTTATCATAACCCTTGAACGGTTGGCTCTATCTGGCGATTCTGAACTCCCCACACGCCTCCCTTAGAATCCTAATTTTTTCCGCCTCCTACAAGTCAAACATGCAAGAGAAATCAACCTAGATCGATTGAAGAACAAGATCTCCTGCAACGTAGTGCTAGTCGTTTTGAGTGGTGAGCTGTTGAAGAAGCACCCATGGCAAGTGACGATGGCTCCATCTGGAACAGTAGATGCATAGTGGACTTACTCTGATCGCCTGAAGTCATCCCTTGGATGTATATTGGAAATGATGAAACCGAGGAAGACAGAGTCGAACTCGTGGTGCATTACTTACATCATTCAGTTGAAAATTCATCTTTCACCATGACTGGTGTGATGGAGGTTGTCATCCGTCAGGAGAATTTGAAAAAGCTTTGGAAACAATGGAGTGTGCTCCAATCATTAGTGTATTGGGTCAAAAAATTAGCTTTCATCTTCTTCAATCTAGACTTATGGATATATTGTCCAAAGGTAGACACATTGATATTACAGATCTTGAAGATTGAATCTATTTTGTCCGCTTTGTGACTAAGGAAGACTATAATTATGTCCTTGAGAATGAACTTTGGTTAATCCAAAATCACCACATTTCAATTTCCAAATGGAGACTCCTTTTCCAACCATCCAATGATCGAATTCAGTCTACAATGATATGGGTGACGATACCTAGAGATCCAACTGAGTGCTTTAAACATGATGCTCTCATTCATTTGTGCAACTGTATCAAGAATGCAAGGAAAAGGGATGCTACCTTTATAACCAACGAGGTAGGTATGACAGAGTTTGTGTTGAAGTTGAGTTGAACAAACTCCTCCCAGCTGATGTGATGTTTAATAAGAAAATCTAGCTTTAGGATTGAATATGTAGGTGTGTGTATATAATGTGTTTTGAATGTGGCATTTATGGCCGTAAAATTGAGGAGTGCCTCCAAAAATCTAAAGAAATAGACATTTCCCACATTAATAAGTGAAAATGTGAAATTGCTCACAGATGCCAACCTTTTCGGTCCATGGATGCTTGCATCAATTTGTAGAAGACGGAATAGTTACCAAAAAGCACCTACAAAACAAAACACTTTCAGACATAAGCCTACTACAGTTAATGATGAAGGCTTTGTGACCCCCCAAGAACATTGTAATGAGCATAATAACTCCTTTATTGATGATCAAATGAATCAAGGTTCTCTACTTTGATTGGCAAAGACGATGAGAAAGTTGAGGAAATCCTTTTTGAAACTACAGTTTCAAAACATACATTAGTTTAATTCGAAAACGACAATCCATCAAGCGATAAGATGGATGTGCAAGTAGTTCTTGTGGAATAGGAAGAAGAGGAATTCCATTAGCTCCAACACGATTATTCATATATTTCCCCAAGTTCATGGCAATAGAGAGTCAACTCCAAGAACTAGTCAACTTCCTTCGGCTATACTCAATATCCTAAGTAATCTATATGCTTCTACTACATATATCACTAATGCGAAAACCTTACGGCCTCATTAACAGTACTGGTGAGGCTCTGAAGGTTGATGTGTTGATTTCTTTATGGAGGGCCTTTCTTTTCGTAAGGCCTCACCCCAAACTAATGTCTTCTAGTCTGTACTGGTTGAGGATCTTCATCCACTCTTAAACCTAGTTTTGACTCTTCTTGTCTTTGGATGTCCCCCTTCCAATTTTTTTGTTTTGTATGAATAAAAATCAGTCCTGAATGGAAACTCAAATACCAATCCTTTCCACGATAAAGAGATTTACCCAATATGGAATTCCATAGTGTCGTATTCCTCACACACAATCAAGGTAACTTCCTTGTTTCAAATTTTTCTTTTTCATTTTTTTTGGATTACAAAGTTTCTTTATCGGTTTGTTCTCAACGCCTCTTTATGCCAGGGCTGTTGTGAAGCATTCACTCTTCTCCGTCTTTGCGAACTAATGAGTTTTTCCTAGTTGGCAAAACAACTTCTTTCGGCGGCCTATCTAGCAATGGTTATGACCGATGTTCTAAGTTATTGGACCAGTACTACGATTCAGTTCTCAAGGTTTGAGCATCTTCTTATTTCATGAATCAAGTTGTTCCTCTTTTCACGTTTCCTTGTTTAAGAAGCTTTTGGCTGTCCTTTGAACTACGGCATGCGATTTCTTAGATGCTACCTTGTTTCATTTCATGGAGCGCCTTTCTATAAATTTTTTCTATGAGTTCGGTGATTTTGTCTCACATGTCCAGGTGTTTTGTCTATCAAGAGGGTACATGTTTCCTAGTTCTACCGCTACTTCCATGCTATACCTACCTTCATAGATGTTTTACGTACTCTGCCGTAATTCAGCATAGGTGTCCTTGTGAGCTACCTTGTCCTCCAAGAAGCAACTTCTTTAAATATTTCTAAGACTCCACTCTGGGTGGTTGTATTACGAAGGGTGTTCTGATGGAGCTTAAAATTCTCTGTCATGAAAGTTTCTTAGCTCCAAGTGAAGTTTCCCTAAACATGTACGTAGGAGTTTGTATGTCCTTCCTCAGAAGTTTGACGGTAGTAGTGGCGGTTGGGAAACTAGTTGTAAAGATATGCATGTGCGTCAACTTATAGCTTTGGCTACTAGGTTAAGACATGTAATTTTTGTTAGGTATAAGTGAATTTTCTTTATGAGGTTAGCATTTGTTTTGCAAGATATTGTTTAACGTGATGGGTTGTTTTGGTTGTCTGCTCTAAGTACAAGTAGAATGTATAGTTCCCCCTAAGTCAGAATATAGTTTCAAGAGGTCATATGAACATGTAAGACTAATATAACGTGTGATCTAGGTATGGTGCGTTGGTGGTAATCAATGAGAGTAGGCATTTTCTGGGACCAGATAGTAATTCACCAGACAGTGATAGCTAATCAACAATATGCCATAGGACACTTAAGATACTAATCGTTGGAGTGTTGGAATTGTATGTGTTGTATCTGACCGTGGATAGAAAAGATAAGTATGAATGCATAGCTATTGAATTCTATTTTAGGAACATCAAGGAGTAAGATGAATCCGAGTTTGGATCAATAGTTCCCTACAAGTTAGTGTTGAGAATGGTTCGGCATAGTGTTGTTCGATGATGCATGTGTAGTATGGAGTTTATCATCGCTTAAGAACATGTTTGGATAGTAATGCTTGACTTCTGGTGCATCATGTCCATTTCTTATAATTATTTCGAATGGTATAAGTGAAATATGTTGAAAATGAATAGACATCATACATCCAAGTGGCACGACAATCCCATAATAGTGTACCATAAATTTTCTCTCAAGAGAATGTTGTGCACTAGTTTCATTGGGAAATCACACTTGGAGGGTCCGTAATGGGAATATCCACTTTGTTAGAAACATTTTTGTTTTGATGATGAGTGGCATGACTAGCTGTTATAGTGAAAAATTAAAAGATGTCTACAGTTGAATTTATAGGATTACTGGAGTTTTATTATTGTATAGGTTCAATCAGACAAGCACTGTAATAGACTGCTGATAGGTTTTTAGTGGAGTCTAGGTGCTAAGCTGAAGGATGAGGATCAAACTCATTAGAGAAGGCTGGGGAATTAGACTCAGTTTAGAAGACTGGAGGCTGAGGTTTCAAACACGGTTATGAAGACTAAGTTGATGCTATAAAGTTAGAATTCATGTAAGTTTGTGATGGCCCAGACTACCTTTATAGACCTTATATTGAAAATATGAAATCAAATGCGAAATGTGAAGAAAATATCTCAATTATTCTTTTAAAAATGGTTTACTCTGGTTCTAGTGAACGGTGGAGTAAAAGTCTGCTGGTTCACAGCAGACTTAAGAAACACGTCTGCATGGTTTCCTAATTCGGTGGAGTTACTTCTGGGGTATTTTAGTCATTTACTGGGTTGACTGATTAGTCGGTTATGGTTGGATTCCCAAGGTTATAAATACCGTTTGAAATACGTGTAATTGTAACTTTATAGTGATAATAAGATATCCTCGTTT
This sequence comes from Gentiana dahurica var. dahurica, assembly GCA_024500145.1. Lineage (NCBI taxonomy): Eukaryota > Viridiplantae > Streptophyta > Magnoliopsida > Gentianales > Gentianaceae > Gentiana > Gentiana dahurica. The sequence goes on along the minus strand of CM044907.1, from coordinate 10,730,105 downwards.
GTCCGAGGATTAGTCGGCACATTGCCGGAAACCACGTTAAATCCGTGTTCTTCTTGTTTTTGTGTTTGTTTGCTTGTTTCTCTTTTATCTTTACTCACAATCACCATCACTTCGTGATCGATCCGTCGTAACAAACTGGTATCTGAGCGTCCAGGTTCATCAAGAAATCTGTTTATCTGTTTTAAGCAAGGTAGATTGGCACCAAGGTCATAATTGACGCTAGGATTTAGGATCTACACAAGCTTTTCTGGTGAGAAATATGTCTGCTTTAAATTGTAAGACTGACGGGTTTACAGTAAGAAACAACTTTAGTCTATGGCAGATCAAGATGCGTGCTTTGTTGAAGTAGCAGGGATTATGGGGTCCCATGTCTAAATCAACAGAAAGACGTGCTGTTGAGAGAGCTAGTCTAGAGGAGAAAGCACATTCAACAATTATGTTGTGTTTGTCAGATGATATTATCACAGAGGTTGCTGAAGAGGACACTGCTGAGAAGTTGTGGTCCAAACTTGAGAGTCTGTATATGACTAAGTCTCTAACCAACAAGTTGTTGTTAAAACAACGTGTGTTTAGTCTAAGGATGCATTAGGGCACTCAGTTGAGGGATCATCTAAATCATGTGAACATAATATTGCTTGACTTAAGGAATATTGATATGAAGATTGAAGATGAGGATGATGTATTGATTCTACTTGTATCATTGTCTGCATCATATGAGAACTTCATATGGTCCTTTATTGTGGGGAAGGACTCAGTATCATTGGAGGATGTAAGGTCATCACTCCATTCTTGAGAGTTACGCCATAAGGCATCTGGATCTGGGACAGATAGTTAGTCTGCTGGATTGGTGGCTAGTGGAGTCAGTAGGGGGCCAAGAAATTATGGAAAGAAGAAATTCAAAAAGAATTCCAAGGGTCCTAAAGCTAAGGACATCTATAATTACTGCAAGGAACATGGACATTGGAAAAATGAATGTCCAAAGAGGAGGAAGCAGCAGGGTACTCAGCAGGATACTCAGTACGGTACAGTTGCTTTGGCAGAACAAGACACCAATTCTGAAGAGGATCTGGCCTTAGCAGATTCAATGTCAGTAGGGTACAGAGATGTGTGGATTCTGGACAATGGGGCATCTTATCACGCGTGTCCAAACAGGGAGTGGTTTTCAACTTATCAGCAGGTTGATGGAGGTCATATTTCTATGGCCAACAGCATGGTCTGCAAAATAGTTGGGATTTGATAAATCCAACTTAGGAGACATGATGGTAAATTTTGTACACTAAAGGAGTTTAGGCATGTTCAACAAATGACAAAGAATTTGATATCACTTAGTCTACTGGGCAACAAAGGGTTCAATTTCAGGGGTGAAGGTGGAGTGGTGAATGTCTATAAGGGTTCAAGTGTGGTTCTGAAAGGTATCAGGCAGGGGAAATTGTACATACTACAAGGGTCTACTGTATCAGGTTCTGCTGATGTTCCATCATTAGAGGTTCACCAGTAACAATTTACTAAGTTGTGCCATATGAGATTGGGTCATATGGGTGAAAGAGGGATGCAAATTTTGTCTAAGTCTGATCTACTTAGGGGACATAAGGTCAAAGAGCTGGAATTTTGTGAACACTATGTGTTTGCGAAGCTACATAGGTGCATGTTCGCAAAATTAATCCACATCACAAAAGGGACACTTGATTATGTCCATTCTGATTGTTGGGGACCGTCAAGAGTGGAATCATTAGGTGGTCACATGTATTTTGTTTCTTTTATAGATGATTATTCAAGGATGGTTTGGGTAATTATGATGAAGCACAAGAGTGAAGCATTCAAGAACTTTAGGCAGTAAAAGGCTTTGGTTGAAAATCAGACAGGGAGGAAGATCAAAAGACTCAGAAATGATAGTGGACTAGAATTCTGTTGGTCTGAGTTTGATGAATTTTGCAAGAATGAAAGCATTTCTAGGCACCATACTGTTAGAGATAATCCATAGCAGAATGGTGTTGCAGAAAGAATGAATCAAACTCTTCTGGAGATGGCAAGGTGCATGCTCTCTAATTTTGGTCTACTTATTCAATATGGGGCCTCACACTAGGATCAAACTTAAAACACCACTTGAATTTTGGTCAGTAAGGTTAGAAGACTACTCTAGACTTAAGGATTTTGGAAGAACTGTCTATTACCATGTCAGTGAGAGGAAATTGGAGCCTAGGGCCAAGAAAGGTGTGTTTGTTGGATATGGAGATGGAGTTAAGGGGTATAGAATCTAGTAATCAGCTGAAAATAGGGTTATACTCAGCGGGACTGTAGTCTTTGATGAAAACTCTTTGCTTAACTCATTTGTGAGAGCCACATCTAAATCTGAAATTGGATCTGAGACTGAGAAGGTTGACAAACAGGTGGAGCTTCAAGTAGAGTCAACCGAATCAAAAGACACAGCAAGGGATAGTCAACAATCAGCAGATCCAGAACTGGATCCAAGCCAGTCTGCTGAACAAGGGTCAGCAGACACTCAAACAGCTGATGTTGGTCAGCAGGGTATATCTCTCAGCAGAACTAGGAGGACCAATATCAGACCTCCTAAAAGATATAGGTTTGAGGAGGATATGGTTGGATATGCACTACAAGTAGCTGAAGAAGTGGATGGTTTTGAACCTAACACTTAAGAGAAAGCTGTGACATGTTCTGAGGCATCCCAATGGCTTATTGCGATGGGAGTATAAATGGAGTCACTTCAGAAGAATGAGACTTGGGATTTGGTCAAACAACCACAAGATAGAAGGGTGGTCAGCTGCAAATAGATATTCAAGAAAAAGGACGGAATGACATCTGCTGATGATATCAGATATAAGGCACGTTTGGTTTCTAGGTGGTTCAGTCAGAAAGAGGGTGTAGACTTTGAAGAGCTATATTCTCCAGTTGTCAGACATACTTCCATCACGGTGCTGTTAGCAATAGTGGCACATCGGAATCTTGAACTTGAGGAATTGGATGTGAAGACAGCCATTCTACATGGAGATGTAGATAAGGAAATTTATATAACTCAGCCAGAGGGTTTCCAAGTTCCTGGCAAAGAAGGATATGTTTGCAAGTTGAAAAAGTCCTTGTATATACTTAAGCAGGCCCCAAGGCAGTGGTATAAGAAGTTTGACAGCTACATGATTTAGCAGGGTTATAGCAGGCGTCCATATGATTGTTGTGTTTATCACAACAAGTTGAAGAATGGTTAAATTATTTGTCTGGTGAAGTATGTAGATGATATATTGATAGCTGCTGCAAACAAGTCTGACATTCAAGATCTAAGCCTGATTTGGCTCATGCAGTTAGTGTTGACAGCAGGTTTATGGCTCAAATTGGAAAGGAACACTAGAAAGCAGTAAAGAGGATATCCAGGCACCTTAGGGGTACTTCAGATATTGGACTCATTTATGGAGGTGGTACTCAATGTTTTGTGACATGGTACTGTGATTCTGATTATGCTATTGATGTGGACAGTAATAGATCTATGACTAAGTATGTATTTATTTTGAGTTGTTCTGTGGTAAGTTGGAAGGAAACTTTACAGAGTACAGTGACATTATCTACCACTGAAGCAGAATACATGGCACTGACAGAAGCAACAATGGAAGCAATCTGGTTAAAGGGGCTAGTCAATAATCTGAGTCTTCATCAAGATCAAGCCAGGGTGTATTGTGATAGTCATAGTGCAATATGTTTGGCTAAGGATCAGGTTCATCATGAGAGAACCAAGCACATTGATGTTAGGTATCAATTTCTAAGAAATGAGAGGAGGGTTAAAGTGGAGAAGACCAGCACTAATGTGAATCCTGCTGATATATTCACTAAACCACTTCCAAGGGGCAAGTTTTAGTTATGTCTGGACTTGCTCAATATTGTTAATCTGAATCTAAGAATACTCAGCTGATGTTGGGGGTCTGCTGAGGTATTCAAATCTGAAGTCAAAGGGGAAATCTGGAACATGGTTGTGCATATGGTCAGTTTACATGAAGTTGAAATCAAGTTGGAGATTTGTAATGGTGATTTAAACATTGCTACTGAGTCTGGTCTGCTGAGTGTGGCATTCAGTAGAGTCTGTGGAAATTATGGTGTTCAATAGAGCATGAAGCATTTGTTGAATTTTGTGTTCGTTTGGGGCTGCAGTAGAGCTGATCAGTCTACTGAAGCTGTGTCTGATAGTAAAGAGTACCAACAGAATGTAGTCTGCTGGTTGTGGTGAACGGTGGAGTAAAAGTCTGATGGTTCATAGCAGACTTAAGGAACACGTCTGCATGGTTTCCTAAATGATTCGGTGGAGTTACATGTGGGGTATTTCAGTCATTTACTGGATTGACTGATTAGTCGGTTAGGGTTGGATTCCCTAGGCTATAAATATCGTTTGTAAAACGTGTAATTGTAACTTTATGGTGATAATAAAAATATCCTCGTTCCTCGGTGAAGTAGTCGGAACATTGCCGGAAACCACGTTAAATCGGTGTTCTTCTTGTTTCTGTGTTTGTTTGCTTGTTTATTTGTATCTTTATTCACAATCACCATCACTTCTTGATCGATCCGTTATAACAGTGCAGCTAGTTCCAAAAGATCTAAGATAAAGCTGTGTGTGGTGGAGCTGGTAAAGAAGCAATCCTACCCTTGAATGACCAGTGGAACAACTCAGTGAAGCATCAATCCTTCCGGCCATAATCTAAGTGTTGAGATTTTGAAGCTGTAGCTATCATTCAAGGACAATCATTTTAGTTTTGATTTTTGTAACTGTACCTCAAGACTATTAATGAATTTCCTCCAAAATTACAGGAGAAGAGAAGATGTAGAGGATTACACCACCTCGAACTTGCATAAACAATATTTCTCACATTTATTTTCTGTATTTGTTGGACTTATTTTTAAGTTTTAGTGATGAGTGCCAGACTAACTGTTATAGAGCAAAGGCAAAAAGATGTCTAGATCAAATGTATAGGTTTATTAGAGTTTGATCTTTGTATAAGTTTGATCAAACAAGCACTGTAATGGTCAGCTGACTTACTTCAGCAGACTAGTCTAGATCAGTAGGGTATCTAGGTCAGTAGACTTATCAGGAACCGGCTAAAGACTGAAGGCTGAGGGGTCAAACTCAGTTATTGAAGGCTAAGGGATCAAACTTAGTATTTAAAGTCATGGATATGGAATTAGAATTTAGGGAAGTCTGTGATGACCTAAACTGATTACATATACCATGTGTACAAGGTCTAAGTTCCACAAGATAAGTGGTGATTGGAACATATTTATATGCAAAAAGGTGTAATCTAACTTCATAAATAAAAGTTAGATAAGAGACCTTAAGCTGAAGTGTTTTTTAAACACAGCATAATAAGGATAAGCTTACTGATGTGTATCAGCAGGCTTATATTCTCAGGAACCTGCTGGACACATGTTTCGATTTAATCAAAGGCTGCATTGGATTACAAAGAAAAGGGACAGCTAACAACCTCTGATTTTATCAAACAAATCAATGGTTATGATCAAATGGACGTTGGAAAGATACAGAACTTTATCCAATGGTTACAAGTCAAAGGGTGGACAGACTGTAAACTGTCAAAAAGGAATCTGACAGTGTCAGTCCTAGGAACAGTCAGAAAAAGTAAGTCAAGATGGAGACAAATCTGAAACGGCTATGTTTGAATTTTAAACATAAGTGACAAGGATTCCTACCTATAAATAGAGGACTCCTAATTCAGATACAAGTGATGAAAAAGATAAAAATTAAGGATCTATCTTGAGCTATCAGAATTCAATCGATCAAGCACCCTGCTGACCCTACTGAGCATAAAGCTACTGATCCAGAGAATATCTTCAAGTGTAATTGATGGGAGTCAACTTTACGTGACTCCGGTGCATTATTTATCCCCGATTATCACATTTTCAGCTCATTTTTGGGTAACTTAGACCATTTTCGGGGTGATATCGTGAGCTCATAGCACGGGGAATGAATCTGTTACTTTGTTGGATTGTTACCCCTTTTTAGTTGATATTGATCCCGTTCCCGAGCACTTTTATCCTCCGAAATTGTTTGTATGTTTTTGGTCATGTGTGATGTTATAGGGTATCAGTGTCTCGAGGACCCGGAAGGCGATGATTTATGGTAAAAAGCATAACCGAAGCAAGAAAAGAGATCAAATGAGGAAAAAAAGTGAAGTTTTGGGGCCACAGGGGTTCAAACGCACGTTTGAACCCCTCAAACGTGCGTTTACAGAGTCACCAGTTGATACAGAGTTGAACCCCTCCGAACGCACGTTTGATACCATCCTAAACGTGCGTTCCAAGTCCACCAAACGCACATTTTACCCACCCTAAACATGCGTTCAAGATGAAGAACATTCAAGACCCTGCCCAGAAATGAAGCTAAACGCATGTTTGAACCAATCCAAACATGCGTTTGAAGAAGCCAAATGCCAGTTCCAGTCTCCAAATGTTGGACAAATGTTTAATAAAAAGAATTTTATGAAGAATTGTTGTACATCCTTTTAACAATCCTCATGTTTTGGTGATGAGTGTCTTACTAGCTGTTACAGTATGCAAAGGCAAAAAGATATCTAGATATGATGTATAGGTTTTACTAGAGTTTGATCCTTGTATAGGTTTGATCAAACAAGCACTGTACTGGAAGTCCACTGAGTAGAGTCAGTAGACTTCATAGGTCAGTAGACTGTCTGGGTCAGCAGAGTTAACCAGCAGACTACTGAGAGGTCAGTAGACTTCGTAGGGACCAGCAGATGCTTGAGAATTGAAGGCTAAGGTTTCAAACTTAGTTATTGAAGGCAAAGGATCCAAACTTAGTAACTAAGGATAAGGATATGTGATTTAAATTTAGGCAAGTTTGTGGTGACCTAAATTGATCACATATACCTATGGATGAAGGTCTGAGTTCCTAAAAGTTGATTGAAGAACTGGAACTTAGTTATAAAATGAAATGGTGTTATCTAACTTAATCAAATAAAGTTAGATATAAAAGATTAATATGTGATTTATCATATATTAATGGAGATAAATTAATCTGACCTCAGCAGACCTTGTATTACACTCTGCTGATAGTACAGATACATTATCTGATCAAGATTCGATGGAAAGAGACTTTTAACTACTTTTTAGGATGAATGGCTGAGATTAAAGAGACGTTGGAGAAATTCAGAAGTCAAATGGAACAGCCTGGAAAGCTGACAAAAAGTAGACTGACAGTGTCAGTACCAGGATTCAGTTGTCATCCATCAGAACCATAACGGACAAAAGCAACGGCTATTTTCAAGGACTGGAGACTATAAATATAAGACTCCTGATCAGATTATAAAAAAGAAGAACAAGAAGAAATAAAATAAAAAAAAAATACAGAAAGGAAAATCCTTGAAGATCAAATTAAAAAGAAAGCTCTTCAACAGAAAGATCAAGAAATTTATAGAGTGTTGCATACCCTGCTGAACCTAAATCAAGAACAATACTCTGCTGAAGCTGAAATTGCAAGATCTAGAATTAACTTCAAGTGTAACAAGACATAAGCGATCAAGTTACATCAAGTCAATCACTTGAAGTTCCTGAGGCTGCTGATCATCCCTACTGATCAAGCTGCTGAAGACAGAATCATTTAATTGATTCAAATCTTGTTTTTACAATCTGCTACTAGAGCAGTGAAGCACTTTGGAGTGTGAAGGACTGTGTTTGTGGTGGAACTGGTGAAGAGGCAATACTACCCTTGACGGACCAGTGGAGAAGCTTGGAGGAGCAATACCACCTTATTCAAGTTTCTTGTAGTTTGTGAAGCCATAGTCATTGGTGAAGGACAAACAACTTAGGAATCTTTGTAAAAGTTACATCAAAGATCTCTAGTGAATTTCCTCCAACACCACAGGAGAAGAGTGGACTGATAGGATTACACCACCTGGAACCACTATAAAATTTCTGTGTCTTATTTACTTATTGCATTTTAATCTTTATCATATTCACTCTTTCATACTGTCTCACATACACACAAGTCACTACTGAGTATTCAATACTTGGTTTAACACAAGCACAACATATTTAAAAGGCTTACACTCTTATATTTCCGCTGCAACATATTCAGTAAACTTGAGTCAGTAGACTACTAAGACATCAGCACTCTACTGAATCATCAGCAGTCTACTGAGACATCAGTAACCTGCTGAAACTTACTGAGTTTGTTTCAACTCTGAGTTTTTAGTGATAAGTTTATTCACCCCCCCCCCTCTAAACTTATCCAAGCCTTTCCAAGGGACCAACAATTGGTATCGGAGCAGAGCTTCTGTTCTGAAGTTATCCAGTTTGTTGTGCTTTCAGTAAAGTCATTTTAATTTCTTTCAAAACATCACTTTTCAAAAGTTTGCATCATGGATACATCTAGAATTAGAAGTTGGCTTAACTATCCAGTGACTGAATATCTACAAAACATTGCATCTGACTTTCAGGATCAAATACATGAGAGGTTCAGTACTACAAGTTCTCACACAAATCCAGAACCTCAATTCAATGATGATGTGCAAATCAACCTCAACACATATGATGATCAATCCAAAGGATTTCCTTCACTAAGTGATCTCTCAGATGAAGCAGAAAAGGAATTGATACTAGTAGCTGATTCTGTTGAAGATAAAATAAAGCAACAAGAGAATAGTGCTGCTAAAATTAAAAAACACACTCTCTCAACAAATAATGATGAAACAGAAGAGGTACCTAATTCTACTTCTGTCAATACATCCACTGATAATGATTCTGAATCCACCTGTGGTTCAACTCCTAGAATTGCTGATAATGAAGAAACCTTGGATGCCATTCTTAATGAACTAAGGAAAATACAATCTGAATATGAGATTGTGAAGGCAAGCAAGGAGGCTTTACAATCAGAAAATGAAAGGTTGAAAGCTGAATTGAATAATCTCAAAGGAAAAGAAAAGATGATTGAAAAGAATCAGCACAAGTCTACTGAATCATCAGTAGCAGCTGAATCTGCTGAACCATCTTCTTCTTTCATTGCATTCAAATCTGGCAAGCCATATGGAGATAGAACATGCCTAGGATTTGAAACTCAACAATCCAAGAGGGATGGATCCAGTAAGGGTACTGAACCTAGTACCAGGATTGGTCCTAAGTTTATACCTGCACAAAATCCAATTCCAAAAAGGGTTGCTGATGCAGTGGAGTCCACTGAGAAGATTTCCAAGTGGCCCAATCACAAGTCAAAGAAGAATACAGCATCCAGAAAAAGAAATAAATCCAAAAAGAAAAATGCTGTATCTTCTAGACCTGCTGATAGCAGATCTACTACCAAGTCTGCTGGACCACAAAAGAATGGCCAGAAATATTCCAAGAACAAGTATCCAAAATCCAGAAATGGTGATCATTCTAGGGATACTTATCATAGGGGGAAAGGTAGATTATTTCCTACTGATGAAGACTGGAATATTCCTGCTCCATTTGCTAGAAATAAGAAGTATAATCATAATGCTAGGATTCAGCAGAGGACTCAGCAGAGGTCTTATACAAATCCTCAGCAGAGACCTCAGCAGACTCCTCAATATAGAGCTGTATACAACCAACAGCAATATAATGATTATGCATCTACTTCTATCAAGCAAAATCATTCAAAGAAGATTTACAGACCAAAAGGCCAGAGAACACATGTAACTACTACACAACCTATCAACAAATTCTATGGAAGTGTAGAGTACACATATGAATCCAAGTATGATACTTTCAAAAGGAGACCTTATGGAAACCTACCAAGAATCATACTTTCCACTAACAATCAAGGACCCAAACAGATATGGGTACCCAAAAATCATTGATTTTGTTTTGCAACTTATTTGATGCTCAACAGTGACTGATCCAATCAAAAGTTAAGTTAAGGACATAATTTGGTCATTTGAACAAATGAAGTTGCCATGAAAATTAATCTTTGTCTTGATTGGAAGATTGTCAGAATCAGCAGTCTGCTTAAGCTCATGTCAGCAACCTGCTGAGGATCTCCCTTGTCAGCAATCTGCTGAAGCTGTTCAATTATCAGTACCCTACTGTGAAATCAATCTACTGAAGAAGTACATCAGTCTACTGAAGAAAGTCTACTGGTCAAATCATTTTAATGGTTAATCTTATTTCACGCCAAAATGATCTTTATGACCATAGTTAGTGGATCGGACGGTTACAAAAGTCATGAAGTTAGTTGATGGGCCACGTGTCGGAATCTCACAAAACCCAATTCAAATCGTGGTTTATTGCACAGTAATGAGAAGCGATGGCTTTTCTGACATTCAACTAACTAGCTTATACATCTACACCAAGATTCATCTGATCAATATCTTTTCTATGTCTTTTCACCATGTGAACGAAATCTCCTAATCCTTTCGTCTCAAATTATTTATCTCAACATATCTTTCTGAGAAGTAGATTAATGGCAGACAAAGTTCAAATTGGAACCAGTCAAAGCGTTGCCAGTTATGTTTCAGATTGTGGATTGTCTAAGTTGTCCATCAACATAGGACGAAGAATCAAGAGAATACCTGGTTTAGAAAAGGCACTCAACAATCGTCTAGAAACGATATCTTTTGTAAATGTTCTTGAGTTTTGGAAGAACATGAAGATAGATGAAGAAGATGATGATAGTTTTGAGACAACTGTCAACAACAACACCTTCAGGGTTGATTCAAATACCTTAATAGAGATTTATGGTTTTGGACCGGCCAATAATGCTCACAGGCATCCAGAAATTGCAGGAACTGAAAGAGTCGAATTTGTGGATCAAATACAAATAAACAATACCATCCCCTCCACTCCAAGCATAAAGGTCAGACACATAAGGTTGGAATATAAACTTTTGAGCAAGATTCTTGCAAAGAACATTTTGGGATTCAGTGGTAGTTTGGATACACTGAGTGGATCCAAAATAGATTTGATGACAATCATTTTCAAAGGCAGAAGGTTTGACTGGGCTGGTTATCTCATCTATTATTTAAGAAAAATCTTTTCAGAAGATAAGAATGGAGTAAGAAGAACCAAGACAAAGCCTTTGGGATTGTTGGTGCAATCCATCTTGAATCACCTTGCTATACCTGATGTTTCACCAAAAGATATCAACAAGTCAAGGTACAAGGCAGAGATTACAACAGTTATTCCAGAGTTGGAAGTGTATGAAGATTCAGACAGTGATGATTATAGTGATGGTAGTATTGGGGTAGATCAGCAGACTATGCAGAAAGTGAAGTCTACTGAACCAAAAGAAAAAGAGAAAAAGAAGAAGAGAAAAGTTATTGTTTTTGGACAACCTGCTGCTGTTGCAGGAAGTGTAAGAAAGAAAAGGAAAAAGAAGATAATTGTTGAAGCAAGTAAATCCTTAACTACTAAAGCTGCACCAATGAGAGAGAAGAAACAGAAAAAGGTTACTGTATCTCCTACTGAAATGGGTGCAAAGTTTACTAAGTCCAAGAAGAGAAAAAGCTCTGAAATTAATGAAGATGAGCAACCCTTGTCCAAGAGGATGAAAGAAGCATTAAGAAAGAAGAAACATGGAAAGGAAAAAGTGTTGAGAACTCTTTTAAAACAAAGAGAACTTGAACAGTTCTCTGTAACTGAAAAAGAAGTTGTAGAGGAAACAACTGTGCTAATGGAAGAGACAACTGTAGATGCTGAAACACATGGAGAAGAAGAAGCAAGATTTCAGGGGGAATACCAGTCTGCTGATATCCTTGCTGATGAGCATGCAATTCAGGAAGAAAATTTTATTGAAAAAGATGAGATGAGAATTCATGAATTGCTGCAGGAAGATTCCCTTGAAATAGACGCAGAAATGGAATTCACTAAATATCTGGCTGAAGAGCCATTGGATCACCAGTTTGATCAACCCACTCCAAAGAAGACAGGGTTATGGATGCCCTATGAGAAGATAGAAAAGGTAAAGAAGAAAAAGAAAAGGGTAAATCCAGACATACAGTTAATCATTGAATACTTTGCTTGGAAATTTGGTTTGTATCAGAAGCAAAAGCCAGCTGCTGAGTCTATGACAGATTTTGAACATTGGGCTTTTGATCAGCTGGGTGTAGAAAATCTAAATGAATTGTTGGACACCACCCTTCTACAAACAAGACTGATGGATCTCTTGGATGAAAAGAGAAAGAACAGCAACATTCACTTCAAAAATTCATCTGGACCTGATGATAATGATGATTCCTCTGATTCTGATGATGATAATGATGATGGATCAGTTTTTCCAGGAGAAGGAAGTGGAGTTCCTGTTGGAGAAACAAATATTCCTGTTGGAGGATCATTGAAAGAAGTTGAGAAGTCTACTGTAGATCAGCTAGGTCAGCAAGGTAAGGATGCTGACAAAGAATCTACTGATACAAGAGATCAGCAACATGATCACACAGCAGAAAAACTTGCACAAGTTGTTACCAATACTGCTGGAGATGAAGTTGTCCCTCAAATTATTGTAGGACAAATGTTGGACGGGATATTTGGAGAAGAAAATGCAGATGTTGAGACTCCAGTATCTAGTGATGGTGTTCTTACTGATCAAGTCACTAAAGTTCAAAAAGTGGTTAATCAAGTTGCTGAAGCTGCTGTTATTACCACAAAGGACCAAACCGTGATATATCATAGAAGTGAAATGATGGTTCAGGCATCTGAGTCTCAAACAGAACCTGAGCAAAGGTTGGAACTAGAAGACCAGGCCACTGTAGTGGAGCCTGCTGATGAGGCTACTGGTAAAAGAATAACTGTCAAGGTACCAGTAGAAGAATTAAATGAGTTAAGGACTGTGAGGCATGATATGCAACAGTTAAGAACTAATTTGGATAGACAAGAACAAAGATTTGAAGAACTGATGAAACTGGTGAAGGAAAACAGACAATCTGCTGATACAGTTGCTTCAAATTTCATATCTACTCAAAATGCTATAAATGATTTAATACTAGATATGAGGGGAATCAAGCAGGGAAATACATTGAAAGATAAGTTTTTGAAAGATCAGTTGACGTCCATTCATCAAAAACTTGACAAGCTTGGTGAAATCCCTAGACCAGCTGAGCCTGCTACTACACTTCAACCTGCTGTATTAGATCCTAAAGTCAACAAGAGGATCAACCTACTAAGGTAGACCCTGCATTCAAGAATTACTGCAGTTGATACAAGGATAGTATCAAAGGGGGAAGAAGATAATTACACAGAAGATTGCATTTGGTATGCTGTCCCATTTTGTTGATAATGTCAATAAGGGGGAAGAAGGGAATACAGCAGAAGCAAATGAGGTAGGCAGAAGCAAATGAGGTAGCTAGGATTCTTGCAAAGAAACAATGGGAGACAAATATATGAAGAGTTGCTGAAGAAGATTTATAAAATGAGAAAATCTACCCATGCTGCATCTAGACTGTATTAATTGAACAACTGATTTTAATGAGTATTGATCTAGTTTGTTCTATTTTTGCTTTTAATATTTTTGCTTTGCTGTAAGTGAGGGTATTGACATCATCACCAAAAAGGGGGAAATTGTTGGACAAATGTTTAATAAAAAGAATTTTATGAAGAATTGTTGTACATCCTTTTAACAATCCTCAGGTTTTGGTGATGAGTGTCTTACTAGCTGTTATATTATGCAAAGGCAAAAAGATATCTAGATATGATGTATAGGTTTTACTAGAGTTTGATCCTTGTATAGGTTTGATCAAACAAGCACTGTACTGGAAGTCCACTGAGTAGAGTCAGTAGACTTCATAGGTCAGTAGACTGTCTGGGTCAGCAGACTTAACCAGCAGACTACTGAGAGGTCAGTAGACTTCGTAGGGACCAGCAGATGCTTGAGAATTGAAGACTAAGGTTTCAAACTTAGTTATTGAAGGCTAAGGATCCAAACTTAGTAACTAAGGATAAGGATATGTGATTTAAATTTAGGCAAGTTTGTGGTGACCTAAATTGATCACATATACCTATGGATGAAGGTCTGAGTTCCTAAAAGTTGATTGAAGAACTGGAACTTAGTTATAAAATGAAATGGTGTTATCTAACTTAATCAAATAAAGTTAGATATAAAAGATTAATATGTGATTTATCATATATTAATGGAGAAAAATTAATCTGACCTCAGCAGACCTTGTATTACACTCTGCTGATTGTACAGATACATTATCTGATCAAGATTCGATGGAAAGAGACTTTTAACTACTTTTTAGGATGAATGGCTGAGATTAAAGAGACGTTGGAGAAATTCAGAAGTCAAATGGAACAGCCTGGAAAGCTGACAAAAAGCAGACTGACAGTGTCAGTACCAGGATTCAGTTGTCATCCATCAGAAGCCATAAAGGACAAAAGCAACGGCTATTTTCAAGGACTGGAGACTATAAATATAAGACTCCTGATCAGATTAAAAAAGAAGAACAAGAAGAAATAAAATAAAAAAATACAGAAAGGAAAATCCTTGAAGATCAAATTAAAAAGAAAGCTCTTCAACAGAAAGATCAAGAAATTTATAGAGTGTTGCATACCCTGCTGAACTTAAATCAAGAACAATACTCTGCTGAAGCTGAAATTGCAAGATCTAGAATTAACTTCAAGTGTAACAAGACATAAGCTATCAAGTTACATCAAGTCAATCACTTGAAGTTCCTGAGGCTGCTGATCATCCCTACTGATCAAGCTGCTGAAGACAGAATCATTTAATTGATTCAAATCTTGTTTTTACAATCTGCTACTAGAGCAGTGAAGCACTTTGGAGTGTGAAGGACTGTGTTTGTGGTGGAGCTGGTGAAGAGGCAATTCTACCCTTGAAGGACCAGTGGAGAAGCTTGGAGGAGCAATACCACCTTATTCAAGTTTCTTGTAGTTTGTGAAGCCATAGTCATTGGTGAAGGACAAACAACTTAGGAATCTTTGTAACAGCTACATCAAAGATCTCTAGTGAATTTCCTCCAACACCACAGGAGAAGAGTGGACTGACAGGATTACACCACCTGGAACCACTATAAAATTTATGTGTCTTATTTACTTATTGCATTTTAATCTTTATCATATTCACTCTTTCATACTGTCTCACATACACACAAGTCACTACTGAGTATTCAATACTTGGTTTAACACAAGCACAACATATTTAAAAGGCTTACACTCTTATATTTCCGCTGCAACATATTCAGTAAACTTGAGTCAGTAGGCTACTAAGACATCAGCACTCTATTGAATCATCAGCAGTCTACTGAGACATCAGTAACCTGCTGAAACTTACTGAGTTTGTTTCAACTCCGAGTTTTTAGTGATGAGTTTATTCACCCCCCCCCCCCTCTAAACTTATCCAAGCCTTTCCAAGGGACCAGCACCAAACGTGCGTTTGGGCCAGTTTTCTGCAGATTTTCTCCCCAACTATAAATACCCCCCTTAGACAATTTCTTGAAGGACAATTACTTTTCTTAGCAATACTCTACCCATTTCTTAGCTCGATTTTTGTAATAGCTTAGAATACTTTCTCTTAGCTTACATCAACATAATATTAGCTTAATCTTTCCATTTCTTAGCTTAGATTTCCATTCCAAACACCAAGAGACTACCTTTTAATTACTTCTATATTTTGTACTTTTTGGATCCAATCTCGAATTTCTGTAAATTAATGGTAAATTTCTTCTTCCTTTTACTTGTTATGACTCTTATTTACTGTATTGTGTATGTTCTAACTAGTATAATGAGTAGCTAAACCCTTTTCATAGTCGAATCATGTGAAATTTAGTGAAATATTCACCCTTTGGGTGATGAAGTTGGGAGTGGGTAGTGCTTTTTAATGTTGTATCTTGCATGTTTCACGTCATAGAACTTGTTATAATCACACACATCACTCTTGAGAGTTGTTCAGATGGAGGGGTGTGGGAAAAGGGTTCTAGGATCACTTCTTAGAGTGAGGCTACTCGTTTTAACGTTTAAGCGGCTCCAGTGCGTAACATGCCTTGTGAGTGAATCTTCCTTAGGGAAGGATAGTTTACATGGCGTAAGGTGTTGGGGAAGAGTTGTTTAGACCTTAGAAACGGGTTTAAGAGTACGCACCCATGAAATTGAATGCAAGAGTTCATTCGTTTAATGCACACTCCCGGTTTTGTCATTCCTTGGGGTGAAACTAGCTATTTTGACCATGGTTCGGCTATGTACCTTAATCTATCTTTGGAACCTAGTAGTTTAATCTTCTCTCTTTCTTTTCTTTAAACTCATTAGTAGGAATCACGTTAGTGTCGTTGTAGCTATAAATACTTTGAAATATTGACCACCTAGACTAAGTTCCACGTTCACTTTGGTACTCGCAAACACATTTCCCTTAGGTTCGACCTCGTACTCCTGTAGCTATTCTAGCAATCGACCCGGTACACTGCCGGTTAGAGAGTTAGTTTACCCACGGTTTCGAGTCTTTATAAATTATTTTTGTCGGGGTAGATTTGATGCTCATCAAAATGGCGCCGTTGCCGGGGAATTGTGTGCTATTTGTGATATCTTGCAAGTGAACCGAAGGCTTGGGCCTAGGTTTTATTTTACTGTTTTCTTGTTGTTTTCTTTTTGTAGTGCATGACCCGGAGATCTCAAACACAACTCGAACCATACATAGACGGAATTGAAGCTTACGCAAGGCGTAGAAATAGTCAAAGAAGAAGAGGTCGTCAAGTAGTGGAGTCGAATTCGGTCGTGAAGAGAATAGTTTGGGTGAGTTGGGAGAAGGATCCGACATGGCACAAAACGGTGGACAATGATTGGAAGGAAATTTGGGGAACAACAATGGAGTCCCGAATCAAAACCCGCCTCTTGTCAACAACAATGCACAAGGAGGTGGGAATGGACAAGGAAATAACCATGTGAATGCGAATGGGCCTAAACCACAACATGTTCAACAAGAGGCCCAATGGAATCAAATGGATCCCATTGTTATGCAACAGTTCAATGCATGGATGTTGAATCAATTTCAACAGAACCAAAATCAAGCTCACAATCAAGGTGTCAATGCAATGCCTAATTGGTTTAATGGTCAAGAAGAGCAAAATCAAGTTGGATTGACTTGTAGAGACTTTGTGTTAGCTCCCATGGCAACCATGGGGCATAGTCCAATTCGAATGCCGCCGGTGGCCGCCAACAATTTGGAATTGAACAGAAACATCATACACTTGTTGGGAGACAATGCCATATTTAAGGGAACCGCTTTGGAAAATCCTCACTTGTTCATTGATGAACTCGACTAAGGTCAATGGAGTGAGTGATGAGGCGCTCAAACTTATGCTTTTCCCGTTCTCCTTGAAAGTGCAAGCTAAGCGGTGGTATGATTCATTGCCTAATGATTCTTTGCTTATATGGGAGGAAGTGATTAAGACTTTTCTACTCAAGTATTATCCCCCATCGATGACCATGGATATGAAAGAGGCCATTATGTCGTTCAATGCTTATGAAGGGGAAGAGCTACATGAGTCATGGGATCGGTTTAAGGCTTTGTTGAGAGAGTGCCCGTGGCACGGGTTGAGATCTTATGAGGTAGTTCATGCTTTCTTCCGGGGTTTGGACCAAGTGCATCAAAGTACCTTGCATGCTTCATACAATGGAGATATTATGAGTATGGTACCTGAAGTGGCTATGAACCAAATAGAGTAGATTTCCGAGACCTCGAGGCAATATATATCGTCAAGTAGAAAGGGGACAAGAAGCAAGAAGCCTGGTTTGGTTGAAGTGAAAGAAGTTGAGGCAAATGATCAATATCATGTTCAAGTACAAAAGATGGAGCAACAATTGGGGAGATTGCAAAAGGAGAATGAGAATGCTAAGCTTTGCCAAATTTGTAGTGGACCACACTCGGCAAAGGATTGTAGGATGACGACCAAAGCTCAAAATATGGCTTATCCTCAATCCTCAACTCAAGGGCAACCTAGTACTCTATCTCAAGATAACATGAATGAGTTAGCTAAGCGGATGATGAGTATTTGTTCTATGGAGCAATGGAATACGGGGCCACAATATCAAAATCAATTGCAAAGCCCCTATCAAGGCCAATATATGGGGGAGCAACAAGGTGTGCAACCGTATGAAGAATCCCAAGATGTAAACTTTGTGGGACAAGGTCAATGAGGGAGTTATGGAAATCAAGGAGATGGTTCTTGGAGGAATAACAACAATCAAGGTTGGAACCGAAATCAAAACCTAGGCCAAAACCAAGGTTATAGACAAGGCCAAAATCAAGGCCAATCTTCTCAAGGGCAATTCTATCAACGTCCACACCAAAGGAAACAACAAGGAGGGTACAACAAACAAGGGTCTAACACTTATCAAAACCCTCCTCATTTGGCTCCTATACCTCAAAAGAGTTCAACCGATGTCATATTAGAGCAAATGAACAAAAATTTTGCAGAGATAAAGAAGGACATGGTTGAGATGAACTACAAACATGGGTCCGCCATAAAAAATCTTGAGACACAATTTGGTTAAGTGGTGGAACATGTAAAGTTGAAAGGCGGCTTACCGAGTAACACCAAAAAGAATCCAATAAATGTAAGCGCCATCTTAACTCGAAGTGGTAAAGTGTTGAGAACTAGTGGTGAAAAGAAGGTCCTATGGGAGGACAAAGCTAGAAAAGCTCCTATTGAGACCGAGGCGGGGGCCATGGATGGTGATATTGATGGGATCAAAGATGATGAAAACCATGAGGAATATGTCAAGAAGAAGGAAGTTGTGAGGAAAAACGCGCAAGCTAGGGGAGATTATGTGGTTATTGATTTGAAAGAGGAGGAACCAGCTAGAAGAGAAGGGAAAGATCCAATGAAAGAGCCGTCTTCCCCACGCACCAAAGGTAAGAAAGGTATGATACCTCCTCCTTCTAAAGATTTTGATTTGAGTACTTGTTGTATAACATTTATATGATAAAAATTACGATGTTTTATATACTTTATCAACTCTTTTTATATAAAATATAAGAAATTATAACGATAATCTTATGAAATATTAATATTAATGAGTAAATCTAAATACTATAAAAATCTAGTAAAAGTAATAAAAAGATACAAATTATATACCGGTTTAATAACCGGAATGTCGTGTCAGATTTACGTGGGTATTTTTGGAATTTTATTGCAGATTTTTAGGTAAACCAAGACCCCGAGTGACGACACTTTTTGAAGTAGAATCATGTCTTTTGAAGGAAGTAAGGAAGTGCCATGAGATTTAAAGTTCAAGTGGATCAACGGTTCGTGATACTATTATCGAATTATATTCTCGACGAACAAATGGCCCATCAAAAAGGCATTTTTGAAGAAGAGTCCTTCATAAAAGTTATATATCTTTTCAAGAGCTTTCCAACGCTTCTTGAATCATGTCATTTGGAGATCCAGAGCTCAAGTTATGATTTTATCAAGTTTCAGATCAAGATGTGAAAATAAAAGCCGGATCAATCCGGATTAACCTCGGATCGAACCGAGGAAACATAATGATTACCAAGATATGATCTTGCAGAGAATAATCTAGGGGATAATATTTTCTATTCCCGGATCGATCCGGCATCACCCCGGATCGATCCGGCCCTGAGAAATTCTGCTTATAAATAGAGCAGTTCATACAGCCTGCAGGGGGGTACCAATATATCTTCAAAACCTCTCTTAATTAGTAGTAGTATGTATATAGGCCTTATGCCATAAATAAAGTAGTAATAAGTATCGTTGTAATGCTCGAGAAATTATCAGAAGATCAATGTTGCTAAAGTCGTTGTAATACGATCTCTGATTCAGCAGTTGTAATCGGGTAAAATTTCTAAAGTATTTATGTTTGTTATGTTTGTTTTTATCTTTTTATAATGTTATTAGGCTAAATCTAATAACTAGCCAAAGTTATGTAATCATTTTATTTCAATCTTTTCGATAAAGGAATGTTGTCTAATTAAAATTGACTAAAATTGAGTTAATTGAATCTTTTTCTATTTTGCAACGTATTGATAATATTCGGATTGACGTAATTAACCAAGATGAATCGCACCATATAACCTAACGATGAACTGACCAGAGAAGTTAGGATATGAGATAAAAGATAGAAAAACCGGAGGGTAAAATTGGCCGTGCGAAAGCGTGACAACGGAATCCTATTTCCTACCCGGGGACAGATTTGTCTTGGGAAAGATAGATCTTATTAAAATTGTGCTCGAGATCATAATAATGTTAAAATCAACAGTTTAATTAAAACTAACACCGGAAAGTTAAATCGATCCGCCTGACAACCGGAGCCTTTTGAATAACATCGGCCGTCTGACAAACGGAATAACCTCTTTTATCCGGGGTAGATTTGTACTCGGTACCTGTTCGACTAACCGAGATTAGCATGGGGCAGTTGTGGAGATTGAACTGAT
>CM044907.1:10665399-10709390 GCA_024500145.1 Gentiana dahurica var. dahurica | reverse complement strand
ACAATTTGCCACTTGATCACAAGAGGGAACAAAGGCCACTTGAAGTTGGTTTTTGAGGACTTGATCTCTCACAAAGTGAACATCTATCTCAATGTGTTTAGTCCTGGAATGGAACACAGGATTATATGCAAGTGCAGCTGCACTAAGATTATCACACCATGTGATAGGTTTTGCTCCAACCTGTATTTGCAATTCAGACAGTAAGGACCTTAGCCATTTGATTTCAACTGCTACATTTGCCAAAGCTCTGTATTTGGATTCTGTGCTAGATCCTGCCACTACATGTTGCTTTTTAGAGCTCCAAGACACAAGGGATCCTCCCAGAAACACACAGTACCCTGCCATAGATTTTCTATCAACAACATTGCAAGCCCAGTCAGCATGACTAAACCCTGTAATAGTAAGTGCCTGACTGGGTTGGAAGTGCAGGCCATATGCAAGAGTGCCTTTTACATATCTAAGCAGCCGCTTAAGTGCAAACCAGTGAACCTCTCTAGGAGTATGCATATATTGACTTAACTGATTTACATCATAACTGATGTCAGGTCTGGTGTAAGTGAGATATTGGAGGCCTCCCAGAATTTGCCTGCATGAAGTGGCATTAGGCAGAAATGGTGACCGAGTAGAGGTGAGATCTGCTGTGGTGGTCATAGGAGTTGGTACAGGCTTCAGGTGATCCAGTTGCAGCTTGTTTAGAAGCTGAGATGCATAGTGATGTTGCTTCAAATACAAACCTGTCTCATCTCTGTTTGCTTGCATACCCACAAAATGAGACAAAGGGCCAAGATCTTTCAGAGCAAATCTGGAGTGGAACATGTTGATGAACTTCTGTATTGAGTGTGCATTATTTCCTGTGATCAAAATATCATCTACATAGACAAGAACATACATTAGTACTCCAGGTGCATGAAAAATAAACAGTGAAGTATCAGATCTACACTGATGAAATCCCCAGTTTAGTAACTGAATTCTCAGTTCATCAAACCAAGCCCTTGGTGCTTGTTTGAGCCCTTATAGGGCCTTTCTGAGATGGCAAACATGATTAGATTTTGTAGAATCAACAAACCCTTCAGGTTGTGGCATAAAGACATCTTCATATAGAGTGCCATTGAGAAATGCATTGTTAATGTCAATCTGGTTAATCTTCCAATTCAAAGAAACTGCTATAGCAAGGACAACCCTAACTGTAGAGGCCTTGAAAACAGGGCTAAAATTCTCACTGTAATCCAGTCCAGGGGTTTGATGAAACCCCTTGGCCACCAATTTAGCCTTATGTTTTAAAACAAAACCATCTGGCTTGAGCTTGAGTTTGAACACCCACCTATTTCCTACTAAGTGTTGTTGAGGATGATGTGGTATAAGGTCCCAAGTATGATTAGTAATGAGGGCCTTGAATTCCTCCTTCATAGAAGCATGCCACTGAGGAGAGACAATGGCTTCGATGCTCTTGTTGGTTCCAATTGGCACTGGAAAAAAATTTTGGAGGCTAAGTAGGAATAAGTTTTGGGTTTATAAATGCCACTTTTGGCTCTAGTTTGCATAGTATGTTTATTAGCAAGGATTGGCAGGGGTGGAGGGGGTGATGGGGAAAAGGTGCTAGGAGTAGTAGCACCGATTGAGACACTCGATCTTAACACAACGGAAACTTATGCGATTTACGATATGAGACATAACTAATTAATCTTACGAGAAGGTTGAAGATTTACCTTATCGGAGAGGCCAGGAAGAGATAGTGGACCAAAGGGAGATGCCGTAGTCTTCCGAATTGTGTCTCCTAGCGACGACTGGTGGATGTCGATCCTCGTTGTAGAACCTCCTCGAATATGCACTTCTCTAAATGACTAAGGTAATAAACTAATTTTTCTCCTTTTTAATTGATGTGTGGCGCAATTATGAAGTGTGTATTGTGTTGGAAGGAACTCTCTTTATATAGGAAAATAATTAGTCAAGAGAGTTATCCTTTTCACACCACAATTACATATTCCCACAAGGAAAAGATATTTTTGCCACAAAAATAAGAGATAATTCCTAAAAAATCAATCTCTTATTTTTCCATTAATTATCCAACAAATAGATAATCAATTAATTACACATATGACACAATCTAGGAAAATTTCTTCTCCTAAATTATCCACAAGTGTGGCGCCAATTTAGTCACTATTTTTAATAGAAAAATGTCTTTTCTATTTTACATATTATTTAGCAAATAAATAATATTGCATATTCATTAAATAGACCAACTATTTAATTTATTCTCGAGGTTCCATAAAACGAGAAAACACTAGCGTGTTAGGAGCCAACCCGGGGACCATGGACCTATAATCAGTAGCTATAATAAATTAAATAAAACATTCATCGAACAGAATATTTCTACAGTTCTACTTAATTCATTAATTCCGGAATTACGCCACCATAAATCCGAAACTGAACTCTATCGATTATAGATATAACTTATTCTCAAAACGTCGAGTTGATAAGTGTCCATTGATATAATTATTTCATACAAACTAACCCTCCATAGACTATCCGTAACGAAGCAGGATTATTTCCGTAAACCTTCTTCAATACATCTTAGTTGTCCTTATTTACCATTAATCCACTAGTGATCAATTAGTTCATAACCAATACGAACTCCCGGATGATCAGTTTCTAGGATTAACAAATAAGGGGATTCTCTTTTTACTTCCTGCAGGAAGGAATGATTCCATATCTATGAGACACACACTTCTCACTCATTCCATAATAGTGCCAACGTGAAAGTGATTCGGACCGCGCCTCTTAGCGATCCTTAACGAACACAGCAAACCTTATCCTGAAACAAGTAGGAGAATACAATCACTTCAGGATTAAGGTTAATCCATATATGATAATCTTGTGATTTAATATGATTTATCAATCACGGAATTATATGAGAAACTCAGATTAAATCAGTCCAGTCCTATATGACTCTTATCATATATAAATGCCCCACTTAGACAACCAATGTCGATGGTCCGGATAAGACGGTCACACCATAAAGTGTTCTGGGCGCATTAGTGGTGGTTTAATCAATAGACCCCATACTTTGATTAAGTTCACCACGGACTAACAGTTCAAGTGTATCACCATAAACTTAATCCTCATGTGTGACACACACTAAGTTATATGGATACATATGATACGACTTGTGGTTTTCAGTAGTGTATTACTTATAAGCACGAAGAAAATAAGAAGATGAGAATAAATCTGTCATTTATTAATTATAAAAACAATTATAGAAATTGTCTTTCGGGTGCTACTTCCAACAAGAGGGTGGACTTGGACTGGCTGAGGGTGAAGGAGATGAAAGATGCAAAGGAGATGGTGATGGTGAGGAATGGACAGGTGTAGATGCTGAGTCTGGGGGGGAAAATCAGGAACAGAAACAGAACCACAAGGAGGTCTTTGGATTGATGGTAGAACTAGAAGAAGATGGAGATATAAAAGACCTAGGACCACCTGTGTTTTTATTAGATGTATCTTCCTCAGGAGCAAGGGTTTGAAGGGGCAAGAAGGAATTTGATACAAGGATGGTTGAACTGTCAGTATTAGAGGGAGTTTGGGCAGGCAGTGAAGGATGAAACAAGGATTTATATGGAAATTCAAGCTCATTGTACATGACATCTTTAGATACATAAACTCTACCAGAGACATCTAAACACAGGTACCCCTTATGTGAAGGACTGACACCTATAAAGATACATTTTGCAGTGTGAAAGGGTCTTAAATAAGGAAAGCAGGTACTGCAAAAGGTCTTTAAAAGTTTGTAATCAGGTTTATGATTGAGCATTTTCTCATATGGTGAGAGGGATTGAAGGACATGTGTGGGGAGTCTGTTGATAAGATGTGTGGAGTATTGAAAAGCTTCCCACCAAAATTTTAGGGGCATTTGAGCTTGAGCTAAAAGGGTCAAACCGGTTTCAACAATATGTCTATGTTTCCTTTCCACTTTTCCATTCTGACCGTGAGCATATGGACATGGATGTCTAAAGGCAATCCCTAGGTCTGTTAGATAGGACTCAAAAGACCTAAATTCACCTTCCCAATCTGACTGCACACACTTGATACACCTTTCAAATTGTTTTTCAACCAAGGATTTAAACTGAAGAAAGGCTTTAAGGGCATCAGATTTCTGGACTAAGGGATAGATCCAAACAAACCTGCTAAAATCATCAACAAAACTTATATAGTACTGGTAGCCTTTGGTGGACATAATGGGGGCAGGTCCCCAAAGGTCAGTATGCACAAGATCACGACAAAAGTTACTTTTAGAGACAGAAGTGGGATAAGGCAGTGAGTGGTGTTTTCCCAATTTGCAAGCATCACAAAATTCAAGTTAAAAATACCAGAAATGTCATACAGACTCAAAACAAGACTCAAGGTTTTAGAAGAGGGATGTCCCAATCTTCTATGCCAAATACTAACATCACTACTAGGATCAGAACGATCAACTACAGACTCAGCTATTTGATTAACAGAATTATTACAAACTGACACAAGACAACTAGGTCCATGTTTAGCTTTGGATTGAAGAGAGTTCTAAAAATCTTGAGTAGGGAGGTGCATCTGGTAAAGGCCGTCTCTAAGGGTTCCTTCCAACAAAACCTTCCCTGTGATCTTGTCCTTCATAAAACAACAAGTTGAATGAAATTCCATAACAACATGATTATTAGAGGTGAGTTTAGAAACACTTAGTAGATTTTTGGTTATACTAGGAACATGTAAAACATGATTAAAGGCAAGATCAGAATTTTCAGTGTGAATAGAGAAATGTCCAGTGTGTTGAACAGGGAGACTCTACCATTGCCAATTGTTAGACCATCAGAACCATCATACCCCTGACTCTGTTGCAAGCTGTTAAGATCAAAGGCAATGTGGTTTGTTGCACCACTGTCAGCATACCAGTTTGCATCACTCACTGATTCTGGAGAGGCAAAGTAAGCAGCATGTTGAGAGCCATATCCAAAAAATTGTTGTCCACCATTTGGCCTCATATTTGATCCAGAGTTTCCATTGTTAACCTAACCATTGTAGTTGGAATTATACCTGTAGTAGCACTCAACAGCTGTATGACCAACTTTAGCACAAACTTGACAGGTAGGTCTGGAATTCCCTCGATTCACATATCCTCTACCACCTCTTCTCTACCACCTCTGTTTGCACCACGACCTCTATTGTTTCCTTGGTAGTTTCCATTTCCTTGAGGTCTTGGTTATCCTCTCCCTTAGTCAGAACGATTGGTTGCAAGATTTGTAGATGGACCTCATAAATCAATAGTTGTGGAGGGTGAAAACCTTGCTAGAAGCCGTTCATGAGTCACTAATTGAGATTGGACCTCTTGCCATGACAGGGATCCAATCCTAGAGGTTAAGTTCACAATCACAGATTCATAATCTCGATTAAGACCTCCCAGGACAGCCAAAATAAGTTCAGCGGCAGAAATCGGGCAGCCTGCAGCTGCAAGGCCATCCGAATATCCTTTCATTTGAGCTAGATAATCAACCATATTTTTGGACACTTTCTCAGTCTTAGTAAGAGAAGTCTTGTACTCAAGCATCCTGGACTTAGATATGTTATTGAATAGAATTTCCAAGGTATTCCAAACCTCATTTGATGAAGAACAGCTCATAACTTCAAGGAGTGCAGTTTCAGTCATCGAACCCTTCAACCTGCTAAGAAGAAGCTGATTTGTAGCATGCCACGAATCATGAAAAGGATTGAGCTCCAGCCCAGATCCAGACGTAGATTGAACAAACTTTGGAGGTGCTGCAATAGTACCAAACAGAAAACCATCCAATCGATGTCCCTTTACAAAGGGTATCACCACAGATTTCCAAAGCAAATAGTTTGATCGATCGAGTTTGACACTACAAACCTGAGGAAGATTTCCATGGAAGATTGGAAGCGAGGATGTTTGCGAAGGGGAAGTTCCAGAAAGAGGAGATTGGCCAAGAGTAGGTGGTAGATTTGAGTAAACTGGTGGCGGTGTCCGGAGAAAGGAGGTCGTAGCAGCATACTGTGTGATTGGAATAGAGGAAAAACTTCCAAGAGAGAAACTAGAGGTGGTAGCTGCTGTAATGGCTTGAGCTCCGGTGACCGGAATGCTCAACGAGGCAGTGATTCCGCTCTGTGTTGTTGTTGCTTGAGCTCCGGTGACCGGATTACCAGTAGAAGCTGTGGTTCATGCCATTTCGCTCCGATACCAAGTTAGAAATGTATCATACTAGACGAAGGTAGAAGAAGGTCATTTGATAGATAATTAACAGGGAACTCAGGTTACATACATATAGTATCCAACAGAGAATATTAATAACAGAATTGTCCTAACAAATCTAGTAGCAAATCTATCTTAAGATAAGTATGACAAGCGGCACACTAATGAGCTAACACGTGTTTGCTTTAACAGGGTTTTTTCCTACAAATAATTACATCACACAAATACATCATATAAAGGGGGTTTACCAAGAATAATATATTACATCACATGAATACATATCATATAGCAGGATCTTGTTCCCTTTACCAAGCTACTACCTCCGTCCCAAAATGTAAGTCCGTTTAACTATTTGGTTTTGTCCCATAATGTAAGACCATTTAAAAAACCAATGAAACATTTATTACATTTTTCTCCTTTTACCCTTCAATTACTATATACTCACCCACTTTTCACTACTTGCATTAATAATAGTCAAAGGTCATTTTAGACTTTTTAATCAAAATTAATAACACATAACTACTTTAACCAACTTTCTTAATCTGTGTAAAAAAGTCCAAACGGACTTATATTTTAGGACGGATGTAGTACTAACTGTGTCACTAAGATGATGACAAGTCTCCAAACTAAGATGACACAAACATAATGGCAAAGATTGCAGAACACATAATATATAAACACGCATCTCAACTGTTCTCCCAGCTAAGTGCATTGCGAGCTGTTTTATAGGAATATCCATTTATCCTAGGAAAGTTAAACTAATTGGTGTGGATATGACCTGAGTCATATGCGTGACACTTAATTACACAGTTTGGATCTTGTAGGTAAAGCAGCCTGACGAACTCGACGCCGTGTCAGACCTCATATACTCTTCGACCTGAACAAGACGGTCGTCAAGAAGTGGAAGAACGAAGGAGGGGAAGATTAATTACGGCTTACATGGGAAAAAATGGAAACCACTTCAGAGCACGTTGAGGGAGGAATTAATTACCTCATGAAATTCATCATCAAGTTACTCTTCGGACCCTTGGATCAGGAGACTGTATCATGACAATCTAGACTACACATAACATAAGAGAGTGTAACATGATAGTCTAGACTACACATTACATAAGATTTTTATCTAGTGTCTCCACATGATAAAACTTGTGGATACATTCTGTTATAAAACGGATGGAGATAACTTCAGATGCAAGAAACAGAAACAGAAGCAATCAAACATAGGAGAAAACAGAAACAAGAAGAACACATATTTAACGTGGAAAACCCCTCAGTGGGAGAGGTAAAAAACCACGGGCAGAAAAGAGATATTTTATTATGCACTGAAATTTAAAGATTTCAACACACCGGATAATGAGACAACAACTGTATTTATAGACACAAATCCCTAAACCCTAGCCGCCAGGAATCTTTGTCTGATGCACCATAAATACCCCTACACGTGTCCTCATTTTAATGACACTGTATAGCTGTCACATAACAGAATTAGCAGATGTGGGACCCTGCTGTATTCAAGTACTCAGCAGACTATCACCCTGCTGATAGTCACCCTGCTGACAGAAGCTCAGTAGACTCCACCCTACTGAAGCACAGAATTGAACACACTTCTCAGCTGACCATCACTCAGCTGAGTCTTGAGATTGGTTCCACCAAAATGTAGAGTTTAAGTCACCTTACTGACAAATCTCCACCTTGACTTCAACTCTCCCTAGAGTCAAACAGATTGCACAACCAGATGTACTTGTACCAGATGCATTCGTCAATGCCAGATGTACTTGTACCAGACTATCTCCACAGCATCCACTCCACTGATCTGCCCTCAGTAGAGTTTCCAGAAATAGATTATAAGCTTTGAATATTCAGTAAGTCCAGGCAAAGCTGGAACTTACTCTGCTGAACTGGTTTAGTGAATATATCAGCAGGATTCTCCTTTGTGCCAATCTTCTTCACCACCTCTTCTTATTCCTCAAGAAATGATACCTGACATCAATATGCTTGGTTCTCTCATGATGAACCTGATCCTTGGCTAAACATATTGCACTTAGACTGTCACAATAAATCTCAGCCTGATCCTGATGCAACCCCAAATCACTGACTAGCCCCTTCAACCAGATACCCTCCTTAACTGCTT
This sequence comes from Gentiana dahurica var. dahurica, assembly GCA_024500145.1. Classification (NCBI taxonomy): domain Eukaryota; kingdom Viridiplantae; phylum Streptophyta; class Magnoliopsida; order Gentianales; family Gentianaceae; genus Gentiana; species Gentiana dahurica. The sequence goes on along the minus strand of CM044907.1, from coordinate 10,701,027 downwards.
CAGTAAGAGCCATATATTCTGCTTCAGTAGTTGATAAGGCTACTGTAGCCTGAAGAGTAGCTTTCCAGCTGACCACTGCATTTCTCAATGTAAACACATAGCCAGTCATTGATTTTCTACTGTCAACATCACCTGCATAATCAGCATCACAGTAACCTGTGACCAGACCAGTATCACCTCCATAAATGAGACCAACATCAGCTGTACCTCTCAGGTACCTGAATATCCTTTTAACAGCTTTCCAGTGTTCCTTTCCAGGTTGAGCCATAAACCTGCTGACAACACTGACTGCCTGAGCCAGATCAGGCCTAGTGCATACCATGGCATACATCAGACTACCAACTGCACTAGCATAGGGAACTTTTGACATATACTCCTTCTCTTCAGCTGTCTGTGAAGCATAAACAGAAAAATGAACATTTGATGCCATAGGAGTATCTATTGGTTTTGCAGCAGACATCCCAAACTTGGCCAATATCTTCTGCACATAACCCTGCTGAGACAAGAACAACTTCTTTAGACTCCTATCTCTCCAGATCTCCATCCCCAAGATTTTCTTGGCTGCACCCAAATCCTTCATTTCAAATTCAGCACTGAGAAGGTTCTTGATTTTGAACATCAGACTTCCTTGCTGCAGCTATCAGCATGTCATCCACATACAGAACAAGATAGATATATGATCCATCTTTCAGCAGACTGTGGTAAACACAACAGTCATATGGAATTCTGTTGTAACCCTGCTGAAGCATGAAACTATCAAACCTTTTATACCACTGCCTTGGGGCTTGCTTCAAACCATACAATGATTTCTTCAACTTGCAAACATAATTTTCCTTTCCAGGAACTTGAAAACCCTCAGGCTGTGTCATGTATATCTCCTTATCCACCTCACCATGTAGAAAAGCAGTTTTCACATCCAATTGCTCAAGTTCCAGATCCTGCTGTGCCACCATTGCTAGTAACACCCTGATTGAAGCGTGTCTGACCACAGGTGAAAATATTTCATCAAAGTCAACCCCTTCCTTTTGATGAATCCTCTTGCAACCAAACGTGCCTTATACTTGACTCCTTCTGCCTTAGTTATTCCTTCCTTTTTCTTGAAAATCCATTTACAAGTCACAACTCCCTTGTCAGTAGGCTGTTTGACCAATTCCCAAGTCCGATTCTTCAATAATGACTCCATTTCATCTCCCATGGCTGCATGCCACCGAGATGCTTCTATACATGTCACCGCTTCTCTGTAAGTAGTAGGTTCAAGAACCTCTACCTCTTCCGCAACTTGGAGTGCATATCCAGCCAAATCATCATATCCATATCTCCTTGGAGGTATCCCAACATTAGATCTTCTAGGCCTGCTGGCAGCTAGACTCTGCTGATCAATATTTGTATGACGCCCTGCTGAGGTCTCAGCAGGCTGGCTTGGATCAGATTCTGGTTCATTATCCAGATCAGTATAGTGTTGATTTGGATCCACTGATTGTTGCATATCAGTAGACTCCACCTGAAGCTCCACCTGTTTCTCAACACTATCAGATTCAGCACTGGTTTCAGACTCAGTAGACCTCCCCACTGATGAGTTTAACATAGAATTTTTATCAAACACAACGTCCCTGCTGAGGATTACTCTGGACTCTGCTGATGACCAAATCCTATATCCTTTCACTCCATCACCATACCCCACAAACACTCCCTTCTTGGCTCTTGGCTCCAACTTCCCTTCACTAACATGATAGTAAGCTGTACTTCCAAAAACCCTTAGAACTGAGTAGTCAGCAGGCCTGACCACATCTCAAATGGTGTCTTGAGATTGATTCTTGTGTGAGGACTCCTGTTGATTAAGTAGCAAGCTGTCTTAACAGCTTCTGCCCAAAATCTCCTTGATAAACCAGCTTAAGAAAGCATACATCTTGCCCTCTCCAGTAGAGTTTGATTCATCCTTTCAGCTACACCATTCTGCTGAGGTGTATTCCTTACAGTATGATGTCTAGCAATACCCTCAGCTGCACAAAATGAATCAAAATCCGTCCAGCAGAATTCCAGACCATTATCTGTACGAAGCTTCTTGATTTTCTTGCCTAACTGATTCTCCACTAGGGCCTTCCACTGCTTGAAGTTACAGAATGCATCACTTTTGTTCTTCATCATCACCACCCAAGTCATCCTTGAATAGTCATCTATGAATGACACAAAATATCTGTGACCACCCAATGACTCAACTTTTGATGGACCCCAGCAGTCTGAATGGATATAATCAAGTGTTGCCTTTGTATTGTGCAACCCTGCTGAGAATTTACTTCTATGCAACTTCCCAAACACACAATGTTCACAAAAGTCCAGATTCTTGACCTTATATCCCCCAAGAAAACCTGCTGAAGAAAGAATCTGCATACCCTTTTCACCCATGTGACCTAGTCTCATGTGCCACAGCTGAGTCTGCTGAGACTGGTGAACTGCTGAGGATGCAACAGCAGCAGTGCCAGATACAGTAGATCCTTGTAATATATACAAGGTTCCCCTCTTGATGCCTTTGAGGACTACAATTGAATCTTTGAAGACATTCAGCTGTCCACCTTCACCCTTGAAATTGAACCCCTTGCTGTCCAGTAGACTGAGAGATACCAAGTTCTTGGTCATCTGTGGAACATGTCTTACATCTTTCAGTGTACAAAATTTACCATCCTCTGTCCTTAACTTTCCTGATCCAATTCCCACAACTTTGCAAACCTTGCTGTTGGCCATATAGATTTGACCACCATCCATCCGCTCATAAGTAGAAAACCACTCCTGTTTGGACAAATATGGTAGGATGCTCCAGAATCAAGTATCCACACATCATTGTGGTGTGTAGAATCTCCTGCAACTAGAACCGGATCCTCATCCTCATCCTGCTGTTTCTTCTTCCTTGGACAATTGGACTTCCAATGTCCCTGCTCCTTACAATAATTACAGACATCAGTAGACTTAGGACCTTTGGACCACGACTTCTTTTTCTTCTTCTGTCCATATCCTTTTCCACTATTGCTGCTAGCTACTAGCCCAGCAGCCTGACTGTCTGTCCCAGCAGCCTTGTGTCTAAGCTCCTGGCATGTAAGGCGGACCTTACATCCTCCAAAGCTACTGTATCCTTTCCAACTATGAAAGACCGCACAAAGTTTTCATATGATGCCGGTAATGACACCAACAGGATTAGGGCTGCATCTTCATCTTCAATTTTAACATCAATATTCCTTAAATCAAGCAATATTGTGTTCAGCTGGTCCAGATGTTCCTCGGTGGACTTCCTTCATGCATCTTCAAACTGAACAACCTCTGTTTCAACAACAACTTGTTGGTCGGTGACTTGGTCATATCAGGCTTTCAAGCTTCTTCCACAACTTGGTTGCGGTGTCTTCCTCAGCAACCTCGGTGATAACATCATCAGATAAGCACAACATGATGGTTGAATGTGCTTTCTCTTCCAGTGGCATAATCGATGCACTTGTATTTGGTTTGTCGGATAAAGGATTCCACAAACCCTGCTGTTTCAACAGTGCACGCATCTTGATTTGCCACAGACCAAAACTGTTCCTTCCTGTAAATTTATCGATTTTTACGTTTACTGCTGACATCTTTTCTTGCTAAAGATCACAACTTTATCACAGATCCTAGCACCTTGCTGAAGGCCTTGGTGAAGATGAAGTTGATCGTACAGATTGTTTTCTCCAGAACTTTTCTCTGATACCACTTGTTATAAAACGGATGGAGATAACTTCAGATGCAAGAAACAGAAACAGAAGCAATCAAACATAAACAATCAAATGAGAAAACAGAAACAAGAAGAACACAGATTTAACGTGGAAAACCCCTCAGTGGGAGAGGTAAAAAACCACGGGCAGAAAAGAGATATTTTATTATGCACTGAAATTTACAGATTTCAACACACCGGATGATGAGACAACAACTGTATTTATAGGCACAAATCCCTAAACCATCACTCAGCTGAGTCTTGAGATGTGGGACCCTGCTGTATTCAAGTACTCAGCAGACTATCACCCTGCTGATAGTCACCCTGCTGACAGAAGCTCAGTAGACTCCACCCTACTGAAGCACAGAATTGAACACACTTCTCAGCTGACCATCACTCAGCTGAGTCTTGAGATTGGTTCCACCAAAATGTAGAGTTTAAGTCACCTTACTGACACATTCGAACCGCACAGTTTCATAATTGACAAAATAAAATATATGGTTCAGATGTCTTCACAAGTGTAGACACTAAAAATTACCCACACATAACACACTTGCAATCAATTCATTAATTAATTAACTAATATTATAAGATAAATAAAATGATATTGGTATAACTTTACTGTCACTTAGCTCTCTTTCTTAGTTTTAATATATCAAAAATGATGTATCTAATCTAATCATCCAAACCACCGTTCAACTCATAACATCTACAAAAGAAAATTGCTGAATCACATGAGGTGAGAAAGATTAAATGATAATGGATCTTAGTGATTATTATATTTTTGTATCAATTAATTAGTAACAAATAAATGTCATTTTAATGCCGTAATCACAAAGTTTACCCTTTCATTTATTTAGATTTTTATAATAAAGTTTAGCTAAAATCCTTACCTTCAAAACTGTCATTCATCAATATACTGCTACAACAACAAGTGTTATGAATGGGGGACCAAATCCAATAAAGAAGTAGTATATTATTCCTCTCGAGGGCCACGAGACCACACTCCCTTTGGGGTGAGCAATTATTTCATAATATTGGGCCATTGGAAATTGTTCACTTATTATCCCTTTGGAGTACTATTTAAAAGAAAAATGATTGGGGGACATATTTCTGAGGGGTCATTATTTACGTACCACTCGTCTACTGCTGCATCACATTGTTTTTATCGAAACGATTTTGTAAAAGTTGATTTTGAAGCAAAAAAACCGATTTCCCAAAGTCGATTTAGAATCGACTTCGTACGAAATCGGTTTTTGGCTTTAAATCCGACTTCCACAAGAACGATTTTACTGTAATTTATAGATATTGTGGTGTATCGATAAAATCAGTGTGGTGCAAATAAATACCATGTTTTTCTATGATAGTACCTCCGATCCAAAAAAATGTGACATTCTATTTAGATACGATTTCAAAAATATTTGTCTACTTTCTACCAAATATGTCATTACTTATTTATTAAGTGTTTGAGTAGCTCGATTCAAACTCAAACTCTAAAAACAAACGAATTGACTTAATCTCCTTTACGAGAGTCATGTACGTGTAACTCACGAGTAACCTGAATGAGTTTCAGTCCTATATATGTCGCTGCACAAAATTTGACATCATCATATATTACATATGTACTATATAAATTCTCAGTAGTAACATATCATAGAACTTTGCTTTGTGACCACATAATAATATACATCACTAAAAACCCCATGATCTCTATAAAATCTAAATCTAAAGCAGCCATTATTCCATAGTCTGTGACTCTCAACAATTCACAACTACCACTGCAAAAAAAACTTAGCAAAAAAATGGGAAGCCAACAAGCAAATCTCCCACCCCATGTCCTGATATTCCCTTTACCAATGCAAGGCCATGTAAACTCCATGCTCCGTCTCGCCGAGCTTCTCTGTCTCCACGATCTCGACATTACCTTCATGGTTTCCGACTTCAGCCACGACCGCCTCCTTAAACACACGACAGTTTCCACGCGTTTCGGGAAATACCCCGGTTTCCAGTTCCAGACGATTTCCGATGGGCTTCCGGACGACCACCCGAGAGCCGGGGAGAAAATCATGGATATTTTACCGGGTACTAAGAACGTTACGGGACCGTTGTTTAGGAAGATGATGGAGGAAAAGAACTGTTTCGAGACCGCGACGAGGAGAGGGATAACTTGTATAATTGCTGATGGGGTTTTGAGTTTTGCAGGGGATTTGGCTGAAGAGAAAGGGATACCTTTGATTTATTTTAGGACTGTTAGTTCTTGTTCTTTTTGGGCTTGTTTCTGTATTCCTGATATCATTGAAGCTGGTGACCTCCCTCTCAAAGGTAATGTTTTTTTTCCTAATGTCTTTGTTATAAGTATCGTTTAGATATGAAATATTTCGATTTAATTCAAACAAATAAGGTTCAAATATTATTGTATTTGCATTATTATTGTATCTTTTGAATTTTTGTGTTAGTATGATGTTGTGCTCTGTGGTAGAGAATGCTTGGAACCTTATCTTCCTTTCCCTTTACATATGGATTAGAAAACGATAGGTTTATGTTATCTTATGAGCATCTCCAACGAAAGAATGCAAAAGCTATAAAATTTTCGGGATCTGCCACTGCTGCACTACGTTGTGTGTACTAAATAGATCAATTTTGGGAACTGAATTTCAATTTACTTTTATACCATGCAGGAAATGGCATGGATTTGCTAGTGAAAAGCGTGCCCGGCATGGAAAACTTTCTCCGGCGACGTGACCTTCCCGGTTTCTGCCGAGTCAACGACGTCAACGAGTCGAAGCTCCAAACCTTAAAAACCGAAACAAGACAAACACCAAGAGCCCAAGCAGCCATCTTCAACTCATTTGAAGATTTAGAAGGCCCGTTCTCTCCCAAATCCGTAAATACATGCCCCGGATCTACTCGATCGGGCCGAGCCATTCCCATCTCCATTCGAGGCTCGAATCGAAGAACATTCAACTCACGATTTCTTCAGGAAGTTTCTGGGAAGAAGACCGGAGCTGCGTCGATTGGCTCGATTCTCAAGAACCGAAATCGGTGTTATACGTAAGCTTCGGAAGCGTTACTCTTGTGACTAATGACCAATTACATGAGTTTTGGCATGGATTAGTGAATAGTGGGCAGAAATTCTTGTGGGTCATGAGGCCCGATTCGATCACGGCGAAAAACGGGGAAGCACGGATTCCGGTAGAGCTCGAAGAAGGGACAAGAGAAAGAGGGTACATGGTGGGGTGGGCACCGCAAGAAGAGGTACTAAACCATCCCGCGGTCGGTGGGTTCTTGACGCACAGTGGATGGAACTCCACTCTGGAGAGTATTGTTTGCGGCGTACCGATGATTTGTTGGCCGTATTTTGCTGATCAGATGATAAATAGTAGGTTTGTGAGTGAAGTATGGAAGATTGGACTAGACATGAAAGATACGTGCGATAGGGTGATTATCGAGAAACTGGTCAGAGAACTGATGGACATAAGAAAAGATGAATTCCAAGAAAGGGCAAATCATATGGCAAAGTTGGCTAAAAAAGCAGTTAGTGAAGGTGGATCCTCTTATGAGAATTTGGAAAGTATGGTTCAGTTTATTAGATCTATGATTGTTTAATGTTATGTATAGTTGAAATTAACAAATGAAAGAATTGAATCATTTGGAAGAATAAAAGAGAGAGAAATGTATTTGAATATGAAAATTATTGTATGAAAAATCATTGTTACACAAGGGATGTATTAAATATGTGCACGGTTTATTTTTCATATAAATGATGCACATCTAATGATGCATTGTAATAAAGACGTGTTATTGATGCTGATAACATTGTACAACAATGGATCAAATTTATATCTTGATAAAGCTATGGTGTAGATTCATCACTTAGACGATGATTCTAATCAATTTATATAGTAAATTTTATGATGGTCAATTACTTTCAAACTTAATAAACACTTGTTATTATATGAGGGGTTGTGATCACGTGTGTTAATTTTTCAACCATTGAATCATGAAATGAGTTTAGCGATCATTAACCACCATAAAATTTGCCTCAAGCGAAAGTAAATATATATGGACTCAACATCCACGCTAAAAGATTGACAAAAGTGAAAATGGAATTCACAAAAATGAATTTGGTATTTGACATGGTTATGAATTTGGTATTTCACAAAAATGATTTCCCGAACATGTAATCCGGGAATTATACAAATCGTCTATAAATCATCTAAATTGGGCTTGAGCGGGTCAAATTGCTTAATGGGTCAATATGCAACTCAGCCCACAATGGGGCCATAGGTCCGAAGGACCCACTCAGAACAAGCCGACCTCATATCAGCAGCAATTAGCCGACCAGGTTATCCAGATCACTCTCGAGCATAGAAGGTCGTCTCAGGCCTCGAAAGACGATTATATCGCATTCCTGGACATGATCTCACGATTGATCTCCACTAATCGCCATAACTTATAAATGATTACATCCCATGATTTTAGTCTAATTGAGTAATGATTGCACCACAATTAACATCACACTGGCTCTGAATCATAGGCCCAACAAATTAGAGACCTCTACATTAACTCCCCACGAGGGAGACCTATCATCTTCGCAATTCGAGACAACGCTATTGGCTTGATCCCATATACATTGATACGTTGTCAGTGTCTAAGACCCAACCATAAAACATCAACAAAATCTCCAGTTTCAGTAGTTGAGATTCTATCAAAAGTATCCAATTACCCATAGAAATAACCCGACAAGTTCCCAGCATTGAAGTCCAATAAAAAATACATATACCCATGAGAGATACATGGTTCAACGATAAGAAATCCAGAACACATCATGAGACTTTCATAATTTTGATGTAAGAAAATTTAACATTTTATCGTGATAATATGTTCATGCACTAACAACGTAAGATGTAAGTTGAATTAATTTTGTATCCAGGATGATCTTGATGATTGTATAATTAAATTACAATGGAAAAACAATGGAAACAAAATCATGAAGTGGCTCAGGAGGACCACATGTGGGCCTTGTCTCCACATTTTTCATCCCGAGTCTCTCTTTGGAAGGGAAGGGTCCTCGGTTGGCCTTGACAGCGTAGTTGGACAATGGACCTGTATACGATTAAGGAGAGACAACTGCCCTTCATGATTCGACAAGAAAACATTCTAATATATGGTATGTATTTATTTGTCCTCTTTAAATTTTTTTATTTGACTTTTGAAAGTTTTTTTTTTTTTTTTTTTTTTTTTTCCCGAGATCTTGCGTCCACCGGTTGACGGCGCTTTCTCATTTGGAGGAGTAACACTAGGATTTTGACAAAATTTGATTTTTGGTGGTGAGGATGACTTTCGTGAAAGACAAGGGGTCCTTGACTATGGTATCAGAGTGAGGGACATGGTTTCGATGTTTTAATATTTTTAGGGACAACTCCTGCAACCAGTGACGGATCTACATACAACCAAGAGAGGCAACCGCCCTTCTTGATCCGAGAAAAATACTAAAATTTGTACTATGCATACAGTTTGTCCCCCCTTAAAATTTTCATTTGCATTTAAAAATTTTATTGTCCTCTTTATCCGAGATCCTGCGTCCGCCCCTACCTACAATTGGTTGCAACCCTTCCTACAAATCATAGTTTTAGCTCTTTTGTTCTCGTCATCCAAAAAAAACATAATCATATAGATGCTGAGCATGAAAATTTGAATCATGTACTAGAAACCAAAACTAAGAGTATGTTGTGATTTCAATATTTATGCACCAATATGATTCACGGCATGATATTATCATTACAAGAAAAACATTTCCTTTCTTCTTCTTAAAAAAAAAACACTATTTTGCTAAAATAGCTTTTGTTACACGACACACAAGAAAATAGTGTTGATATATACGTACTTTTAGCCTCATTAACGTGGCAAATAAAACTAAGTAAGTATATATTAACCACACTTTCTTGTGTGACAAAAACTAATATAGCCAAATAGTGTTTTTCTTGTACAGTATGATGAAGTGCAGACAAAGGACAATTACACGAGCATTAAAACTGGTGACACTTGTTAAATAAGCGAGTCAATCTTACGTACAAAATCCTATTAGACATCTTTGTATCTGTCTATGTCTCAACACATTGTAATAGATGACATTTATCAACATCTTCACGTCACATAAGACACGCAGTGGCGGAACCAGAAAAAAATTTCGGGGTGGTCTTGGTATATAAACCGTAAAGCTAAAAAAAATCCGGAAAAGAAATATAGGGTGGTCTTGGTATATAGACTATAAAGCTAAAAAAAATCCGGAAAAAATATGCTGGTAGTGGGATTTGAACTTACAACCTAGAATTATGGAGACTAAAAAAGTTTGTTCTTAAACCACTAGGATATAAGGTCTTTTGTTCAAGAAAAAGACATATAACATACTAATATTAACACTACTACTAATACAATAATAATTTTTTTTTTTTTTTTCAAAATTTGGGGGGGCTTGAGACCACCCCACCCTATGGGTGGTTCCGCCCCTGAAGACACGATATGCATGCTAGTCTAATCGTATTAAGCATCATAATATCATGATGTTTCTCTATCATTGTGTAGTTCTACGGACAGTAACTAACATATACTTATATATGTGAATAAATGAAATTTATGCATACACATAAAATATTATAATAAATCAGACCCGAATGGATTTATATATAGCACATCAACAACAATAACATTTGCAAGAAATGATCACAAACCAATGAACCATACATCCAATGTAACAAATCTCAAAATAGCTTAGCAACATTTCTCAGAAAAGACAAGGAAAAAAACACACACACACCCATTGGCAGCGGTGGTAAGTTATTCAAGTTTCAAAGGATAAATATTAATGTCATCCTCTACCAAACGGACACGTATATTTTGTTCTAAAAACCCCAGTGTTTTGGTAGAAAAAGTTAAAAATACAAAACACTTTGTAAAACACCCGTGTTTTAAAAGCAAAATAAGTGTGGACACACCACCCAAAAATTTCCCCTACCAAACAATAGGTGGATGTATCAATTTTTCGGGAAAACGAGTGACCATAAAAACTGAACAAGGTCATCCACGTTGGAATACGATGATCCCCCTTTGCTTATAGCTTTTCTCGCCATTTCTTCCATGTGTTTTGCCTTTTTCGAGAATTCATCTTTTCTTACATCCATCAACTCCCTTACCATTCTCTCGATAATCACTCTATCACAAGTATCCTTCATGTCCAGTCCGATCTTCCAAATCTCACTTACAAACCTACTATTTATCATTTGATCAACCATGAACGGCCAACATAACATCGGTACACCAGCCACTATGCTCTCTAAAGTTGAGTTCCATCCACTATGCGTTAAGAATCCTCCAACTGCAGGATGGTTTAGTACCTCCACTTGTGGAGCCCACCCCACAATATACCCTTTTGCTTTTGTTTCCTCCTTCAATTCATCTATGATTTGGTGCTCATCACCTTCTGCATTGATGGAGTCCGGTCTAACCACCCACAAGAATCTTTGACCACTATTAATCAAACCATTCGAGAATTCTAGCAATTGTTTTTTAGTAACGACCGTAACACTTCCAAAGCTTACGTATAAGACAGATTTAAGGGGTTGGGAGTTAAGCCAAGTTATACAACTTCGGTCTTCTGCCCAGAAACTACTGGAAGAACTTGAAGTTTCTATGGTTTCGGCTTCGAGTCGGGTTTTGAGGTTGAGGTGACTTGGACCGACCGAGAAGATCCTTGGAATGTGTTTATGAATTTCTGATAGTATTGGTCCTTCTAAATGTTCAAATGTATTTAATATGAGTGCCTGACCTCTTGTTGTTTGTCTGGTCGATGTTTTGATGATTTCCAGTATGGGATCATCGATTTCTTCGACACGGCAAAAGCCAGGAAGATCCCGACGTCTGAGGAAGTTCTCCATTCCTGGGACACTTTTGACCACCATATCCATGCCATTTCCTGTATTGAATCACAATTATCAATTCTGTATACTGTAGACGTAAAATAAAAAGTATTTGTTGAACTACCAGCCCTCTGAAAAGTTTAAGTTGATGGGGAGGTAGCTATTAATTAATATCTTAAACATTTGAAATCTGAGCCAACATGACACAAAATGCATATAAAGGGCTCACAAGGCCAACAAAGATGCTCAACATCTGAACAATATAAATAGAAAAACAATGATGGCAGGAAAGATTGTTCTCATGACCCCCTTGTCTCTGATAACATGTTAAACTTCTGCCAAAAGTTTGAAAAGGAAATCTGATTTCGGTAGGACTTGATCTTTTTCATAGTTCAGTTTCAAGTTGGTTCTCTCACATTTGCTCTCATATTATCTTAAGATACTGATAGCATTTGTTCAGTAAGTGTTTCCACAAAGATTTTCCTCATCTGAAGCTTTTGGAAGAAATGATAGTTTAACATTGCATGTATCGGAGCCACCCCTTTATTGTGTAAGTGTTTTGGGCCTATTTGTTCGCCTAATAGTGCCCTTATATGCCTTATGCCTTGTGTGTCATGTGACCAATGTTCTTTACACATGCATTGGACACTTGTAATAGCTTCACGCACTATATTAAGAGATGAACTTCTCTCACCTCATAACCTATGTTTTGAGGTTGAGCCTCATTCACTTATATGAGTTTGAGTTTATATTTTGAATAGTATTCTTGCATCCCAAAAATTGTTTTAAGTTGGATTATTGGTTAAGGTTTATTTATCATAGTGAAGTGAAGTAAGCCATGGGGCACATGCCTCCATTCAACAATTATGTCAAAACAATTGACACAACACAATTATAATTTATTGATCCGTATGATTAATTATAATCTATTATTAAAAAGTACCTTGTTATAACTAATAAACTATTATGAATAACGTTTCATGTTAGGTGTATGTAGGGAAAATCAGAGCTGGAGTTGTTGTCAACGCATGCTGTTATGTGTTTTTGGAAGGGAAAAAAAAAGGACTTTATTTATCCAAAAAAAAAAAAAAAAGGACTTTGTTTTAAGAAATCAATAAACAAATGATTTTTGTTCAGTAGAAAGGAACAACAACAAAAAAAAAAAAAGAAAATTCTCAACCGCTAAACCAGTACCCACAAACTTATCATTTTCATTTTATTTTATTTTTATTGTTATCCATTTTTAATAGTGTTGGTCACTCATGACGTCTAAATTGATTTTGATCGATGAGCCAAATTTTGATGACATTTTAACCCCCTCCCCTCTCCTCCACCCTCCCCCCTCCCATACTAGGCGTGTCGCCTAAACGCTGGTCTAACTCACGAGAAGAGTTATTATCTGATAGGTATTTATGGGTGATACCAAGTGTATGGTTGAGATTTGTCCAACTCACCCCCACATACCACTACTGTGTGAGAGAATGTAAGTTTCAACAAATCTCAACCATACACTTGGTATCATCAATGAATACTTGCTGTATAATAACTTTTCTCCTAACTCAATGATCTTTTACGATGCCACCACAGCACGACATGACTCGTGCTGCCTAAGTCGTTCGTGCTGCCTAAACGCTAGTCTATTTTAATGATCTTGTTGATATTTTATCGAACATGATTTTATTTCAAAGAATTCATCAAGTTATGTCACTTTTTCAACGGCACATTCAAATCAACAACTATGACGATCCGGTAAAAAATTGACCCGGCCGGTCATGAAAATTCCAACCAACTAATAAGCATATTAGCACGAGGATTAGATTTGACCAGCATAAGAGATTATTGTACTTTCTAATATTAATTATACTTCAATTATCATTTTTCACCTAATCGCCTTTGGTGAGATTTTAAGAGAAAACCAATATACCAAATATAATGTATAGAAAAAACCCAATGACACAACGTTTTTACTGCAACGATTAACACAAAGCTCATTTGTATTATTGATCATTAGTATGTCTCATTGATCGTGAGTATGACCAACATAATCAATGATACAAAATTATATCGTGTCACATGTTCTGACGGTAGCTTTTGCATCACCCATAGATATAACACATCTTATTTTATTTGATAGCTATAAGGAGCGACACAACAATATTGTGTACATCATTAATCATGATGTAAGCTCATCCCGATCAACAGTGCAGAACTCAGTTTGATACAACATAGAAATTATTACCTTTGAGTGGAATATCACCAGCATCAATAAGTTCAGGCATACAAAAACAAGCCCAGAAATTGCATGCACCAATTGTCCTAAAATAAACAAGTGGAATCCCTTTCTCTACTGCAAAATCTCCAGCAAAACTCAAGATCCCATCTGCTATTATACAACTAACCGGCCTTTTGGTCGAACCAGAAAAACAATCCTTCTCTATCATCATCTTCCTAAATTCCGGTCCAGTTACATTCTTACATCCAACCAAAATATCATTCACTTTCTTCCCAGATCTTGGATGATCATCCGGTAAACCGTCCGAAATCGTCTGGAACTGAAAACCCGGGTACTTTCCAAACCGGGATTCGACGTCGGTATGTTTGAGGAGACGATCATGGCCGAAATGAGAAACAATAAAAGTGACATCGAGATTTTGAAGAGAGAGAAGCTCAGCAAGAATAAGCATGGAGTTGACATGGCCTTGAATTGGAAATGGGATTATGAGAATATGGGGTGGCAACATTTCTTGATCTTGACTTCCCATTTTTCTTTTCTTGAGAATTTTGCACTCAAAGAATATATTTAAAAGGGTTTTCAGAAATAGAGGCGAGATTTCGGACATGCATTTCTGTTCTTAAGTTGGTCATATTTATAACCTTTTCAAACGGAGGCGGCCGCTATGAATTATTACTTTATAAATATTACATTATTTATAATGCCATACATCATTTATATACTCATGGTTGTCTCTAAAATTACTTTATAAATATTACATTAATAACAATTCAACTATTTTTAATTACTTTATTAATTATATTAATAACGTATTTCCCCCAAAATATATATGGTAGAAATATGCTATCCACGCCTCAATATATCAGTCATTCGATGATATTTTTACACATATTAAATAAGTTGGAGGATCGTTTGTTGTGGGTGGTGTCACGGATTTTATCTATGAAAATAAACAAGTAATAAAATTTATAAATCCGGTATTCCCCAAGTGCAGGGATCGTAGCATAGCGATTAATACCGGAGTCGATCTCAGGGAATCGAGGTTGTTTAATCTAGTTTATTAACACTTCCAATTTGTTACTACTAAAACAAAACTAAAAAAACGATAAAATAAACTGGACAGAGGATTGTCACTTCAAAGCCAGGAAGGATAAAAGCGAAAACGAAATCTAAACTAAATCTATTCTAACCCTAGTATGCAATAAAAACTATAACTTTACTAAGCAATTCTAGCACAAGTGATTAATCAATAATTTTAGACGACGAACAAGCAATTGATCCACCGATCCTACAACAATCAATTTCTATCTAGATTATCTCGTGATTTTTAACCAAGTTGTGATTCACCTAACAAAGGTAGGAACTCCTAATCTCTTAGAAAAGTTCGTCTATCAATCTTTTATCTTTCGATTCTAAAGATTAACGCTTTCTAACCAAAGGTGTGAAATTTATTGATTTCTAACCTAGAGATCTAACCTAATAACTCTCGTTAATTAGGTTAAAGGTCTAATCTTTATTACGGCGATCTAAGGTTTAACATGATTCTCATCAAAGTCAAACAAACAAACATGCAACGATCTATCGATATAATTGCATAAAAACATCATAAACATAATAAAGATACAACTTTAAGTAAAAACTCACAAGATAATCCGGAAACGAAATCAATATGTTGATGGATGGCTTCACAACGCTTGTTCAAGGGAGGTCTAGCCTCTAAACATCACCTTGAAGCTTCGAATTACTTGATGAAAGTACATAAAATAACTAGATTCTAACTAGGAATTGAAAGCATAAAAACTGGGTAAAAACTAAGGAAAAACGCAGCTGAGCCGCCCCTAGGGTTTAGGGTTCGAATTGTGGTCTTAGGGTTGAAAATAACGCGTCCTTATATAGATTTTTAGGTTGGTTTCGCTGAGGCGGTGCTGTGGACGCCAGTTCAGAAAATTTCTGAACATCCTGAATCGACTTTTACCTCTTGGACGCCAGTCCACTAATTCTGGACGCCTGTCCAATGGACGGAATGTTAAACGCGCGTCCATCTAGTCTTGCATGCAATTCTTCATTCCAAATTTCACTTGCATCCTTCCCTTTCCATTCAAACTCCTTTTATGACACGTTTATATACCTACAAAACCACAAAAAACACGCAAAGTGTAAAACCATAGATAATTACCAATAAAATCACGAAATTAGCTCAAGTTTACACTTAAAGACTTTTAAAACTCATTTGCTCAATAATTCGATTAAACCCTTAATTTCTATGCAAATTATACGAATATGGAGGAAATTATTACAAAATATAACGATATAAATCATATAAAATCACCCTTAACAGGCGGTGTTGTGGTAGTGGAAAAAAAGCAAAAGGGACATAAAAAAAAATATTTTAAACACCAAAAACGATACCGTTTAACTCTTGCACAGCTGGTGTCCTGAATGGTTCATATAGCAGACGATCCGAATTCTACCAAAGAGCAATGAAAGAGGTATAACAGATTGACACAATATTCATCTACACCATTGATCGATTATTTTAGAACATTTAGTGATTGATCTATGTCCACAACAATCAATAGTATAGATGAATCTTGTGTCAATCCGTTGTGTCAATTCGTTGTGGCCGTATCATTTCCATTCTACCAAATGCGTGAGTGAAATGTGTTTAAATTTACCTTAATTATCTTACGTAATAATGGTACGTTAGGTGAGTTGAACACATCTAACCTCTTTTTAAAATGTCTTATATTAGCATACAAAAGCACTAGTCCAACAATTATCTGAAAATGCAACACAAACGCGCATATATATATAATCAGGGGAAATATCTCAACATGTGAGACACTTAGAGGACATGTTTTCTTCAGAGGTAATTGCATTTTTAGTCCATTATTTGCTTCAATTTCTCAATTGTCCCTTAATATTGATATTTTCGGTTCACATACTGTATTTTTTTTTTTTTTGTTACACTTTCAAGACATTTAACGGTAGAATAATGTTTCACATTTAATTTCTACTTGCGTGTCATGTGTTGTCGGTTTTGGTGACTTGATCTTAAACCGAGAAATATCCGGTGGAACTAATCTGGGAAAACTGAGACCGAGATTGATGGTCGGTTCGATTAAGTATATTCGTTCTGTGAAAGTCGGTTTGATGAAGTGCAACTGAGTTTCTCCTGAAGTCGGGAGTCAATTTCTGGACTCCTGAGTTATCCTGAGTATAGCTGAGTTCTACATCTGGGCAGTTGATTACAAGTCCGGGAAGCCAGTTGTTTGAGATGAGTTTCTTCTGGTGGATAACAGCTGAAGCTGGGGTCCACATCCGGGTATTTATGGTAGTTCGACAAAGATCTATGGCGGTTAGGGTTTGAGACTTGTGTCTATAAATACTAAAGTTGTAATCAATGCAATGTGTGTCTTTCAAGAGTGTTGTTCACACACTTGTGAAAACCTTGTAATTCTATGCATAATAAAATATCTCCTTCTCTGTCCATGGAGTAGTCGACACAACGCCGAAACCACGTTAAATCACTGTGTTCTTCTTGTTTCTGTGTTTTATCAATTCCGCCATTCTTTACGTTTGCATTGCTATCTGTGTTTGTTTCCTTCTTAAACTGCATATTCCTATCTGGGTTTATAACAAACTGGTATCGGAGCAAGGTTCAAGATTCAGGAGTTGCAGGTGATCGACAGAGTTGATCTTCACCAAGACCAATGACCGGTGCTAGGAATTTGTGATCAAAGGTTTGTTCTTTAATTAGAAGGATGTTAGCAATGAATGTGAAGATTGATAAATTTACAAGGATGAACAGTTTCAGTTTATGGAAAATCAAGATGCGGGCCTTGTTAAAGCAACAAGGATTGTGGACTCCTTTATCGGGTAGAGGGGATGCCGGTTCTACAGATTATGCCAGTCTGGAGGAGAAAGCACACTCAACCATCATGTTGTGCTTGTCTGATGATGTTATTACAGAAGTTTCCGAGGAAGACACCGCTGCCAAGTTATGGTTAAAGCTTGAAAGCCTGTATATGACTAAGTCATTAACCAACAAGTTGCTTCTGAAGCAGAGGCTGTTCAGCCTGAGAATGCATGAGGGGGCTCAGTTGAGAGATCATCTTGATCAGCTGAACTCAATATTACTTGATCTCGTGAATATTGATGTTAAGATTGAGGATGAAGATGCTGCTTTGATTTTGCTGGTTTCATTAATAGCTTCCTATGAGAACTTTGTGCGGTCTTTCATAGTTGGGAAGGATACAGATTGCTTTAGAGGATGTAAGGTCAACTTTACATGCCAGGGAGCTGAGACATAAGGCAGCTGGGGTAGACACTCAGGCTGCAGGAATGATAGTCAGTTGTAGCAGTGGAAAAGAGCATGATCAGTCTAGGAAGAAAAGTTCCAAGAAAACAAGGTCCAAAGGCCCCAAATCCACAGATGTCTGTAATTTTTGTAAGGAGCAGGGACATTGGAAATCCAATTGTCCAATAAGGAAGAAACAGCAGGAGAACAGTTCTGGCACAGTTGCTATAGCAGCTGAGCATGATTCAGATGAGGACATGGTCCTAGTGGCAGGAGAGTCAACACATCAAACCGATGTGTGGATTCCGGACTCTGGGGCATCCTTTCATATTTGCCCTCACAGAGAGTGGTTCTCAAGTTATCGGCAGATAGATGGTGGTCATATATCTATGGAAAACAGCAAGTTCTGCAAGGTAGTTGGAATTGGCTCAGTTTAGTTGAGGACAGAAGATGGAAGATTCTGAAAACCGAGTGAAGTTAGACATGTTCCACAAATAACCAAAAACTTGGTATCTCTCGGTTCTTTGGACAGCAGGGGATTCAGTTTTAAGGGGGAAAGTGGTGTCTTGAGTGTCTATAAAAAGTCAGTTAAGATTCTCAAGGGAATCAAGAAAGGACTCTGTATATATTACAAGGGTCAGTTGTTGCTGGTTCTGCTGCTGTGGCATCACCTGAGGTTCATCAATCACAGCTTACAAAACTGTGGCATATGAGACTGGGTCACATGGGTGAAAAGAGGATGCGTGTTCTTTCTCGGAAAGATCTTCTTGGGGGATGTAAGGTTAAGAATCTGGACATTTGTGAGCATTGTGTGTTTGGGAAGCTTCATAGGAGCAAGTTTTCGAAAGGGGTACACAACACAAAGTCATCACTTGATTACATATCATTCTGATTGTTGGGGGCCATCAAAGGTGGAGTCATTGGGTGGTCACAGATACTTTATGTCCTTTATTGATGACTATTCAAGGATGACTTGGGTGGTGCTGATGAAACACAAAAGTGAGGCATTCAAGAGCTTCATGCAATGGAAGGCTCTAGTTGAGAATCAATTGGGGAAGAAGATCAAGAGGCTTTGTACAGATAATGGTCTGGAATTCTGCTGGATTGAGTTTGATACATTGTGCAAAACCGAGGGTATTTCCGGACATCACACAGTCAGGATTACTTCTCAGCAAAATGGTGTAGCTGAAAGAATGAATCAAACTCTTCTGGAGAGAGCAAGATGTATGCTTTCTCATGCTGGTTTATCAAGGAGATTTTGGATAGAGGTTGTTACCACAACTTGCTACTTAATCAACATGAATCCTCACACAAGGATCAGCCTCAAAACACCAGTTGAGATGTGGTCGGGCAAGCCCGCAAATTATTCAGTTCTAAGGGTTTTTGTAAGCACAGTTTACTATCATGTCGTTGAAGGGAAACCGGAACCAAGGGCCAAGAAAAGAGTATTTGTGGGGTATGGTGATGGAGTAAAGGGGTACAAAATTTGGTCATCAGCAGAAAACAGAGTGATACTCAGCAGAGATATAGTTTTCGATGAAAATTCTGTGCTCAGTTCATCAGTGGAAGGATAACCGACATCGAAACCAGTGCTGAAACCGAGAAAACTGACAGTAAGGTGGAGCTTCAGGTGGAGTCGGTTGGAATGCAACAATCAACTGATCCAAGTCAGTTTTCATCTGATTTGGTTGCTGAACCAGAGCTGAATCCAAGCCAGTCAGCTGAGCGAATGTCAGTTGAGCGTCAAACCGAGAATATGGGTCAGCAGAGTATAGCTGTTTGTAGAGCTAGAAGATCCAATATTGGGATACTTCCCAAGAGGTATGGGTTTGATGATATGGTTGGAGACACACTTCAAGTTGTAGAAGAATTGGATGGTTATGAACCTTCTACTTACAGGGAAGCAGTAACATATTCTGAAGCATCTCAATGGATTTCTGCCATGGGAGATGAAATGGAGTCATTACTGAAGAATCGGACTAGAGATCTAGTTAAACAACCAACTGAAAGGAGAGTTGTTACTTGCAAATGGATTTTCAAGAAGGAGGAAGGGATAACCGAGGCAGAAAGAGTTAAGTATAAGACACGTTTGGTTGCAAGAGGGTTCAATCAGAAAGAAGGGGTGGACTTTGATGATATTTTCTCACCAGTAGTCAGACATACTTCAATCAGAGTGTTACTAGCAATGTGGCACAGCAAGACTTAGAACTTGAGCAGTTAGATGTGAAGACAGCTTTTCTACATGGTGAGGTAGATAAAGAGATATACATGACTCAGCCAGAGGGTTTCCAAGTTCCTGGTAAGGAAGATCTTGTGTGTAAGTTGAAGAAGTCCTTATATGGACTAAGCAGGCTCCTAGACAGTGGTATAAAAGGTTTGACAGTTATATGATCCAGTTGGGTTACAGCATAAGTCCTTATGATTGCTGTGTTTACAACAGTCGATTGGAAGATGGATCATATATCTATTTTGTGTTATATGTGGATGACATGCTGATAGCTGCAAAGAAGAAGTCTGATGTTCAAGATCTGAAAGACCTTCTCAGTGCTGAGTTTGAAATGAAAGATTTGGGTGCAGCCAAGAAAATTTTAGGGATGGAGATCTGGAGAGATAAAAATCAGAAGAAACTATTTTTATCTCAAGAGGGCTATATACAGAAAATTCTGTCAAAGTTTGGCATGTCAACTGCTAAGCCAATAGATACTCCTATGACATCAAATATTCATCTGTCAGTTTTTGCTTCACAATCAGCAGAGGAGAATGAGTACATGTCAAGAGTTCCCTACGCTAGTGCAGTTGGCGGTCTGATGTATGCCATGGTGTGCACTAGGCCCGATCTGGCTCAGACAGTCAGTGTTGTCGGCAAGTTTATGGCTCAACCTGGAAAGGAACACCGGAAAGCTATGAAAAAAATGTTCAGGTACCTTAAAGGTACAAATGATGTTGGTCTCATTTATGGAGGTGATACTGAGAAACCGATCACAGGATACTGTGATGCCGATTATGCAAGTGATGTGGACAGTAGAAAATCAATGACTGGTTATGTTTTCACTTTGGGGAATTCAGTTGTCAACTTGAAAGCAACTCTTCAGGCAACGGTGGCTTTATAAACTACTGAAGCTGAGTATATGGCTCTTCCTGAAGCAACCAAGGAGGGTGTCTGGTTGAAGGGACTAGTCGGTGATTTGGGGCTACATCAGGATCAAGTTGAGATTTATTGTGACAGTTTAAGTGCAATTTGTCTAGCTAAGGATCAGGTTCATCATGAGAGAACCAAGCATATTGATGTGATATATTATTTTCTGAGAAATGAGAAGAGGGTTGTAGTGAAGAAGATCAGCACCAAGGAGAATCCTGCCGATATGTTCACTAAACCAGTTCTACAGAGTAAGTTTCTGTTGTGTCTGTACTTGCTGAATATTCAAAGCTTGTAAACAGTAATCTGGATACTCAGTTGAGGGCAGATCAACTTGAGTGGATTCTGTGGAGAAGTCTGGTACTGTACATCCTGGCATTGACGAATGCATCTAGTACAAGTACGTCTGATTATGCAATCTGGTGACGTTGAATGAGAGTTCAAGTCAAGGTGGAGATTTGTCAATTTTGGTGACTTGATCTCTAAACCGAGAAATATCTAGTGGAACTAATCTGGGAAAACCGAGACCGAGATTGATGGTCAATTCAGTTAAGTATATTCGGTTCTGTGAAAGTCGGTTTGATGAACTGCAACTGAGTTTCTCCTGAAGTCAGCAGTCAGTTTCTGGACTACTGAGTTATGCTGAGTATAGCTGAGTTCTACATCCGGGCAGTTGATTACAAGTCCGGGAAGTCAGTTGTTTGAGCTGAGTTTTGTCTGGTGGATAACAACTGAAGCTGGGGTCCACATCTGGGTATTTATGGTAGTTCCGACAAAGATCTATGGCGGTTAGAGTTTGTGACTTGTGTCTATAAATACCGAAGTTGTAATCAATGCAATGTGTGTCTTTCAAGAGTGTTGTTCACACACTTGTGAAAACCTTGTAATTCTGTGCATAATAAAATATCTACTTCTCTGTCCGTGGAGTAGTCGGCATAACGTCGAAAACCACGTTAAATCACTGTGTTCTTCTTGTTTCTGTGTTTTATCTTTTCCGCCATTCTTTACGTTTGAATTGCTATCCGTGTTTGTTTCCTATATGGGTTTATAACATGTGTCATATTATTCGTTGAGAAAAATTAAAATATAACGTCTTTGGTCCCTTATATTTTCTTGTTCTGTCAAAATTAACTCGTATTTTGTTTTTTGATAAAGACATTTTAGATCCACTAATTATAATTTTTTGTTAGATTTATTGGACACTTTACAAATCCCACATTGGGTCAAATGTTAAGTGTCGGTGTAAAAAAAAAAAAAAATAGAAGTCAGACAACCGAAATTTTCATCATGATAGAGTACTATTAAGAAAATGAAGAAATTAAAATAAGAAACCACAATTGAAATTTTCTCTTTTCAAACACTGCACAAAAATCAACCGGACACTTGAATTTAACTTAATTTTTTTTTAAAGGTACCTTCATAGTAAGAACAACGGCTTCCAAAGTTGCAATTTTTAAAAACAAAAGATTCCAAAATCCGGAAGATGGAACCACAAAGGAAATTTCCTTAAAAGCAGCCTTAATTGTCACTCAAAATAGGTATAAGTCCATTCAAAAAAAGATGGTTGTGTGGTCACTTCCCTTGAATATATAAAAAAAACAACACCCACCGTTTGAGTTTATTTTCTTTTTCGAATCTTGATCCCAATCAATACACTTTACGATCAAATGTAAAAAAACATATAATATGATATCGTTTTGTTTGTAATGTACACATAAAACTATGTCGTTTTGTGGGTGCCTTTGTACTTGACCTATAAAACGACATTGTTTTGTTTGTAGTATACATATAAAACCCCACGGGGTTTTGTAGGTGTCTTTGTACTTCACCATCAAGTGTATTAGAGATGATTTTTTTCCTTTGCTCTCGTCTTTAAATGTATCATTTTTTTATTTGCTTAAAACCCATGGTATCTGGAACCAACTGATCGAACTAATCCGGTGTTCGGTGTGAGTCGTGCCTGCAGAGTCGACTCTTACTCAGGGTAAGACCTGACCAAGAACTCTATTAATATGACGGCTCAAAGGAGAATCGAACCGGTGACCTCTCTAGATATTCTCAAACCACTTACCACTTGAATTAAGCTATTTGATTATATGTTAATCATTTTAGACATTGTTTCATTTGTTCCGATTTAAGTATTTTTACAATAAAAAAAAATTATTTTTTTATGGGGAATTTTTATGTGATGACTCTATTCAGTATGGAGACATCAATTATACTTTGAATATACACGTATTTTGAAGTGTAAATAAACAAAAACTTAAAACATAGATGTTTTAAAGAGTAAATTGGTGTTTTTGTATTGAGTAAAAGACACCACGGATATATATATATATATATATATATATATATATATATATATATATATATATATATATATATATATATATATATATTTATTTATTTATTTATTTATTTATTCTCGGACTCGTTCTCTTCCAATCATTTTAAGGTAAAGCCGCTACGTTGGATGAAAACTAAACAAATAATAAGGGAGAATTGGCTATATAGCCTTTTTTCAACAAATTCTTCTGTGTTTTTTTCCGTTTTTTTGACCGCGATTTTCTCCATTTTTTTTCACAAATGTGCACGATCTTAAGGTCCTCAAATCCCCTATAGGTTCCCCCTTCCCAATTAGGGTTTAGTTTGGTTCAAAAAACACCTAAAACGCGAAGATTTAGAGGCTTCAAAAAGACTGTTTACACCATTTCAACAAAAAAGACTATATCCCCAAGATTTGTGGTCAAACACCCTTTTTAACCTTAAGCCCCAAATAATAATGCCGGCATCTAGGATTGCGATGTCTGACCTTCATTTTAAAAAGGCAAAGTGCAATAAACCATCTCAAACTATATATTAAAACTAGTTTAAAAACCCGTGCATCATGCACGGGACGGTTCAAGTTAGTATAATACTAACTCTGTCTTAAAATGTAAGTCCGTTAAGTTTTTTTTTTTTTAATTTGTCCCATAATATAAGTCCATTACATTTTTCTT
This sequence comes from Gentiana dahurica var. dahurica, assembly GCA_024500145.1. Classification (NCBI taxonomy): domain Eukaryota; kingdom Viridiplantae; phylum Streptophyta; class Magnoliopsida; order Gentianales; family Gentianaceae; genus Gentiana; species Gentiana dahurica. The sequence goes on along the minus strand of CM044907.1, from coordinate 10,676,719 downwards.
CCTTTTAACCCAAATTTATTATACATCCACCTACTTTACATTCCTTTTACCCCTAATTAATCCCAATGTATAAAAAGCTTTCCTATCAGCAAACATTCGAATCCAATGCAGCTGCAAAAAAAATAAGCATAAAAATGAAAACACATCAGACAATATTGATTAACCAAAAACATGGCTAAAATTAGGGACATTTGGGAAAAACATAACAAAATGAAAGATAAATTCTAAGAAAAATTGAGAGGTACGAACCCGTTTTGCCCCATTATCAACCTCATGTGCCACAAACTCCCTGCACCATAAAAAAGCTCATGCATGTAATTGAAAAATCATATACATATGAGAAGAAAAGGAAAAAAAAAACGATTTTACATACGTTCTCCTGATAAGTCCTTATGCCTATGATACATGATCTTCTTTTATCGCCAAATAGCATTCTATAAGCCAGGATCAAGAGAGGTAAAACCAATTTAGAAAAGGAATCGAGAAATATTATCTAAAAAAGGTACCGGACGCCTATGAACCCACCGTTGTTGAAGCCCCATCATTACTTTCATAATATAAATACTTCAAATCAAGCTGCCTGCATTCTCGTTTTATCTAATCATCATAGAAGCTCTATGCACCTGTAATTTCATAATAACTCATCAAGAAACTGTTGAAGCAATTCAATTAGAACCATACAACCAACAAAAATATCAGGGACATTAACATTTGGCTAGTATTATTGATCGCTACTTACGCAGTAATCACAATTAAAAAGCGCCACAAAAAACATATAGTGAATTGTTCGATTTGTCCGAAGATACAACTCCATAATCTTGTTGACCAAACACACCATAATAAACTCAAAACATCTCCCTGCAAATCTAGGGATCGATCGTACTTATTCAATCTAAGAATACAAAGAACAAAAAGTGATCGGAATTGATTTATATTGTGTTTTCTTTTGGGTTTCGAGCGGTGCCTTGATTCACGTACAAAATTGTGATAAATGTTTTCGGTTTTTTTGTTTTTTTTATTGGCAAATGAACATGGCTATTTTTAGGTTTAAAGATGCACAACTTTGAGGGGTTTTAAATTTTGAGGGATATATTGTGATTGCATGCGTTTTGTGTAATGAAAATTTGAATGACATAAATTTAGGAGCCCGTAATAATACCGAATGACGTAAATTTAGGAACGTTGCCTGCTTTAAGTTTTTCAACCGACCGGAATCTCTTTTCAAAAAAATAAAATAAAAAATAGAGCAGTTTTTTCTTATATATTTTTTAAAGCCGAATTCTATAATAGATAGATAGATTAGTCTAAGAATAACTCATTAAAAAAAACCCTCATGGATGCATTTATTTTAATATTTTTAGTGATTTGTTTATTGAATAATGATAAATGCACAACGGGCATGCCACAACGGTGATATGTACCATTGACAATAATGTGTTTAAATTGATCAAATGTGAATCTAACATAATCAACGGGCAGATCGCCGTTGTGCTTGTATCATTACTCTTGTTTTTTTCTTTTGGAAAAGAATAAATAGGAGTAAATGTGAGTGGTAATTTTTTGGAAGTCCATATTTTACATTTTAGAGAAATGATTTGTCTGAATCACGCATTAAATACCGTGCATTAAATTTTTTTTTTAAAGGTGAAGGTGCATTAATGTTTAAGGAAAAAATCCATGCATTAATTAATACATGGTATGGGGTTGGGTCGGGTAATTAGCGGGTTTGGTGCGGGTCGTCGGGTAATTGATTTTATACACCTTCTAAAACATATATATATAGATAGATTTCTGACTTTAATTTGAGTAAATTATAGTCTAATGTTGTAAATTTCTTACATTAAATAGTTTAGGGTTATAATTAAGCAAATAATAAAAAATATTAGGACCATACTGACGTACACCCATGCCAAAATACACCTACATCGATTTGAAAGAAAAAACAGTGAGCTTATGGGCTAACTCGTTGCTTTCTCTTTCAGAATACAAAACATGGCATGAGTCAAAACCGAAAATCATCAGCCTAATATCATCAAGAACAGTCGCAGAATCAAAAGGGGGAAGCCGGCCAAGTTCACTACAGTTAGGTAATGACAGATTATTAGTATAACAAACTAGGTTCTTAATTCCCATGGCATGACTTCTACTAAGACACCAACGTAAAGCTTGAGCCTCCGCAGCAAAGACGGAACTAGAAACCGATCTCGGGGACACCCAAGCCTCCAAAATCGTACCATCTTCCCGGAAAAGAGCCGCTCCATAGCCAGCAAGGCAAGAATCCGGCTTCCAGGCCGCATCGACATAGGCCCTAACCACATCCGGAGTTGGGTCCGGACGCTGCAAGACAGGAGATGAGGAACTAATATTAGAATTTATCCTCTCCTCTTGATGTGCTCGCTCAAAGTCTAACCATGCCTCATTAGCATATTTTGCAGTATCATCCGGGGACCAAAACAAATATTTGAAATATCTGTTATAACGAGCCTTCCAAATGAACCATAAGATGAAACAAGAAAAAATTATTCGGTCATTCAACTCCCCATGAGAGTGTTTAACCGATATCACATCCCACCAATGACTAACCGAGGCATTCGGTGCCAAAGTAAATTTTTCATAAAGTATAATTTAAGGGGATAAAATTGCATTTATTCCTTTAAATAAACACTACTTTGGATGCAATTTATTTTGAGTAGTAGAGAAATAAAAAAAGTAAAATCGATTTGGAAAGAAGTTTAACATTAGATAAACTTTATGTCTGTTTTGTGACTTGATCTCTAAAACTGGTGGAACTAATCTGAAAGTCGGTTTTGTGAAGTGAAACTGTGTTTCGGAGAAAACTTAGAAAACTGAAATTTGGTAGAAAATTGAGTTTTGGTGGAAACCGTGTTTTGATGGAAACCGAGTTTTTGTGGAAACCGAGTTTGCTTAGTTCTACATCCGAGTTGATTGATTACAAGGGAAAAGTGAGTTTCAGGAAAAGTGAGTTTTCATCCGTTAGAGTCGGTTTGAGCTGGGATCCATATCTGGGGCATTTATGACAATCCAATAGAGATCCTATGGTGGCTAGGGTTTAGGGATTTGTGTCTATAATTATCATCTGTTGTAATCAATGATGTGTGTGTTTTTCAAGAGTGTGAAAATTCTTGTAACTTCTGTGCATAATAAAATATCTCATTTTCTGCCCGTGGATTAGTCGGCACAACACCGGATACTACGTTAAATCACCGTGTTCTCTTTGTTTCCGTGTTTTATTAATTTACGCCTTATTTTTCTGTTAGATTGCATCTGTTTCATCTTTCTTCAACTATAAGTTTCTCTTTTGTGTTTCAACAAACCGGTATCACAGCGTAAGGTTCAAGATTCGGAGAGATTTGCAGGTGGAACGGAGTTGATCTTCACCAAGACCGGTGGCGGTGCTAGGATTTTATGATCAAATGTCTATTTTTTAACAAGAAAGATGTCGCAATTAATGTAAAGATTGATAAATTTACAGGGAGGAACAGTTTCAGTTTGTGGCAAATTAAGATGCGGGCCTTGTTAAAACAACAAGGATTGTGGACTCCTTTCTCCGGTAAAGGAGATGCCAGGGCAACAGATTACGTCAGTCTGCAGGAGAAAGCACATTCTACCATCATATTGTGCTTTTTAGATGATGTTATCACGAAGTTGTTGAGGAAGACACCGCTGCTAAGTTATGGTTAAAGCTTGAAACACTATATATGACTAAATCATTGACCAACAAGTTTTTGCTAAAACAGAGGCTATTTAGCCTAAGGATGCATTAGGGGGCTCAGCTGAGAGATCATCTTGATCAGTTGAACACAATATTACTTTCTCTCAAGAATATTGATGTGAAGATTGAGGATGAAGATGCACCTCTGATTTTGTTGGTATCACCACCAGCTTCTTATGAGAACTTTGTGCAATCCTTTATAGTTCGGAAGGATACAGCTTGCATTGAAAGATGTAATGTCAACTTTACATGCCAGAGAGATGAGACATAAGGCAGCTGGGGCAGACAGTCAGGCTGTTGGACTGGCAATCAGCAGCAGTAGTGGAAAAGAACGTGGACGGTCTAGGAAGAAGAAACCTAAGAAGACAGGGTCCAAAGGTCCTAAATCCCTAGATGTCAGCAATTACTGTAAGGAGCAGGGACATTGGAAGTCCAACTGCTTAAAGAAAAAGAAGCAGCAGGAGAATAGTTCTGGAACAACCGATGTTGCACTGAGTTTTATTCAGAGGAAGACATGGTTCTAGTAGCTGGAGAATCAGGACATCATGCCGATGTGAGGATTTTGGACTCTAGAGCGACTTATCATATTTGTCCACACGGAGAGTGGTTCTCAAGTTATCAACAGATAGATGGTGGTCATATAGGTATGGAAAATAGCAAGGTCTGCAAGATAGTTGGGATTGGCTCAGTTCAGTTGAGGACAAAGTATGTTATATTTTGTATGTTGTGTGAAGTTAGACATGTTCCAAAGATGACCAAGAACTTGGTATCTCCCAGTCTTTTATACAACAAGGGATTCAGTTTTAAAGGTGAAGGTGGAAAACCGAGTGTCTATAAAAACTCAGTTTCATTTCTCAAGGGAGTCAATAGGGGTATTTTGCAAGGATCTGCTGTGGCTGGATCTGCTGCTGTAGCATCTGCTAAAATTCATCAGTCACATCTTACAAAACTGTGGCATATGAGACTGGGTCATATGGGTGAAAAAGGGATGCAGATTCTTTCTCAGAATAATCTTCTTGGAGGATGTACGGTCAAGAATCTGGAATGTTGTGAGCACTGTGTGTTTGGGAAGCTTCACAGAGGAAAGTTCTCAAAAAGAATACACAACACAAAGTCATCACTTGATTACATTCATTCTGATTGTCGGGGGCCTTCAAAGTGGAGTCATTGGGTGGTCGCAGATATTTTGTGTCATTCATAGATGACTATTCAAGGATGACTTGGGTGGTGATGATGAAACACAAGAGTGATGCATTTAATAACTTCAAGTTGTGAAAATCTCTAGTTGAAAATTAGTTGGGAAAGAAGATCAAGAGGCTTCGTACAGATAATGGTCTAGAATTCTGCTGGAATGAGTTTGATACATTTTGCAAAATTGAGGGTATTATCAAACATCACACTGTAAGGAATACACCTCAGCAAAATGGTGTAGCAAAGAGAATGAATCAAACTCTTCTAGAGAGGGCAAGATGTATGCTCTCTAATGTTGGTTTGTCAAGAAGATTTTGGGTCGAAGCTGTAAGCGCAGCTTGTTACTTAATCAACAAGAGTCATCACACAGGGATCAATTTCAAGACTCAAGTTGAAATGTGGTCAGGAATGCCTGATGATTACTCAGTTCTAAGGGTATTTGGAACACATTTTACTATTATGTCAGTGAAGGGAAACTGGAACCAAGGGCCAAGAAATGAGTGTTTGTGGGGTATGGTGATGGAGTGAAAGGTTATAGAATCTGGTCGTCAGCAGAGAACATAGTTATTCTTAGTAGAAGTGTTATTTTCGATGAGAATTCTATGATCAACTTATCAAGAGGAGGATTGTTGAAACTAAAACCAGTGCTGAAACCGAGAAAACCGATAGTAAGGTGGAGCTTCAGGTGGAGTCACCGAGATGCAACACTCAGCTGAACAAAGTCGGTTTTCATCCGATCTAGTTACCGAACTTGAACTGAATCCAAGCCATTCAAATGAACATTGGACAGTTGAGCGCCAAACCGATATTGGTCAAGAAAGTATAGTTGTCAGCAGAGCTAGAAGATCCAATGTTGGGATACCTCCCGGAAGGTATAGGTTTGAAGATTTGGCTGGATATGCACTTCAAGTTGCGGAAGAGGAGGATGGTTTTGAACCTTCTACTTATAGGGAAACCGTGACGTGTTCTGAGTCATCTCAATGGCTTGCTGCCATAGGAGATGAAATGGAGTCATTACTGAAGAATCAGACTTGGGATCTAGTTAAACATCCAGTTGATAGGAGAGTTATTATATGCAAATGGATCTTCAAGAAAAAGGAAGGAATGACCGAGGTAGAAGGAGGCAAGTATAAGGCACGTTTGGTTGCTAGAGGGTTCAGTCAGAAAGAAGGGGTGGACTTTGATGAGATATTCTCACCAGTAGTCGGACATACTTCAATCGAGTTTTACTAGCAATGGTGGCACAACAAGACCTTGAACTTGAGTAGTTAGATGTGAAGACAACTTTTCTACATGGTGAGATAGACAAAGAGATATACACGACTCAGCCAGAGGGATTTCAAGTTCCAGGTAAAAAGGCATTTGTTTGTAAGTCCTTGTATGGATTGAAGCAAGCTCTTAGACAGTGGTATAAAAGGTTTGACAGTTACATGATCCAGTTGGGTTATAGCAGAAGTCCTTATGATTGTTGTGTTTTTCAATAGTCAGCTGGAAGATGGATCACACATCTATCTTGTTCTATATGTGGATTGCTGATAGCTGCAAGAAAGAAGTCCGATATTCAAAATCAAATACCTTCTTAGTGCTGAATTTGAAATGTAAGATTTGGGTGCAGCCAAGAAAATCTTAGGGATCGAGATCCGGAGAGATAGAAGTCAGAAGAAACTGTTTTTATCTCAGAAAGCTATATACGTAAGATTTTGGCCAAGTTTGGTATGTCACCTGCAAAGCCAATAGATACCCCCTTAGCATCAAATGTTCATTTGTCGGTTTATGTTTCACAGTCAGCTGAGGAGAAGGAATATATGTCAAAAGTTCAATATTCTAGTGCAGTTGGCGGTCTGATGTATGCCATGGTGTGCACTAGGCCCGATCTGGCTCAGACAGTCAGTGTTGTCAGCAAGTTTATGGCTCAACCTAGAAAGGAACACCGGAAAGCTATGAAAAGAATGTTCAGGCACCTTAGAGGTACAACCGATGTTGGTCTCATTTATAGAGGTGATACTCAAGTTTGGTCACAGGATACCGTAATGCCGATTATGCAAGTGATGTGGATAGAAGAAAATCAATGTCTGTTTATGTTTTTACATTGGGGAATTCAGTTGTCGGTTGGAAAGCAACAATAGCTTTATCAACTACAGAGGTAGAGTATATGGCTCTTATTGAAGCAGCCAAGGAAGCAATCTGGTTGAAGGGTCTAGTCGGTGATTTGGGGCTACATCAGGATCAAGCTTAGATTTATTGTGACAGTTTGAGAGCAATTTGTCTAGCTAAATATCGTGTTCATCATGAGAGAACCAAGCATATTGATGTGAGATATCATTTTCTAATGAATGAGAAAAGGGTTATAGTGAAGAAGATCGGCACCAAGGAAAATCATGCCGATATGTTTACTAAACTAGTTCAACAAAGCAAGTTTCAGTTGTGTCTGGACTTGCTTAACATTCAAAGCTTATAATCGGTTTTCTGAAAACTTAGTTGAGTGCAGGTCAATTGAGTGGATTCTGGGGAGAAGTCCGGTACAAGTATATCCTGGCATTGACGAATGCATCTAGTACAAGTTGATCTAAATTATGCAATCTGGTGACGTTGAATGAGGTTCAAGTTAAGGTGGAGATTTGTCGGTTTTGTGACTTGATCTCTAAAACTGGTGGAACTAATTTGAAAGTCGGTTTTGTGAAGTGAAACCGAGTTTTGGAGAAAACTTAGAAAACCGAAGTTTTGGTGGAAACCGAGTTTTGGTAGAAACCGAATTTTGGTGGAAACCGAGTTTGCTGGGTTCTATATCCGAGTTGGTTGATTACAAGGGAAATGTGAGTTTCTGAAAAAGTGAGCTCTCATCTGGTGGAGTCAGTTTGAGCTGGGATCCACATATGGGGCTTTTATGACAATCCGACATAGATCCTATGGCGGTTAGGGTTTAGAGATTTTTGTCTATAAATACCATATGTTGTAATCAATGATGTGTGTGTTTTTCAAGAGTAAAAATTCTTGTAACTTCTTTGCATAATAAAATATCTCATTTTCTGCCCGTGGATTAGTCGACTCAACGCCGGATACCACGTTAAATCACCGTGTTCTCTTTGTTTCTGTGTTTTATCAATTTCCGCCTTATTTTTCTGTTAGTTTGCATATGTTTCATCTTTCTTTAACTTTAAGTTTCTCGTCTGTGTTTCAACACTTTATTTGAAAATATAAGAAAATAGGTGTAGAGAATTTGGAATCCGGAGAAAAGAGTTCATACTAGAAGTACAGGAGAGAAATAAAAAAATATTTTGGGAGACTATCATCATTTAAGTGATTGAATCGTCCATTTTCTTTAATATAATTAAGATTGAACCTCGTATTGCTCGAGTTGGAAGATGAATAATGACAAAATACCAATTTATTTGATAATAAAAAAAATCAATGATAAAAAAATATGAAAGAAGAGGGATGAAAAAATGAGGAGGGAAAGAATGGAAGCAGAATAAGATCAAGTTAAGAGCACTTAAGATTTATATTTCCCCAAATCTGGAAATATACATTTACTTTGACATTTTAGTTAAGAAGGCACAAGTTCGTCTCTCGGGGTGGAGGGCTAAGAGACTATCTTATTGATGCTTGGAGTGACTTCAACTTATCACGGGGACTTTGCAATTGTTCTTTTGAAATGGAGTGGACATACATATTCCAGGAAACCATGGCAAGCTCTTTGTTTTGGAGAAACAAAACGATATTCCTAGATCTTGTCTTTCATTAATTATCTAGCATCTCAGTCCGCATTAAATCTATTGTTATTGCAACTCGATTCCGTTTAAATCAACTTGAACTTGAACTTGAACTCAACTCGACTAGAAAATTAAACGATCAATACAAAATCAATGCAATACACGATTCGACTAGAGTTTAAGTACGAGTATGTTTATACTAATTAGTCAAATCGAACCGATCTCCAACTTTTCATTTATAGTTAGCTCGCTTACGAGTTACAACCCTACTTAACTTGCAGCAGGGGCGGAGGTATGTATATCAAGGTGGGGTCACGTGACCCCACTGAGTTTCGAGATTTTTTTTAGTATTAAAACGATGTAATTTTGTTGCTAAAAAATGTTGTTTTGTTGGTAAAAAATATAGTTTTAGGCACTAGTGAATCCACTGGAACAAAAATTTTAAATAAAAATATAGTTTTACGGTCTGGTGACTGGAAAAAATTTCTGGATCCGACACTGACTTGCGGGATATATTGGTGAAGTTGCGACTATCAGATCGAATTGCCTAGGAAAATTCACAAACAATAAATAAATAATCTAATTGCATGAACAATAGCTGGTTTAGCTGTCACATGGGGTCAGAAGACTCACCAGAAACAATAGTTGCTCAAACATAGTACTTATTACTATTTAAAAAAAAAAGTTTCAGTAATTGCCAGGTGATTAGATGTGAACTGCAGGTTCAGTTTAATTTCTTAAATTTTTTTAAACTAATTAACGTCTATTGCTAATGAAAAATTCTTTCAATTATTGATTTTTCCGGGAAACTCGTCTAGGCACAATAAAGGAAATCATTTTTCCAGGCGGCTCGCCTAGCTTGTGAGAAAGTAACTGGATTTCCAAGATCTTCGAGAGGTTCCAGTACATACGACTAGAGACATTTAAGTATCAAACCTTTAAAGTGAGTCGAGATTTCATCAAACATAATCATTTTTATGATTTCTCTCTCACAGTTTGACACTAGGGACGTCATCATATGTACAATCATAAATTGGTTCATATAGATAAACCGAATATATAATAACAGAAAATTCATTTATTATATGCATAAACATAAAGAAATACCAGAAATAATCCGACCCGGTCGGATCTGGTCCAATCGGATTGGGTCTAGGACACTATTTAAATATAACCTACCATTGCTTCCAAGGCAATTGAGAGTTCTTACATTTGATGTATGGTTTGAATAACTTATTGCAAATGTATTTGTTGTTGTTGTAGTGCACTAAAATCCATTGGATAGAGTGTTTCCATACATTTATATGTTTAAGTATAAGTAAATGTCAATTTTGTTATTTCATGGCTCATTTATTCAGACACACAAATTTATGATAACATACCATTAATTAAACCATGATAAAGAAATCAATAATGAGAGATTATGGTTGAACAAATTCTTTAGTTACATTAAAATTTTAATTCTTAGTTTTCCGTAAATGATACGTTATAAATACAATTAGACTAACAGAAATCCGTCTTTCGTCATATGAAGACAATGATAAATCTCATTTATCAGATTTAATGTTTTTGATTAATTTCAACAATTGAAATTTGTGTACATCATAGTTACATTATTTACATGCTTTTTGGCTTCCTTTGTTATGCACTTTATGCTTTATATATGAGTTCAAGGGTTATTAAAGATTGTTGGATTCATGCTAAATCGATCTTTGTTTGATATGGAAGCTTCACACTCATTTGTTTCAGGATATTCCTTAGGAAAATGAAGTGTGAAGCAAAGAAAACGAGTATACGATTCTTTAGCAGATGTGCTCACGGAAGGTTTAAATGGAAAGAAGCTCGAGGAATTCGAGATGATAAGCGTGTTCGGTCTGAATTTTTGAAGTACCTAGTTAGAATTGCTTCGATTATTAATTAAACATCCGTGGTGCCTAATTGTTGACTTTTTAATCGAGTTATTGATCAAGATGATAAGCGAGGAGGTCGCCAGAATTAACGTTGAGAGATACAACATCGCAAATTGCTGGGGATCGATTTTCATGGTCCAAGATTCACTTGGACATGGCCGAATTACTTGCATCGTACTTCTTGCATTGCAAATGCAACGGTTCTTTATAACCAATGCAACGTACGGTCATGATACCGGAATATCGTCGGATAATTTATGGATGCGCCTTTGGGACGGGGGCACTCACAAGCTACTATATATATTATGTATTTTTTCGTACCCATAAAATATATATTCGTCCTTATCATCTATAATAATCGTTAATTTAACATAAAACTATTGTCATGTATAAATTAACACACAGTTATTATCACACTGATACTTTTAAATAAATCTCAATATGGTACGTTACCAAGTGACCTTTCTAATCATGAATCGGCACCTGTTGGACAAAACACCCTAAATTCCTATCAGTGTTGAGGCCGATTGAGCGAAGACAAACATATACGTTTATTTAATCCAAATCAAAGCTAAAAACACACTAAACACACTATTATATAGCTAGATAGTGTCATAACAGAGAAGGAACGAAATGAACAACCGTAACTGAATGATTCTGAGATGTGAATATATTACAACGTAGGGGCGTTAAGAAAGGGGGCACCGACCGTATAATAAACGTTTCGTATCCACATGGACCAATAACTCTGTTGATGCCCGAAAACACGTCCCCGG
>CM044907.1:10648772-10664899 GCA_024500145.1 Gentiana dahurica var. dahurica | reverse complement strand
GAGGTGCACATGTAACTTCTAACCTTTTTGTTTCAATATGGAATGCAACATAATGTTCCTTATGAAAGGAACACAACCACCCGCCATTAACAGTGTGTAAGGAACATGTGGTTCCAAGCAACAAATTTTCTCTCAAGAAAGAGAGGCACACCACTATTTTACTTTCAGCCCATTTTTGTTTCTTGTAATCTTCCAAAACCCATATGTGAAGTTTATGGTTCACCAGATCAGTAACAGCCACCTTATCTTGTTTCCATATCGCGAAACCTATATTTGTCCCCTCCGTCAAAATCCCCTGCGGAATTTCAATCCTACCAAAGTGTTCGCTACCCATTTCAACATAAATTATTTCAGAAAGACGAGTTTCCCTTGTAATGAATCTAAAGAGAAAAAACACTTCAAGTACAAACATACATGTTGTCTTCTCCGTCCCATCGGGGAAACTTTGGAGACTAGGAATATCCAGACTTTTCCATTCGAGATCAGTCCCGACAGTAAGAACCTTACAACCACCAACTTCTTCTGTTCCTTTCTTGCTATAGAAAATAACCAACTTGTAATCGTTCTGAATATACGAAAGCTTCATAAATTTTACAAGCCTATGTGGATGAGGAATAACGATTGTTTCCTTTGTCACGGCATTACTCAATAAATATTGTTTCGTCATTAAATTTTCCTCCAGCCGCAGTTCATCCGTTTCAACCCACAAACTATTATTGTGTCCATTATTATCGCCCTTTTTCTCTTTGTGTAACTTGATAATGTCGCTACGGGAGTTGTGTCCCATATGCATCTCTATAAAATTCCGGTCTTGAATAGCAACACACCACGATTTGCAAACACATTTAAATCTACATAATGACTTCACGGGCAATCCGCTTAAGATCTGGAGAATCACGTCAAGGGGTATGTCTATGTTGTTACGGTTCCTTCCTACATTTCGAATCACCGGAAGGTTTGACATGAATAGCTCCAACGCCATCTTCAAACATGAAAGACCTGTCGAAGAAAATTAAATAACTCGATCATTGCAAACATAAATGGTATTTTTTTTCTTATAAAACCAAAATTACATCGTTTTGATATAAAAGAAAAAATTCTCTGACCGCGCCCCTCTCTTAACATGTTGCATCGGCCAACGACTATGAAATCTAAATGAAAATAACAAGTCTAGATGTTTAAGAAAATTATAATGTACATTTTTGATTGTTTGTATTCAGGCATTTATTTAATATCATGCTTTATCACTTTTCATGCTCAATAAAGTGTTTGAATATGTTTACAAGTATGAAAGTGATGGAAAGGAAATGTTATAATCCAGTGGCGGACCCAGGAAAATTTTTCAGTGGGGGCCAAATTAGAAAAAAAAAAAAAAACGTGAAAAAAAACTCAAAATCCAAGATTCAAACCTGTGACCTATCCTGACCTAAGGATAGGTAATAAAGTTTCTAACCAATTCAGCTAATGGATAATTACACTAGATATTGTCTGAAATAATATACATACACAATTTTAATATTACTAGAGGGGTATAATAGTAACTTCGTCCGGAAATTGAGGTGGGGTCCATGCACCCCACCCCTATAAGGCTGGGTCCGCCCCTGTTATAATCCGTTTTTATGGTTTTCGGACATATGGAAGTACGTTGCAAAATCGATTGAAAACTGCATGAGGAGTTGCAGATGCAACTTTCTGCACCCGATCATCACCATTTACCTGGTGGAAAGCTAGCGCTAAGCCGGTGGCCACCGGACTTCTGTGGCCCACTTGGCGTATTTCAAGAATATCTTTGATATTTTTATGATGTAAATACGGATAAATTATTGAGATAAGACATCTTTATGACATCAACAGATCCAAAAGTGATTTAAGCTTTAAATTAGATTCGAGGTATCACAACAAAATAAAAGTACGTTGTGATATACATTGTGCTACAACTATTGTGGTGGCAGCATCACCATATACTTCAAATCGAGTCATTTACTATTAGATAAATATTTGAGTCGAACCAATTCTGATCTAAAAAACTACTACCCCTGTCTCATAAAAAGTGTTAACTATTTGAAAATTATCATATATAAATTGTTCATTTAAAAAACCAATTACTTTTTTACTGCACTTTTCCAAACATAATATTTATATATTCATTTTATATTTCAAAAGAGCATTTATTATCTAATGGAGTATATATGTCCATTAATATTTAAAATACACAAATTAATTATTGTTTTTAATCTGTGTACACTATAAAAAAAAAATGAACACTTTCTATGTGACGGGGTTGATAAGTATATATTGAGCTCTTCTTTGTTAGAGATAATGACAGAATATTCTAGATATATAAAATTAGGAAAATAATTGATTGTAATCAATCTCATTATGGTTATTATTATGTTCACATTATGCCTATTAGTATAAATAGTCTACTATTGTATTCAATCAAATTAATGCAATACAATATCTTTTTCTATTATTCTGTTATGGTATCGGAGCTCTAGACTAACGTCTTTTCGATCCTGAGCAAGCTTTACGAAGAAGAATGTTTGGGTGGGGGTTTGTGACATCAATATGATCAAACCCTCATCCCTCCCAAATTGTTTTTCTTTTTTTCTTTTTTTCACGTTGCATTTTTTTTTTTTTTAGTTCATATCCAGATTTTTTTTTGAATAAAACCCTAGCCGCCCCTTAAACCATGGCTACCGCCCCTTGCTCCAGCGCCGCCCCCTGCTGTCCGGCCACCACTCGGCAACACAAAAATCTCGTTCCAGCTTTTCTCCAACTCGGCAACCCTTCTCTTTTTTTTAAACAAAACAAAAAAATTTCTCTTTTCTTTTCGCCCCAGGTCCCAGCTTTTCTTTTCCCGTCCCTCGACCCCCTTCTCCGTCCTCTTATTTCCTTTTCCCTTCTTCTCGTTGATTTCCCACCCCTCCCCCTTGGATCACCCTTTTTGGATTAAAAGATGCGAACAAGTGGATTTTGTTTTTCATTATTTTCCCCTCCTTTCAGCCACGTCCCTCTTAATGTCATAAGAGACAAAAACTCCCACACTCTCCTTTCACCATCTCATCAAATCTCCCCTATAATTTTCTTTTTTTTTTTTCTTTTTTTTTTTTTCTCGGTCTAGTCCCTCTCTCCTGCTCACACGAGTTAATTTTATTTTCTGCAAGGGCAAGTCCCAAAATATTTTATTTTCTGCATGGGTATATCCCAAAATTATTTATTTTCTGCACGGGTCAATCCCAAAATATTTTATTTTATGCAAGGGTCAATCCCAAAATATTTTATTTTCTGCCTGGGTCAATCCCAAATATTTTACTTTCTGCCTGGGTATATCCCAAAATATTTTATTTTCTGCAAGGGTATATCCCTCCCTCAATGTATTTTTTTTTTGTTAGTGCCTATCCCACAAGTTTTATTCAAGCAATAAACATCGAGTTGAGAAGAAGTTGATGCTGATTGACATGCAGAGTTGTCGCAGACACTCAGGACTCCAGCCATTCATTGCGAGCCAATCATCATGTTCGTTGCACTACCATGTGATTGCGGGGGCGTGTTAGAGATAATGACAGAATATTCTAGATATATAAAATTAGGAAAATAATTGATTGTAATCAATCTCATTATGGTTATTATTATGTTCACATTATGCCTATTAGTATAAATAGTCTACTATTGTATTCAATCAAATAAATGCAATACAATATCTTTTTCTATTATTCTGTTATTCTTCTAAACTTACGAACCATGCTATAGTGAGCAAAAACAATCGATTCGTCACTATAGTTTCCCAGGCAACATCCATATATATATATAAAATAAAGAAACAAGCATATGATAATGATAAATAAGAAAAACAGAAATAATAAAGTGTCAATGCACCCGGGCTAGTCTGGACATATCTCAATGCACTCTGGATATTTTGTATTACAATGAGAAAGTGTCGAGCAAGAACAATAACGTACTGTGGCAAATCGTCACCTTACTTTAACAAAGGAGTACCCACGGTTCTTTGGAGGAAATCTCTAACACCTTTTTTATGCCTATCAGTGACAGAGAAGGTAAATATCTAGGACTTCCATATCTTATTGGTCGAAATAAGACGCAAAATTTTAAATATGCAAGGAAATAAAGTATGAAGTTGTATGGGTGAAAGGTACAATATTTGTCGGGAAAGAGATTCTAATCAAAACTGTCTTACAAGCAATTCCGCCCCATATATTATGCAAGATTTCGCATTCCCAAAATATCTGATCACAGACAAGAGGGCAAGATTCGCAAATTCTTTTGGAACAGTTCATAAAGCTACCGGAAAATCCATTGAAAGTTGTGAGAGGTTTGTTGTAAGTCGAAAATTGAGGGAGGCCTTCTACAATATTTCATGGAAAATATGGCACTTCTTGCAAAGCAAGCCTGGCATCTCACCATCATCAACCCCGATTGTTTAGTTGCGAGGATTATTTCGGCAAAACAATTACTCTTTTTTGAATGCAAATTAACAAGGGGTCCAAACCTTTGTACATCTAGTCATGAAGCAACTTTATGGGCCGTGATCTCCATATAAAAGGTCTTCGATAGTTGTTGTTGTTGTTGTTGTTGTTTTTTTTTTTTTTTTAATTCTGAGTAAAAATAATTGAAGATGTATTTTAAGTTTGATAAAGATTTTTTCTTATAAAGATATTACAGAAACACATTAGAATTATCTAGGTTTTTCAAAAAAAAAAAAAAAAAAAGTTTTTCAGAATTTCATAAAACAACCCGTACAATTATTCGTAAACGCCAGATAAAGCGAAAAATAGGTCCACACATGTCTATATATTTATATTCTTCTATTCCTACCTATATTGTTCACTATCTTTTTAGTTTTGTATTAAACTAATCAGCAAAATATAGAACACTCTGATAGGTCAATCAAGTTTTTAAAAGTTGTTGTTCAGACGATAAGATGGTAATTTATATATACAAGCACCAAAAAAAAAAAAAAAACAAAATTGAACGATCGAAATCCAGTTTCAGGGATGGGATGAGATGTGTAGACTATGTCGGTAGTCATGTATCATTTTGCAAATATATTACTCCAACTAGATGTTGACTTAACATGTGCTAACCTCAAACATGTTAAAAGAAGAGCATGAATCATACTATATATTTCTCTTTTCTTTCATCTTTTGATTTTATCCATCACCTGATGGTGTATTCGTTTAATGAAGATAATCTGCATCATACATGATGGTGCGGAAATGAAGTGGTACAACTAACCAATCACGATTTCCCTGTATAATGTTAGGTATGTTTCAGCATTCTGCTTAAAGATTATAACTCAAAATACGTATCATTTATATTTATGTTTCTGTTTTTCTTGAAGAATGTATATCACTACTAAGCATAAGTGCCAAATTCGCTACTGAGAACTCTAATCCACCCCTAAATATTTTTGTTCACTCTGTCAAGAAAAAGTTCGTAATCCTTTGTGTTTGCTAGCACAAAAAATCCACCAACAGAAAATGGTAGAGTGGGAATAACACCGATGATAAAACTCCTGTCATGCACCCAGTGAACGACCTATCCCATCGGAAGATCGGAGCTGCTAATTATATTGACAACAGTAAACTAAGTTAGCGAAGAGGGTGACACATACAACCGACACAAACATGATCGACAACACAACCTTAACAAAAAATTAACAATCATAAAGAGGAAATATGCAAGTCAAAACATGAAATATAAACCAAGGAAACTGACCTATAGGTTGTGTTGCCATGTTATCGTGACGAGCGTCAGGGATTTGGAAGCACATCAGCAAGTCTACATCACATCAGCAAGTCCACATCTACCAATTCTCGAAGATTGGAAGAGAGACATGTGAGACAATGAATCGCACAATTTTATGGCCATAAAAGTGAAAAGATAACCACTCACTTATCTATTGAGGGATAATATTTAAGAGAAAAGGATAAGCAAGATTTCGAATTCAAACTCCTTCAAGGATATCAATATCCGAAATTCAGAGGCCTGGCCATGTCAATCACTGGGAAATCAAACGAATGGGATAAAGATTGCATTTTTAGGTTTTCCAGTGTTTATCCCCAATTTTGGGTAAATAGGGTGTTGAAACACAGACGGGAAACTTGTACTTGAAGAAAGATAGAACATATGCAATCTAACAAAAATAAGGCGGAAATTGATAAAATGCAGAAACAAAGAAAACACGGTAATTTAACGTGGTTTACGGCGTTGTGCCGACTACTCCACGGACAGAAAAAGAGAAAATTTTATTATGCACAAAATTACAAGGATTTCACAAGTGTGTGAATAACACTTTGAAAGACACACCTTGCATTGATTACAACTTCGGTATTTATATCACAAATCCCAAAACCTAACCACCAAAGATCTTTGTCGGAATTGTCATAAATACCCAGATGTGGACCCCCAGCTCCAGCTGTTATCCACCTGACGAAACTCAGCTCAAAACTGATTTTCCCAGAAAACTCACTTTTCAGAAGACTCATTCGTAATCAAGAAACTCAGATGTGGAACTGAGCAAACTCAGTTTCCACCAAAACTCAGTTTCCCCAAAATTCAGTTTCCACCAAAACTCAATTTCCACAAAACTCGGTTTTCTTCAAAACTCAGTTTTCTCATCTCTTTCCAAAACTCAGTTTCACCTTTCAGATTAGTTCCACCAGTTTTAGAGATCAAGTCACAAAACTAACATAGGGTTTGTTATTTTTATTCTATATACAATAGGCAAAGTTTGTACTTTTTTATTCTATGAAAGGCAAACATTGTAACTAAAAAACGCACACCATTGTAATTCAAAAAGACACAGCAATAAAATATTCTTTTTGCCTCGGTTCTGTATTTTTTTTCCTTGTTCTTCTTAATTCATTGCACATAAGGAATAGATGAGAGCTATGTTCAAAGAAAGCTTCTGGGTTTAGTCCAGCCATGGAGGAGAGGGCCTCCTGTAAGTAAGTGCTACAAGAGCTCGTGCATTGGAAGCTATGGTTATGAACCCGAATTCATTATTATGGAACATTTTCTTTTCCAAGTGAAATCCCCTAGTTTATGAAAGAGTGAAAAAGTGTTTTCGTTGTTGTGGGATAAGAAGCCTTCGTATTTTAATGCGCGTATTTAATCTATTCGGAGCTATTAGAGCGGGGTCCACTTTTTGGGGAATATGAGTCGAAGCAAAAACAAGAATATTTCTAGCGGAACATCTTTCACGCCTAATTTTATTTGCTTTCTTTTGGTTTATTCTTTCAGATGAAGTTCATTGATGAACTGACTAATGATGTTTGGTCAAATGACCAAGAGAAATTGCTGGAGGCCACATATCTATTTAGAAATATACTGGAAATCAGTTAGTGATTCTCTAGATTTCTAATTTTGTTAGTGTCCAAACAATATATGGGTTAAGTAGATCAACATCATATCAGCAAGTCCACATCTACCAATTCTCGAATTTTGTTCAGTTAATCCAACATGATTTAAATGAATAAACCAGGGAAACAGAAGAATTGACATGCAGTTTATTGCCACCTGATGAGTTATGCCACCGCCGGGATTTAGAGTTGCAGCATTCATAGTACAAGATAATAGTACATGATAAGAGAAAGATGAAACAAAATGAGCCAATTCCCACAACTTTGCAAACCTTGCTGTTGGCCATATAGATTTGACCACCATCCATCTGCTAATAAGTAGAAAACCACTCCCTGTTTGGACAAATATGGTAGGATGCTCCAGAATCAATTATCCACACATCATTGTGGTGTGTAGAATCTCCTGCAACTAGAACCAGATCCTCATCAGATTGCTCAGTAGCCAAAGCTGCTGTGCCAGGATTGCCTTCCTGCTGTTTCTTCTTCCTTGGACAGTTGGACTTCCAATGTCCCTGCTCCTTACAGTAATTACAGACATCAGTAGACTTAGGACCTTTGGACCCTGACTTCTTTTTCTTCTTCTGTCCATATCCTTTTCCACTATTGCTGCTAGCTACTATCCCAGCAGCCTGACTGTCTGTACCAGCAGCCTTGTGTCTAAGCTCCCTGGCATGTAAGGCAGACCTTACATCCTCCAAAGCTACTGTATCCTTTCCAACTATGAAAGACTGCACAAAGTTTTCATATGATGCCGGTAATGACACCAACAGGATTAGGGCTGCATCTTCATCTTCAATTTTAACATCAATATTCCTTAAATCAAGAAATATTGTGTTCAGCTGGTCCAGATGTTCCCTCAGTGGTCTTCCTTCATGCATCTTCAAACTGAACAACCTCTGTTTCAACAACTTGTTGGTCAGTGACTTGGTCATATACAGGCTTTCAAGCTTCTTCCACAACTTGGCTGCGGTGTCTTCCTCAGCAACCTCAGTGATAACATCATCAGATAAGCACAACATGATGGTTGAATGTGCTTTCTCTTCCAGACTGGCATAATCTGCTGCACCTGTATTTGGTTTGTCAGATAAAGGATTCCACAAACCCTGCTGTTTCAACAGTGCACGCATCTTGATTTGCCACAGACCAAAACTGTTCCTTCCTGTAAATTTATCGATTTTTACGTTTACTGCTGACATCTTTTCTTGCTAAAGATCACAACTTTATCACAGATCCTAGCACCTTGCTGAAGGCCTTGGTGAAGATGAAGTTGATCGTACAGATTGTTTTCTCCAGAACCTTGCTCGATACCACTTGTTATAAAACGGATGGAGATAACTTCGGATGCAAGAAACAGAAACAGAAGCAATCAAACATAAACAATCAAAGGAGAAAACAGAAACAAGAAGAACACAGATTTTAACGTGGAAAACCCCTCAGTGGGAGAGGTAAAAACCACGGGCGGAAAAGAGATATTTTATTATGCACTGAATTTTACAGATTTCAACACACCCGGATAATGAGACAACAATTGTATTTATAGGCACAAATCCCTAAACCCTAGCCGCAAGGAATCTTTGTCTGATGCACCATAAATACCCCTACACGTGTCCTCCTTTTAATGACACTGTATAGCTGTCACATAACAGAATTAGCAGATGTGGGACCCTGCTGTATTCAAGTACTCAGCAGACTATCACCCTGCTGACAGAAGCTCAGTAGACTCCACCCTACTGATGCACAGAATTGAATACACTTCTCAGCTGTCCATCACACAGCTGAGTCTTCGATTGGTTCCACCCAGATGCAGAGTTTAAGTCACCTTACTGACAAAATTAAGATTTATGATATTCATTTCATATATAAAGGAGACCATTGTATTATATTCAATCAATCAAATAAACATCAGTTCATTATTATTATATTACGTATAATTTACCAGAAATTGAAAAATCAGGTTGTGTCAGAACTTTGACTTGCAAATCATGTCATGCCTTTTCTGACATTGAAAATCAGGTAAACGTAAGGTTACCTACGTTTAAACGTAAGGAACCCTACGTTTAAACGTAGAGAAATTTGAATAATTGCAACTCCTAATTTATCAAAATAACCTACGTTTAAACGTAGAATCCTTACGTTTAAACGTATATAACCTACGTTTAAACGTAGGTTATTTCGATAAATTAGAAGTTGCAATAAATGTACGTATATTTCTCTACGTTTAAACGTAAGGTTCCTAATTTTTTGAATAACTCTCTCTCTCTCTTTTATCCCCTTCCAAATCCCTACGTTTCTCATTAGTTGTTTTACGTCTGAACGGCGATTTTGCACCAAATATTCAGATTTGCCACCTCTGCTCTCAAGCATAATGGATCAAAGCAATATAGAAAGTGTAAGTGCATTTAAAACGTTTTATTGTTTTGTAGTGGTGATTAGCCTGATATTTGTTGGCCTTGTGGTGATTAGCCTGATATTGTTGACTGATAGAGGGGATTAGCCTGATTTTTCTTTATGTGGGTTGAAGTAAGGGAGTTATTTTGAAGAAGACGATTAAACTGGATTTTCTGTGTTTAGGCTGGATTTTCTACGTCTGCTCTTTAGAAAACAGCTCTTTAGTCCTCTTTAGTCTTGATTGTAATTTGATTTTTCCAGTTTACATTTGGGACATGGAAGTTGATAGTGTATGAGTATGGTGTTACTATACAATTTTTCATGTATATGTTCATGTTGAGATTGATTGAGGCTTGATGGTGAGATTGATGGTTTGATCGTGCATAAGAGTGTTGTTCCTACCCAAAATGGTACTGAAAATGACTCTGTTTTTCAGAGACCATTGTTACACGGTCAAGTTCATTGAGCATTTGATGCACAAGGAAGACTTTACTCTGATCCATCATGACAATATGCCGTTGCTAAGAAAGAAACTTTGTGTACAGCTATTTAATCAAATAGTAGATATATAGGTATTTTGACACACTTTGTGTAGGAATTTTTGGTGTATGTTATATTTTTGGTATTTTGTTGTATGTTGGTAGCCATTTATATTTTGGGTGTATGTTGTTTTGATGAGTATTCAATCTGTTTAAAAAACAACTCAACTTAAAATGCAACATTCAATTTGAATTTCTCTACGTCCAAACGTAGAGAATGTACGTCCAAACGCAGGGAATGCAACATTCTCTACGTCGGAACGTAGAGAACCTAGTCCAAATGTATGGCTGCAACATTCTCTGCGTTTGAACGTAGATAACCTACGTCCAAACGTAGGGAATGCAACATTCTGTACGTCTAAACGTAGGGAATGCAACATTCTCTACGTCCAAACGTAGGGAATGCAAGTACTAGTGTGGTAAATGGCAATTATTGTTGTTGTACAAGTACGAGCCATTTCTCTCATTTCTTCAAACTCTTTTAAGTAGTGTAAAGAGAAACTAACCACTTCTTCACCTTTCAATTTATAATCTACACAGAAGCAAATGGATAATGATCGTTTCTTTAAAGTTCTTGATGGCGGTTTCGCAACAAGTTTGGTATGTCATTATTAATTAACTTACTTTTATATCACTTGTATTATGATCAAACAAACGTGAAATGTTTCTTTTTTCATAGACACTACCTCCAGCATACGTTAATAGGTTGAACGACACGCTGAGGAACCTAGATAGGGCCGTTCTCAAAAGCCGATTAGGGACATGGGAAGTGAGGGTTGGAGCCACAGACAATGGAATTCTTCATTTCTTTGGGGAAGGTTGGGAGGAGTATGTGGCGGCTCATTACTTGAATAAGAGGGGGTTTATAGTGTTTGAACACAGGGGGAGTTCACTTTCGACACTATTGTGATGGATCACACTTATTGTGAGAAGACTTTTTCTGAGTCCGAGAGTGAAGAAGATGATGCAGGTGCAGGTAACCAAAATCCCCATTTCAGACAACGCTGCCAAACTGGGTATTTTCATATGGTTGTTATTATGTGGTGAGATATTTAATATATTTTTAGTTGTTTTCTTGTTTGATATTTTTTCCCCATTTTGAAACAGTATTTAAATTTTTTTGTGATTTGTAGAGTATTCCAAAGGCATTTACGAGAACAAACGACATGTTGTGAAACAAGACCGTGGAACTGCGAATTGCCACATGAGAATCTTGGCCTGCTAGAATTGTCTATATGGTAAATCAAAAAGTTCGTTTAAGCGGGTTGAATGATTTCATTAAGGACAATGACCTAAATGCGGGAGATGAATGCAGCTTAGAAGTCATTGATCAACTAATAGAAAATCACGTCGTGTTTAATGTGGTGATTACTAAATATTGAAGATCATTTATTTAGGCGCCATCCTATCGTTTAATGACCACCCTTAGTTTATTTAAGCGTCATCTTATTGTTATCTCAATGTATCATTACTCTTTGTTTTTATGTTTGTAAGCCCTGTATGTAAGCCAACGTATCATTACTCTTTTTTCTTGTGTGTAAGCCCCGTAATAATTACTGTTAGTTTTACAGAGGTAGTGTAATACAAGACAAACTTGATTCCGATTAATAACTGAATACAATCATTATTACAATCCATTAATAAAATACTACATTCTATTAATACGTTACACAATAACGATCCATTCTAATACCACCATAACAAAAATCAATGACTTCCTACTGGTATTGCGTGCAACTGGATCTATTATATATGTCCTGGATGTTTGCAGTTAGTACATATATTCTGATGGCCTGGACGTTCTTATTCAGAAGGGATTATAGTGGTATTAATTCTACCTCTTCTTAAGCTCCACTGGCATCAGGCGCATATCTCATATTAGGCACTCCGACTTTCATGTTTCTTACCCCCTCCGGAACATCCCAATCCTTCCTGTTAGGAACTGGCTATATGCTACCCATGTAAATCTCCTTGAAACATTTAGCTCTATAATACCGTGAACAGAGTTCGGGTGGACTAATTCTGCGTGTTGCTACGGCTGTTATAGCATGCGTACATGGTATTTCCATTTTCTCAAAATAACCACAATAACACTTCCTCTCTCGTAGATTTACCGTCCCATGAAGCAAGTTATTTCCATGAACCTCAAACTCATAAGGGTTAATAGGATTAACCCTGAGCATCCTTCTAGCAGTAATATTCGAAGCCACTATTTTATCGATCTCCGGTGCTAACACAGTCGCACAATCAAGCGCCTTCTGTCGTCTATCATTATACCATCTCTGCAGTGTAGCTCTAATGAATTCCAAGAGGCTAGGATCAGGCCAACGATGAGCTCCTCTAATCGCACAGTTGAAACTTTCAGCGTAATTGCTTGTCATTAAGGCGTATCATTTCCCAGGAAATTTGGCACGCACCCACCGTTCAACACCTATTTCTTCTAGTTTCAGATATGCGCCAAGACATTGTGCCTTGATCAGGGCGTACTTTCGGAGAAACGGCCTCCGAGAATGCATAGGCTGTTTGATAGAATGTGTCTTCACAATAACCGTAATCCTTCCATTTTTTTGTTAGATTGCCCTTTAAATGATGATAGAAAACACCGTGATATGCATTGGGAAATACTTGACCAACCGCATTTTTAATAGCCTTGTGTCTGTCAGATATAAAGCTCAAATTTTCAGCATGGATACCTCCAATGGCCACCCTCAATTGTCTCATGAAATACCCCCATGAATCGTTGCATTCTTTTTCAGCAATACCGAAGGCTACAGGGAAGAGGTGGTCACCGGCATCCTCAGCAACAGCAACAAATAGTTGCCCTGAGAAACGGGTTTTTAGATGAGTGGCGTCCACACACAAAATAGGTCGACAATACTTGAAACCACGGCGACTTGCTCCCAAATCCATGAAACAACTACCGAACCTTCCTAGATTATCAAGCTGAAAGTCAACATAGGTCCCTTCATTGGCCTCTCGCACCATCCACAGGTACGAAGGTATCGCATTGTAACACTCCGTCGGTGAACCTCTAACCAGCATTCTCATCATCTCGTGAGCTCGGTATGCTTGGTCATAAGTCAACTGTACACTGTAAGTTGTGAGCATGTCCTCCATAATATGTCTGGGTTTATACTCATTGCCGAGTTCTTTCATTTTCTGACTTAGCAAACTCGCAATAACAATAGGTGTTGCTTGTCGATTGTCATTATCCGCATTCTGAGAGGCACAAGTATGCACATCATTCAACGTTGTGATCTCAAATGTATGTGTTGTATTTGTCTTCACCCTTTTCGCCCTTACATGCCATTTGCATGTATCGTTTAGACATGTGTAATACAAGCAACATGTGTCCGACCTACCCAATCTCATCTGAAAATTATTGGCAACCGCATACGATTTTATTTTCAAATTAAAATCTTCTTTCGAATCATATTGCTTCCCAATGAACAATTCGTTCACGTCATTCATATGTAACCGGTAGATAGACACTGCGGTAAATCATCATCTTCAAATGTGGGTCCATGAATAATCTTCTCGTACACTAGCCCTAGCATTGGCACCCTGATTATTGTTGTCATCCCTGCCCGTTTGATCGGTTTGAATACGAGGTGCAAACGGAGAAGCCAAAAAACTAGTGACTGATCCACCAAACAAATTATATGGCTGTTGGATAGGTTGAGCACGACTACTTGAAGGTTGGTTAGGAGGATACTGAAACAGATTATGTGATTGGCTATTTATAACATTATAACTTGGAGGACCGAATTCAAACGGAGCAGTGTATTCACCAACCATTTCAACACGAACATGACTACTTGAAAGTTGATTTGAAAGATTATGACTTGGTCTGACTGGTTCATACTGAAACTGTTGGTCCGAAGCTTCACCAAGCCTTTGTGTAGAAACATGGTTTTCAAACCCACTACATCCATACTGTTGCTCGAATGGATTAAAATTTGGATCTGTAGCAAGTTCTTGTACCGGAGAAGGGAAATTACCAAGACTATAATCCGAATTATTGTTATCATCCGGGGCATTGCAATCTTGATTTAAATCAATGCCATCATCCTCAAATATCGGTTCATTGTTTGCCTCCACTGGTGTAGCATTCACGCAAAAAATTACATTTTTACTGTGATCAATATTTTCAATAACAATGGTCTCTGAAACAGAGCCATTTTCAGTACCATTTTTGGGTAGGGACATCACCTTTATGCAAGATCAAACCATCAATTATGGACAATTCCATTACTACCAACAACAAATTTCCCAACTTCTCAAAACTACAATACCAAAGTTTACTACAATCGAACAATACCAAAGACTTAAACACACTACTTAGATATATAAACATTACATAAACAACCTACTTAAAACACACATTTCGGTTAAATACATATCATTACTACAATATAAATAACATAATCACTACTTAAAACACACATTTCGATAAATACATATCATTAATACAATATAAATAACATAATCACTACTTAAAACACACATTTTGGTTGAATACATATCATTACTTACACTAAACTCAGTAATTAAACCCTAAACAATAACACTAATTAAGAAAAGACTTAAACACACTACTTAAATATATAAACATTACATAAACAACCTACTAAAACACACATTTAGTTTAAGTACATTTCACTACTAGCATAAATAATATAATCACATTGAGCACTTGAATTAAGACAAATTAAATAGCAAAAACTTACCCATTTGAGCACTTGAATGATGAAGAAATGGACTTGAAAGATGAAGAAGTGGTTAGAAAAATTATATTAACATGAAAGACTCTGAAGGAATGAGAAAAATAGCCCGTAATGTGGTGTATATTGAACAAGTACCTTACAACAACATTAATTGCCATCTACCACTTCCAAACGTAGATAATTGCTTTGTAAACGTAGAAACAGTACGTTTAAACGTAGATAAATGTGTTCTAACCTACGTTTAAACGTAGAGAAATATACATTTATTGCAACTCCTAATTTATTGAAATAACCTACGTTTAAACGTAGGTTATCTACATTTAAACGTAAGGATCCTACGTTTAAACGTAGGTTATTTCGATAAATTAGGAGTTGCAATTTTTTCAAATTTCTCTACGTTTAAACGTAGGGTTCCTTACGTTTGAACGTAGATAACCTTACGTTTACCTGATTTTTAATGTCAGAAAAGGCATGACCTGATTTGCAAGTCAAAATTCTGACACAACCTGATTTTTCAATTTCTGATAATTTACCTACGGTCCAAATGGATCAATCAAGTTTCGAAAAAAATAGTTCAAAGGGATCAATCAAGTTTCGGGGAAAAAAAAGAGGAACGGATCAATCAAGTTTGGTGCTTTTACCGTACGTTAAATTAAGGTAAATAACCGTACATTAAATGAAGGTGACATTTGATACATGTTGGAGGCATATTTAAAGGGAGACATCTTGATGAGACTCATATATCTTTGAATAAACTACTCAAATCTATTTAAATCAGTTCACATTAAGTATAAGTGTTATTCCCATGCTACTTCAATATGTTATTATCCAAACATAGAATATAGACAATAGAAAAACATAAGTATATCACATATGCCATTATTCTTAAAATAAAATAAAAATCACTATTATATAGATAGTGTCATAACAGAGTAGCAACAAAATGAACAACCGTAATCGAATGATTCGGAGATGTCAATCACAACGTAGGGACGTTGCGAAAGGCCACCGATCGACCTTATGATATACGTTTCCGCTTTCCATGTAGATCAATACCGCTGTGGACGCCTTTGAAAACACGTACCCCG